>CM076576.1:836502521-836910713 GCA_034641835.2 Pinus albicaulis
GCATGCCCGACTGCACATTAAAAATAGAAAACAAAAGATTGAAGCATAATCACGGACCCTGGATGGTTCCACCAAAAAAATAACACCCACGAGATTTTCGTCCCTCAGATCAAATTGGAACTGACCACACCAAGTTCTTAAGAAAAACACAATAATATAGATAAACTCGAATGATCCCTAATGCCTAGCTTCTATCCCCTTTTATAGGCTTAATGGACTCTCTAGAGACCTTATTTTATTATTTTCCCTAGAAAACCGAAGACAAATACCATTGGTTGATACCATGGTAAAATACAACGATAAATACCATGGACAAATTCCATCCATTTTGACCATATCAAGAAAGGGAATATTACAATTCCTCTCGCCCAAATATTTCTTTCCCTCAAGCAATTCACTATTTTCTACAACAAAAGCATTCATACAACTCCACTGTGCCATTCCATATCTCCATGCTAAATGATCCTGAATGGATCCTTCGATACCCGAATCCCAAACAATCGTCTGACCAATCCTTCCCTCGATAGATTCATCTAGACCCCAAAAAATCCTCCAACAAATCCTGTCCCCAATGGATTCTCCTAGATCCCAATGCCACCTAAGTCCTAGGACCTGTGGGTTATGGTACCATCCCAACCCTCCATCACTATCTGTGCCAAAGGGCCCAATCTACAATATGTCCTTGGATGTGAGTATCCTCCTAGGAATCAACCCATCAATAGAGTACCAACTCATAATCTCTCACCAATCCATGCCTTGGGAAGGATGAATACCTGCATATATACTATGTTGATTCTACTCGACGCTCAAATCATGCTGCTCCACTCGGTCATCTAACATGATGCATTTGGGTAACTTTGCCACGATATTCCTAATATATAAAGGTGGGTTGGTAGTGTTGCAAGCCTTATCTATGTACTCCTATAGAGGGCTACTCTGGAATTCCCAACTACAATCCTCTTACTGCCTTGTCAGGGACTTGAGTTGTTCCTCAACACTGGAAAAATTGGTCATTGATTTGGCACATACTGCTATGAGCTCCTCAATTTTTCTATTCTCCTGTAAGACAGTGTCTCGGACTGTCCATATTCTCTACTTCAACATCATAAGATCTGTCTTGAAATGCATGATATTTTCTCGAAATTCCTCTCACTACAAGGAAAAGACCCTCTAGCAGATTTTTGAGGAACCCCTTATAAAAATAGCCTAGACACCCGTTCGTAGTGGAGGATACTAGAGGAGGTTGGCGGGTGGAGGTTTTTGCAGATGTTTTTTGTCCGGTGCATTTCTCATCCTAAACCGCACTAGTGCGTTCCACTAGAGAAAGCACCAGTGCGTACTACCAATTGGCACACTAGGACACCATGTGCTTGGTACAAGCCCGAACGGTGCATCTAATTACTATAGCGCACCAGTTATCTACACATATTTTTCCCCTGTGCACCATAAAAACCCGCGCCAAAACTGAAACAGCTCGGTGCGGTTGTAAGAAACCACCCAGTGCGCCTCAAAAATCTGTGCATCGAAACAAGGTTAAATAAAAAAAAAATTACGGCCAAAAATCCGCATTTTTCACTTTTCAGTGCTCCAAAGCTCTCAAGCATCAGTGCAACTTTACCTTGTTTGAGGTGCCCTACCATCGATGCTCCCATTGCACGCACTGTTGCTGTCCATTACCACCATCTCCATTTCAAATTTTGCAAAATGGTGGGAAAAATTTAGTTTTGCAAATTCTACAGAAAATATGCCTCCTCGACGCCCAAATGTACAGGTATTTTACTCTTTTTTTTCCACAATTAGACCTTTTAGCGGATTAGTATTGTAAAATAGCTTAAAATTCACCTTAAAAAATAAAAAATTCTCGCGCGATGCACTCGAGCTGTTCGGCTCGCACCAGTTCGCGGTGCTGCCTATAAATTTACAGGCCACACTACAACCGGTGCTAAAGGTATCTACACCAGTTCTAGGGCAAAACCGAAACGATGCACTGTGCCTTTTTTAAATTTACAGAAATTGTGATGCAGTCGGATACCCGGCCGCACCATTGACCTTCTCTAAGTGCGAGAGGGTGGTGCATTGACTGAAATATGCACCCTGGGGTGGATATTTTAGTCAGCGCACCGCCCTCCCAATCTTGGACATAGTGAACAATGCGGTCATGTAAACGACCGCACTATTGACTATGTAGTGATTTCAGGAGGGCAGTGCGCTGCCTAAACTATATGTCCGGGGCACATAGTTTGGTCAGCGCATCGCCCTCCCGATACTGGTACATAGCCAACAGTGTGGTCGGTTATACCACCACATCGTTGACAGTGCAATTATGCCAAGAGGGCGGTGCATTGACGAAACTATCTGCCCTACGGTCAGCAGTTTGTTCAATGCACCGCCCTCCTGAATTTGTTAATAGTCAACAGAGTGATCAGTTAAACGACCGCATCGTTGACCACAAGATGATGTTTGGAAGTGCGTTGACGGAATTATCTGCCCTATGCTGAATATTTTAATCAACTCACTGCTTGAGAAAATACAAGTCATGATGTGCAATGCGCTGAAAATTTCCAGGTGCACCGCAGCCTATACGTGATAAAAACAGATGCACTGGTATCGGTGCATGCCTATTTTTTGGGGCGCATCGACAAATTTTTTTTTTTCTTCAAACTTATATATATATATATATTTCTAAATACATTTATTATTTAATAAAAAAAAATTATTTAATATGTTAATCATTCAGCGATGTCAAAGGAGAGAAGAGAGGGAATGTAATATTCCTAAAATCTAGCTTTTAGCTAAAGGAATATTATGGATTATTTTGTCACTAAGTAGGTGAATAAATGGGTAGGGAGGCCCATAAATCTCCTTAGCAGCAATAAAAACACTTCAAGTGTGAAATGAGACCTTATAAGCAGCTAAATAAAGCACCTTTGAGTATGAACAGGAGTTAGATCATGTTGAATAGGTCAATTTTGACTAAATCAATAGCGTTGTTATGGAGAAGTGGACATTAAATTAGGAATAATGCATTTTTGGAGGGATATTGATTGCATGGAGGAAATGACCTAATTGAGTGGGGCCAAGGGCAAGGAAGCTCATAACCTATATAAGCTCATAACCTAAATTAGGAATAACGCATTTTTGGAGGGATATTGATTGCATGGAGGAAATGACCTAATTGAGTGGGGCCAAGGGCCAAGCTTCAGCCTTCCACTACAGCGCAGTTTATGCAGAATATTGTGTTGTGTTGCACGGTGCAGTAGTGGAGGATCATTTTGGGTGTCTTCAAGGCTAGTTTTACAATGGAGAAAGGTTTCCATCCATTGGAAGGCCTATAAAGAAGCCCCTTGAGATTTATTGACACATTTAGGAGTAGGATAAAGAGCATTTATCCCCTACAGTGCCATTTCAGTCTAGATCTGCATTATTTTAGGGAGGAGTTGCAGTGGTTGTTTTGGGAGGTGAATTCTTCAGTGAAGGAGCTATTCTTTCATCCAGAGGATATATTGGAGAAGATATATAGTTTCTACATCAGTTTTAGCCATATCTTCTCATTTCTATGGTTGCAACTTAGCTTCAGCCCTAGGGCTGCAACTTACATTGGCACATCGAGTGCATTTTCCGGAAACCCTCTTGGTTTGTCTTGGAAAGCTGATCTAGTGCCCAGATATGTGTGTCTAGACTCTATTGGGGCCTATATCCATATTTTTATATCATTGTATCATCTCCAGCTGTATTTATGCTTAATATGACTGTGCTGTAGTTTCTCTCTGGAATTTTGTATTGTAACAACAACTCATATTTGGGAGTGATTACTTATGGGAGGATTTTTTCCTCATTGTATATGATTTATGCCTCACTATTTTGTATTGATTTTCTGATCTAATACATGATGTTATGATTCCATATTGGGCTCCAATGTTAATGAGCTGATTTACATTGCTATTTACAGTTTTGTGTTCATATATTGTTGCTTCCCCATTTGGGAATATTACAGGGAACAACAACAACATATGGCAGACTAGTATAACGTGGTTTGCCTGTGGGAGGCACGAGAGAGGGAGAGATATGTACCCTCGGCCTATTATTGCAACCACCCAGGCGCTCTTAAGGGAGGTAGGCCTCCTTAAGTTCTATGAGGAGGCTACATCCCTGAAGGGCCATTTTGGGTTATTACGACAACTTATCTTCAGGTGGAATGCCCACTGAAAGTATTTCTAGGTTGGTCCTAACCAATGGTATGCGGCCACTGAGGAGGAAATCTATTTTATTACTGGCCTATCGAGGAGAGGGGAGGATTTTCCCTCGTTCCCAGAGGTCCTAGTCAGCTATGCAGCAGGGAGTCAGTTGATGTACTCCTAGAGACACATTAGCACTGATATATTGTTTCCTGCAAATTTTTAGGTCACCGGTGGTCAGTTACGGATTGCTTCATTTGGTGGAGAGGAGGTGAAGTGCCTCTCACTATTGATTTCGACCATTTCACACCATACTAGTGACGGGAAACACATTAGTTGCTCGCTTTTATTTTATGTCTATTATTTATTACAGGTGTTGAAAATGCAGCAAGATGATGGAGCTTAGTGAAAAGAAGTCGCCTTCACTAAGTGGGCCCGCAGGCAAATTTTGGCGCAAAGTCTATTTTTAGACTATGTCTATTTTTAGACATATGGAGCATGGTCCAGGGGTTGCAGTATGTTATTCTTGGAGTATTGGTCATGTTGGTAAAAATATATGGACCTATATTTTTTTACCTATAGGTCGATGTCTATTTTTAGACTGCCTATCCTAAAAATAAGGAAGTCAAATATTATTTACCCTTAATAATATTTGGACTCTAAACAGCAGTTTACTCTCTTGGAGCACTTCAGTTCGAGCCTTGGAAGTGGCTCATGCATCTGAAAGAGGAATTACGCTATTCCTAAGGGTTTGGTGAGCTCATGCATGGTTGACTTCAGTTAGGACTTCAGTGGCAGAAGTTTGGTGGAGTTGATGAGACAGCTAGTGGAGTTGTGTTCGGTTTAACTTAGTTGAACTAGTTGAGATTAGTTTAACTAGCTAATCAACTAGTAATGAGTGGAGTGAATTAAATATTATTTAATTCACTAATTAGTAACTCATTATTCAACTCAAGAGCACATCAGTTCACTACAGTGCATGGACAGTTCAGTGGAGACCAGTGAAAGAGGTAGATGAAAGGGTGAGTACAGCTATCAGTTGTGACATCAGTTGTGCATAAGATTTGTACCACACTTGGAGGAAATTACCCATGATGATTGCGCTGTCAAGCCAAGGAGATTCGAACCTTGGATCTCTATTTAGATAGGCCATGATTGCGCAATAGAGGCAGGCAATTAGTGGATGTGTTTTGAACCCGTGACTTGTTCAAAACCAAGCTAGTTTGTGTGTAACTTCATGAGATAGTACTGAGTACTTGTGAGGAGTATTGTACTGAGTTTGTTACATGTTTTCTCCATTATAATATACACAATAGCTGCGGGGTTTTCAGCTATGAGATTTCCCCATACATACTGTGTTAATGTGTATGATGATTTGATGTGTTATCGCTTGTTTTATTTCCGCATGTGTGATGATCTGAGTGGAAGAGATTATGTTTTGCATATGAATTCGAATTGATATGTGATCAGGATAATCTCGGTGGATAATTAATCATTATTCAGCAAATTTCTACAACAGGCGCCACGACTTGTGAGGTGGTCTGCCATTTTTTTACGGCAGTTTTGTGCAGCTTTAGATAGATGTCGTGCTCAGGCACAATGGAAGGCGAACTTCCCTTTTTCTTTAAAGATATTTCATTTTTATTTTTTTAGAGGTTTCTAGAGACGAGGAATACTTTTTTTCGGTAGCCTCGTAGGCCGATGTTGCATGTACGGATGCATATGTGGGGAAAGATAATGCCCAAGAGGGGCGAGTCAGACTTTTTCGAGAGGATATCGCATGATGCACTAGAGTTGCTAGCCAGTGTTGATGATCATGCCTTTGTTCTGGTTCCCTGTCTGTATGCTGATTTGGATTGGTGAGGGTGTTCCAACATCCTCTTCATAGATGACGAGTCGCCGGATGATAGAGGTAATATTAGTGTTTTCTTTAAATTTATTCTAACATGTTCTTTAACTTGTTTTTATTAAATTGTTTAATGAAATTGTCTAATTATTTTTGTGTACTTATATATATTTTGCAGACATTGGGTCACTTGATGGCGATGAGATTCTACCACCACCAAATGATCCAGGTGTAGATGTTGATGACAATTAGGATATGGCAGATGTTGATGATCAGGCCAGTGCATATATACCTATTTCTCATGTTACGCAGGTACCGGTTGGTGTGAGGCATAGGCCTAACACTAGATTTAGGATGGAGGTAGGTGACCAACTCTATGGACTGCTTGTGGAGGAGGGAGTTAGGCCGACCACTATGAGAGAGATACAGGTCGATGCTAGGCTGATAGAGATGTGGAGAGGCATGTCTCGTGACATGTTGACCTTGATGCGGCATGTCATAGGAGCTACTAGCTTAGTGGTGCAGTTGAGGAGGGCACTTAGACGTAGGCATGGTTGCGATGCAGTACGTGGACAATCGAGTAGCGACGCATCATCTGATGATCACGATTAGGGGAGTGATCATCGTTCACCTCGCGTCGTAGATGAGCAGCCTACAACATCGACCAACAGTCATGATCATGAGCAGGTTGGACCATCCATGTCGAGTCAGTATTCTTAGCCTACAGTATCCAACATTCATGATCATGAGAAGGTTGTACCATTCACGTCTAGTCATCATGATCAACAATCTACAGCATCAAAAAATACTCATGATCATGAGCAGGCTAGAACATCCATGTCGAGTCATCATGAGCAGCCAGCAGTTGAATCTGATTAGCATGAGGAACCACCAGATCAGCAAGCACGTGATGATTGACATCTATCTGAGCTTGTTGAGGCTGCACCATTGACTGAGCAGACCTCGACTAGTACTATTATTGATGATGTACCACCAGCTGATATTTGACATTTATATTATAGTTGTATATTTTTGACATTATATATATATATATATATATATATATATATATATATATATATATATATATATAGTCCATGTATTTTATGTTCATGTTGCAGTTGTACTTAATTTACGTGTTGGTGATCATCATAAGGTGTATATTGTTATGTCATGTTAGATATGTTCATTTAATGTGTAGCTTGTAGATAGATGTGTATGTGATAGCAGTTATTTGACATGAAATGTATATTTTATGTTTGTGTTGTGATGATGTTATACAATGATTGTGTTTTGTTAGATGATCATGATCATGATGATTAGATGATGTTAGTGAATTTGAATTGTAATTGTATGTGAAATTGTAATTTTAATTGTAATTGTATGTAAAATATTTGTAAAATTTTAATTGTATTAATGTGAAACGATTGTAATTGTATATATGTAAAATTGTAATTGTAACTATAATTGTATGTAAAATTATAAAATTTTAATTGTAATTGTATGTGAAATTGTAATTGTAATTGTAATTTTTATATGTAAAATATTTGTAAAATTTTAATTGTATTAAGGTGAACTGATTTTATTAAAATTTGTAAAATTGTAAATAATTGTAAAATAAAAAATCTAGAATAATATGAATTTTTGTAACATAATAAAGTTGAGAAAATAATGCAAATAAATTCATGTACTTTAGAATTATCATTATTTTATTATGATCATACATACCAAAAAAAAAAGAAACTTTATATAGTACGTCATTGTTTTCGAGATCAACATAATTGCAAATTATCAAGTGAAATGATTTTAACATTAACATAATGCAAATTACCAATTAATTCAAAATACATATTATAATGTTTCGAAAAAAAGAGTCTTAGAGATAAGGTAGTTAAGGCCTCTTCTTTGTAAAAACCCATCATAAAAGGTATAAATGATGAAATAACACATGTACCATATCACTCTCGGTTCTCATGATCACCCTCATATCTTCCATCTTGCTTAGCATGATAACACTATTGTTCTCAAAAATATGTTTTGATCTAGGGCCATGTCTCAATACGAACCACCAATCCCTATCCAACACATCTGGGTAAAAAAAAACCTAGTTGCAGTATTTGGGGAAAACATAGGGCTCCTAAGCTTCATCCCACATCTTTCTAGAGTTGATACATATCAACCTACTATCGTGATGTTCTTTTACATTAATCCGATCAAAGGTGTCCCACCACTTGCACCTAAAAATAACACATTGGAAAGAAGAGAAATCCACTTCAATGATCTCTTGTATCTTTTCGACGTAATCTAATGTCCCTCGAACTAGGTTTTGATCACGATGGATAGATCTACTAGATTTATCCAAATCGACTTCCAATCCATAGTATTGTGTCATGTGTCCATCATCGACATTTTCTGTGCGAAAATGGTGTCCATATGCCCACATAGATGGGAACAAATGCGCCTATAAAAAAGTTAAAAAATCATAATGTCATGTGTCTTATAATAACCCAACAGTTAAAATATGAAATATAGATGTAATTACATTTGAAATTTTCATTAGTAAGTTTCAATGCACCTTTCAAATGTACATAATTAAATATATTATTACCGAGTGGGTGCACCCAATCCCTACGTTTAGCGCATCCTCTTTAGCACGCGGGTAACGATCGATTGCACCGCATTTCTCTCTGACTTGGTTAGCAACCCAACTGTTGGGGCATATTTTTGGCATATTTTCTTTTAAATGATCGGGATAAGGCACACTTCTACCATTCAACCATATGAATTATTTCCTGTCACTATCTCATTTCATCCTCTTTTGTTTGTACAATGTGACGCACGGTTGTATCACTTCGGAATTATAAAGAATGAATTTATTGATTGCTTCAATTTCTGCATTCGCTGATGAAATCAAATCGACATATAGTACATATGAGACCAAAATATACATTATATCGAAGTTCAACATCAATATTTACTTTGCGTAAATTTTAAAAATCATAAGTTTCTTAATCTTTATCAAGCGCCTTTTTCCATTCGTTTGGAGCAGCTCCCCTTCTCTTTTGTCTTCATCCCTTTCATCATCCCAAATCACTGCACCTGGTCTGTTGTCGATTTTCTTGATGTACCCATTGCCATAATATAAAGACTCGTACGATATGTACCCCTCTGCCATAGACCCCTCAGGTTTTTCCCTTTATCGAACAAAACCTTTTAATTTCTTCATGTACCTCTCTAAGAAGAACATCCAACGACAAGAAACCACTCCAACTAATTCAACCTCTTCTACTAGGTGGATTAGGAGATGAACCTGCAAGTCCATGAAACTCATCGGCAGTTCCTTCTCAAACATACAAACAATCTCAACTATCTCTTGAAGCCACTGTGGAATGCTAGCCACATGAATCTCCTTTGACGTGATCCAATGTACAAATGCAGATAATTTAAATATGGCACATCCTAGGTCTTGGGGGAATCATGTTTCACACACCCACGCATGAACAAAGGACAATGACACCGCAAAGTTATAAACATGTGCAATAATATAAAAAATTAGCTATGTTTTATGATCCCTGAATGGGATAAAATTTATTAATATAAAAAAAAAAAAATCATGCTTTTGAAAGTATATGTGCTCTTAGAATATTCAAATGGTCATGCGATTTCAACCCTGACAAATGGTCATCCACAGTGAAGCAACACCATAGTGAAGACCTGTATGAAGATGACACCCTCACACCCATTATAACTTCCTTGTCCAAAGAAAGATCATATTTTTTTAAATCAAAGTGACATCACCTTCTTTGAAATACCATGAATTAGAGGGACCAACGCCTGCCTCTGATCTTGTACTTATCGTCTTGGCCAAAGTTTTTTTTTTTTTTTTTTGAAGTAATAAGATCTTTCCTAACAACCAATGTGTCACTTTTTTTTGATGATATGTGCCTCCATAAATAAGATGAAACATTTTTAAATATATGCATGTGATTTAATAAGTGGGTAATCTTAAGATGCTCCCAATATGAGAGGTTATAAAAGATAGATTTCCTTTTCATCCCAATGAGCAATTTCTCAACATAGTTGTCGAAGAATTCTAGGTCATCGAACATAGGCTCCCCATTTGAATCGAACATTTCTATGAACTCCTTCTCCTTCTCTCTCTCATATGCTTTAAGCCATTTATCTTGTGTCATTATTGGAGGCCTTTGGGTTCTCTCTCGTTTACCATTGAAAGCGGATGCTGCTCTTATGTAAGGGTGTTCTTCTGGGAGGAATACACTGGAGCAGTCATACACTAGATTTCGTAGGTCGTTGGACCATATAGATTTTATAGAAGGTCCACAACATTTACATCCAAAATACCCTTTTGTTACAAGACTTGTGATATTATTGTATAAAATTTATATGCATGGCACGTTAAATAATATCATGAAGATCAGAACAATTACAATGAATTAAATAACTAATATGCGAAAGAATATTGTTATGTATATAAACAAATCAATAAAAATTTAATTTACTAGAGCAAACTCCTAGGCTTGGATAATCATGTGTCTTGTAAGCACATATGCCATACAACGTAAAACTCCTCTCTGTTGCGATGGGTCTTGATACATCGTATAAATTTATCCCATCCCATAATTCCTTCAATTCATCTACCAGTGGTTGTAAGTAGACATCCATATTCTTCACTTGTCTTCAACTAGGGACTATGAGAGCCAGCATAAGATGTTCATTCTTCATGGACAACCATGGGGGGTATTGTTACTGATCACTACTACAGGCCAAACAGAATAGTTGGTGTTATGTAGGGAATATGGGTTGACGCCATCCATGGCTATGTTGAGTTGTAGACTTCGTACTTCATCCTTGAATTTTTCGGGCCATGTATCCTCTATATTCTTCATAGATATTGAATATGTTGGCATTCACATAACTCCCAACTCACTTCTATGTAAGGTATGTCATCCCTGCAACATAGCTAATTCTTTGCAACACAAGAGCCTTTGAATCTTTGGGATTATACTCATGTGCCTCAATATCTTAAAAGGAGGACCACATGATTTACCCTTCTTTTTAGATTTATCATACTTGTCATGCCCAAATTTCGGACATATCTCTTTTTCTGCATAATCTCCTATATATATATATATATATATATATATATAATACAATCATTTGGACATGCATGATATGATATGTACTCAACACCCAACATTTTCAACAATTTCTTTGCCTCTTCACAACTACCAGGCAAGACATTATCACTGGGAAGAAACTTATCTTTGAATAACTTGTAGTTGGTCATCATGGAAAATATTAGATGTACATTAATGCAAATATAACTATTAACGTTCATAAAATTGACCATTTTTTATGTTCATTGTGTGATTATATTTCTCAAAATATAAGGGAGGAATTTATGGTAATTATAACTTACCTAAAAATTTTCGAGAAATATGCATTCGACAAGCCAAACTTTTCTTTCAATTTGTACAGTAACATCGTTGTTCTCAACTAGGTAGAATTTGACTAACCGCCAGGTCCAAAGAGAGGGGTGGTGGAAACAAATTTAAGGCTTTCGAAAAAGGTGTCGGTGATATGAACATCATCCCCTAGCTGATCATCGTTCTGGAATGCATCTAACAACATTGTCTCCATGGAAGTACTATCCCTTAAGTAATAATCCATACCAACCTTTATTTGATTGCCTCCATTTCTAGCTTGTGAAGAACTACTATTGTTGTAGTAATTCCTAATTGGTGAATCTGGACGTAGTGGGAATTGAATAGGTGGTTGATTCAACCATTCTTGGTATCGTTCCTCTCTGATTTTTTCTCTTAATTCAACCTTCTCTCGATTTGAAATTATTGTGGGGTACAACAGAAGATGGTAGGTAGGTCGCTTATCATCACTAGAATCCTAATAATTTCAAAAAATATATTTGAACATGATTAGTACAAAATCTATGATATATGCAATTAGTAAGCACGTTGACAATGTTTGATGTTGAAAAAATTACATTAATATACCAAGCAATTATTATTACCATAATTGTCCCAGGATTGTGGCTAGAAGATGCAATATTGTTATAACTGGTAGGGTGTAGCAGTTGTCCATTTTCATCTACCAAATGCACCTTGCGGTACGCTGCTCCTGATAAGAGCTTCCGACGTTTTGGATTTGTTTGAATATTTTGTGCATCTGAACTCAATTCTGAATTATTTGCATGAACCTGCAAATTTGTATACATTAAAAAATAGATTGACATGGATAAAAACCATAAATTCAGTTAGATAATGAAAATATAAATAAAATCTGAATTAAATATTACGTCTCAAGATGGATAAGGAGAACTTCGTGATGGACTTTGAGAAATATTATGGAACAAGTTGGATTTTGAAAAATTGTCAATTCGATATAATTATGATATTTTCTCCTAGCATTTGAGCAAAATCAACAATAAATTTTGGTGTATACATCTAAAAGTAATTATGGTTCCTTAAAAATGGAATTATTGTTATCGGTGCTAATGTAAAGATAACCGCACCAATGCGTGTTAGTTACTGCGCATCGGTGATGTGTTATTAGTTGATGCACTAGAGCCAAATATGCGTGAATAAAAAAAATCACAACTATATTTTTTCAAAGCGAAAAAAAAAGCGGTAAATTGAAAAATGGGCGGAAAAATATTTTCGAAAATCTAATTTCATAACACCATTCTTTAAATAGTAAACACTTTTCATTATTTCATTATTTTTGCAAAAAAAATCAGGGAGAGATTTGTACGATACATACCTGGATGAGCAAGAGAGCACGAGAGCACTAAGGAACAGCAAAATAATTTCGAACATAACTATTAATACAATCAAAATTCCAAACCCTCTGGTGATTCATACCCCTGTAGCATAGAATTTCAAAAGAGGTGATTAACTTTTATTGTTTTTTTACATTTTCTGCAGTGTTTTTTACACAGTAAATAAAAAACTTAAATTTACTGTTCATTTTCAGAAGAAAAAAAAAACAAAAATAATCTATTTTACGTTAAACCCTTAATTCTTTGTGTTTCTGCCCTTACATATTCCTGTTTTTGTGATTTCAGAATTAGAGCTTTTCATTTTAAATTTATAGGGTTTGTATTGCTATATATATAGGCCTATGACATCTAACCCACGGGATGAATTGCATAGTGGGATCCCAATCCATGTAGGCCCTTGCGTAAATTTCTAATTTTTTTTTTTTTTAATTGGTGCACAATGCGTAAACTAGCACACCGATGCGTTGTCTTATCACAATGCACTGCTAACGTATTATTTGATACAAAAAATTAAAAACATTTTTTTTTAATCTGTGCACCATATGTAAAATAGGGCACCGGTGCGCTATTTCATTATAGTGCACCATGCATGTATTGTTTAGCAAAAAAAAAAAAATATTTTATGTGTTAATCAGTGCACCATTTAACATATAACGCACCAAGTCTCCTTGCTGACAGAGAGCACCGTACGGTGGTCCCTATTTTCGTGGTGTGTTTATAAGAATAGGCCGTACCACCCCCTCCACGACACCGTATGCTACAAAAACTAACACTAGAGGATTTTTATTAATTTCTCTGCGTTAATCGGTGCGCTAGTTAAAATATAGCGCACATGTGCTCCTTGTTGACATAGAGCATCATACAGTGTTTTACACTATTTTGGCGGTGTGTTTATAAGAACACGACGCACCGACGTTGGTGCGTACAGAAATAAAGGCGCACCGGTTTCTTGATATTTTTCTTTTTTATTTGAAAATTTGATGATTTATTTATAAAATATATTAATGAATGATATAGTACAAGTTTCATATTGATAAAGAAATGGCTAACAAGAGATCAAGTAGCAAAAACAATGATAGCACATCAAGAAAAGCAAAAAAGGCAAGTTCTTTGTAAATTCTTTACAAAAAATATTATTTTTGAACTATATATAAGTTTAACTAATATTTATTGTTTACTGTGTATCATGTTGAGCCAAAAAATGATGAAGCTTGATAAAATTATTTTTGATATAGGACCAGAAGAATGTAAAAACTTGATGTAAAATTTTCAAAGGGATAAATCAATTGAATGAAAAAATACTATCGATCCAATATGCGTTTCTTTTTTTAATTTTAATTAATAATATACTTAAAGTTATTAGATAACATGTTTCAAACAATATATTAATTTACATATGTTTAATGTTCTACAGGGACCAACAACTCAGAAAATGAATGTTGTTCTAAGAAAAGAAAAAAAATAGAACATGCAAATGAAAATGAATTGCTCCTTAGCTCATCTGGAGTGGTGCTGAGGTTAACGAAAGGGGGAAAAACTTTTACAAAAGTTTGAGGGATCTAGTGGAACAAATGTATAGACATTCTTTCCACTTACAATAAAAAAATAAATCCAATGATTCCAAGAACCAAATTTTATCTAAACTACAGGAAGAGTTTCCAGAGAATTGGTCAATGAAACATGTGAGACTTTTAATAGCAAAAATGCACAAAAAAAAGAAATGAAAAAATAAAATTCATTTAAATGTTTTTCTAAAATTATATGTATATATTACTAGAAAGCGACCATTTATAAATATCACTTTTGTTATATTTACTTTTCATATATTAACACAAAAATTAAATAGTTTATTATCATGTTACACTTTAAGGGAGATTATGAAAATCTCAAAAGATGAACGAGTTGATATCGGAAATATGTCAGTAGGAATGTCCAAAAGGGTGTATAAGGAGACGGTCAAAGAAATGGACATAATTGCATTGCACAAGGAGCCATCTCAACAACAACGTGCTTCAAATGTAATATGTAATCATTGAATTTTTCGATTAGGTACAATAAATAAACAAAATTAGCATTAAATATTAATTTTCAAGTATTTTCTTGCAGAAAAGAAAAGAAAATGAAACCCATTCAGCACACAAAATAGGACGAAAAGGAAGAAAATGGTTGATATCTAAGTTTGTGAGTAATTGTTACTTCCTTACAACAATTTAACTAGATTTCATTTTTGTATATTTTAAGTTGTTTTACAACAATCATCATTGAATGTCTTCAAACAAGTGCTAACATACAAAGAAGAACCATCAGCCGAATTGATTGACATTGGGTTAAATATGGGTTGTCAGTATATGTTGGCATATTAGAAATTAATTGTGGAATTTGTAAGCATCTATTGATCTTGTTTTACTTAGCTCCATCTATAATTAATAGAACAATACAATCTTTTATATTAAATATATGATTTATTATGGGGTATAAAACTTGCAAGAAACAAAGTATGGAACTACGCCAACAGATGAAATCTTGAAAGGTGGCATGAAATTTGGTTTTGAAAGAATTTGTATAGTTCATGAGTCAATTGTTGCTATGGTACGTCATTTCTTTTCGATTTACCTTGATGTATATTATTTAATATTGTAATTTTTATTATTCTCACTAATGTATATACGTCCATTACATTTTATTTTTATGTTTGTAGATGGAAGGTGAAGAAGAAGAAAACAATCAACACCATGATTTTTTTTTCTCAAAATAATCCAATTCATGGAAGTAGCTCGAGAAATGACAACAGTTCAAGCGAAGAATGATGATCATTATGTTTGGATATCAAAGTAAGGCGTTGTATTTTTTGAAATAGTTGTCTGTGAAATCATACATTTTGTTTAATGTAATGGACATAGTGTCCCAATTGAAAGACAAATGGATACCAATAACTGTCCCATTTTGTATGACAAAGAGTTTCTTATTCATATATATATATAATAAAATATGTTTTAATTTATTCTATTGCATTATCCATTGTCGCTATGAAATGTAACACCACTGATTAAATATTATAATAAAGAGATGTGAAATCTAATGATATGATATAAAAAATTAATCCAAACATCACATTCAAATGCACTAATAAAAATTTAATTGATATGAATACTCTTATAAGATATGTGTCGTCTTTTGATGAATAATGAATTTTTAAAAAATCACAATAATTATAATATAATATAACAAATTAATCCAGACATCACATTCAAATGCACTAATAAAAATTTAATTGATATGAATATTGTTATAATATATATGTCGATTTTTTATGAATAATGAATTTTAAAAAATCACAATAATTTCACTGTCATAGGTCGATGTCTCTAAAAAATACAAAATGAACACCGATGTGTGTCAATTACTGTACACCGATGCGGTTGTATGATAAAGTGCACCAGTGTGTTTCTACGACCTATGGGCACCGCACAAATACGAATACCAATTATAACTCTTGGTGTGTTTTTGCGATACTACACACCCGTGCATTTATGTGATACTGCTCACCGGTGCATTTCTACGACCTATGGGAACTGCACAAATACCAATATGAATTATAAAAATCGATGTGTTTGTGTGATACTCTACACCAGTGAGTTTCTATAATACTACGAATTGATGCGTTGATATGACCTATGGGCACCGCAAAAATCCCAATACCAATTAGAACGGCCAGGTGCGTTGTATCACCTACAGTGTGCCCGGTGTGGTTTTAGACCTTTACGGCCCGATGCATGCACCTTCGACCGCCCCGAGGCAACTGTCTGGATGACACGCACTGAGATATTTCTAAACATCCCGAAGCGTCCTTTATTTGTTTTCTGTCCTGGTGCTTGGTATTTTTGAAAAACTGGTGTGTTTACTCTAAAACACACTGGTGCGTTGACACTTGAATAGCACACAGATGAGAAAAACATCCGTAATAACCTCCATTCGCCCAGTTTTTTTTGTTGTGTTGAAATTCTGTTAGAAGCTCCGCCAAAACCTCCATTACTAAAAATGGATGTAGTAGCAAAGGTTTTTCTGACAATTTTGGCCAATTTTATAACACTAAAAACCTTTGTTATAACCTCCACTAGAAGGTATTTTCCTTGTAGTGTCTACTGGAAATTCTGGTGCCATGTTGAATGCCTTTATATCAATCTGCACTGGATGCTCAACTACCATAGTTCTAGCTTGAACCTTTGACCAACTCTCCAGAAATGGCTCATCCTACATACTATATTTGTCATACTTGTTTATTACGATTGGACTCTTACTTGGGTCTCCTTGAATGTCTTCTTCCTGGCATTCTCCATGTGTGGGGATAATATTTTATTCACCCTCTTTGGTTGTCAAATCTACACCTGATTACCCATACTCTTTATGGGTGTCCTCCTAGATATCTATGGACTCAACTATACAAGAGTTTACAACATTGTTAGGAGGAATTACCTCCTTCCTTTCCACATGTACTTTGTCAATATGATTGATTATTATCGTCTTGTCCTGCAAGCCTCTCTGGAAAAATGGTGTTGATGCTCATCATCTATACTTCACTACTTGGATCCTTCATAGGTTCTCTTCTGAAAACCGGTGAACCCAACTATAGATGAATCTCCATGATTTGAAGAAGTATCTAAATGTTATGCTCTTGTTCCCTCCTTTTCACTTGGACATGAATGGTTAAGGGCCCAAGGTCCCTTGGAGATAAAACATAGTCCTCTCCTCCTTAGTTCATTCTTGCTGCAAATTTTGTTCTTGCTTCCTCCATCAATCCTTCTCAACTCCTTCCTAGTCATCACCCTTCTGAGAAATTTTATGTTTTTCCTGACCAACTTCTCGACTAGATCATAGGAAATTGGTGGTCCCTGTGGTTCCTTCCTCCAAATGGTCCACAATTTGGATCTTAGTATCTTGCAGATGCCAACATCTCTTTCTAAGAATAGAGACACAATCTTCTGCATGCTTGTTTTTACACAGTCTAGATGAGCTGATGTAATGTTGGTGTAAAAGCTTTGTAGTAGCTAAACTATTAAGTCGTCACATTCCAAATTGAGCATAAAGCTACCAAAGCTAAACTCTGCCACGAGTTTTAAAATTCCCAACCGCTTCTAAAAGGTAGGAAGCATGATCTTATTCAACCCCTGAAGGGATTCTACTATCAGTTGTAGTATATTTGTCATGAGATCATTATTGTAGGGCAGTAGTGGTGATGTTAAAGCTATTACCCTCCTGAGACAAGAAGCAATTGTGAGCCTGACCTCTCCAAAAGGATGTTCCCAAAAATTGGGTTATATTAATGCAAGCATAGATGGCTTGAGATCCCAACTGAGTTTCTTCCATTCTGGATGCCCCACATTCGAGAGACATGTGTCTAATTCCTCTAAGTTATGAAGGTATATGATTGACTTTGTCCATTGCAATTCAGATCCAAATGTGAAGAGCTTAGTTCATCTTCCTTGTCCTTCCTTCACTTCCCATGTTTGCTTCTATTATAGAATGACATGGACTCTTTCTGAGAATCATCTACTGCTTTGACCATCATTTTTATTTAAAGAGGTGTTGTTGAATAAAGGACCATATATTCTCATTAATTCATCAAGAAATTTTGGGTGTTTTCCAAAATCTCTTCAAAACCATCCATCTTGTTCCAAAGCAATAAAATATGCCGACAAGTAAAAACCCTTATATCTCCAATAAATATATATATATATATATATATAAACTAAAAAATGACACAAGTCACCCTAATAAACACGACAATACACTTGATTTGGACACATGGAAACACATAATGATCACAACAGAATAAGAAGAACCTGTTTCTAGCAAATTTAGTGGCCACCGAGAGAGGGTAATTTGTGCTCCTAGCTGAAGGGAACACAACCCAAAATATATTATGGTTCACTCTCCTTATGGTGCATTCTCCAGTGTTTGACCCCTGTTGATTTAGCCCATAAATCATTCTGAAATGAAGGTGAACATGGTACTGAAGATCAACCAGATTCAGATTTCAGAAATATTGGACCTATCTCCAAACTGATAAAAGCCTTTAAATTCTGCCCAGAACCGCTGACTATTTCTAACTTGTGTATTGATCTCAGATATGATATTTAACATGGAACTCCTAAGGCAAATCGTTCTTCTCATAATGGAAGACTTGTGATAACATATTTTCTTGTAGAAACTCGGCCCTTGTGTCTGAGCAAAAGGAACCGGTTGTACAACATCGATCACTGAAGCTCTAAACTGTCTCGGGCCTTTCTCGGCCCTGTCGATTTGGTAGATATCAAACTTGGCATATGATATTTCTGCTTTCTCCTCTTAAAGCTTTTCAAGATCCATGGACCAAGCCATCCATGTATCTTCTAACTGGCGCCTTTAATGTGCAGGTCGCATGTTGTAAGAAGCCCTAGACTACCAAAAACTGACAGAGAGGCCACTGGCTCATCCACCATTTTAATTTCACAGCAGGTCTCCACTTCTACTACTTCCACATCCAGATCAAAACTCAGGTATTATTCCTGATGAATCTATTATTGGAGAGGAATGACTGTAACTGTGGCGCAATCTTGTGGAATGGAAGTGGGAACGTATGTTCGGTACACTGCAGAGTAGGTGGAAACTCTAGAACACCTCTACAATGACTTCCCCAAGTCGATATCTCTGTGTCGCCAACAACTCATCAGAGAATTCCCAATCCATTCCCACATCAAGCCCAAGCAAATCAAAGTCTCGTTGACGGTATTCTTATTTTATTTTAACAATGGTTCAACACACCTGAATTTTGATGGGTCGATCAATGATGTCATCGGGGGAGTATGGCTACATTCGTTGCTTCACAATTTCTAGTGTGCTTGTCCACGGCTGGTGACTCGGAATCCCATACCTGCCGCCCATGCTACCATAATTACGTGAAGACACTGAGGAATATTGTCGCAAAATTGAAGGATGAGTCCCTGAACACAAAGTTATTGTTGTACCATTGTTGCTGACAACATCCACAATTCCACTACTAAGTGGAGGCGTTTGGTGGCGAAGGAACCGCTGAAACGATTCTCCTCCAGAACAGTGATAGAGCTTTCTATTTCACCTGATTCAGCCTTAGTGTTATGTGAAAAATGCACCTAACAACCCTGGGCACAATAAGAAACCAACCCTCAATGCCCTGACTCTTTAATCATTACTGCTCCCTAATCAATGCGACCATGATACCTTGAAATTCTGAGTGTAAATAAATCTGAAACAAGGTCCTTATTTACACGTCCTTGGATCTGAAAAGGATACTCACCATATATTTAATCCTAACCACTGCAAGCCCCTCAACTCCTGGACAAAATGACTTCGATATCAGCTGATGGTGGTAGAAAATTTTCTTGGAACTCGACCTCTGAATAATAAATGGCTTCTCTCTCCTAGTGTTGGTGAAAAACAATATGTTTGACCCTGATTGGACTCCTTCCCTAGCCCTGTCACAACAAAATTGGATCTGGAAATTATCGTGCAAGATCTGATGCATAAGATCTAAGATCCCTAGTGATTCCTATTGAAATGCCAAAAATAAAATGATCTATTAAACCATGTGGCACCATCCGCCGAATGGTTCATATATCAATAGCTCTCGCGCTCCCCGATCTCTAATACCCTAGAATCCCCTTTATGTAAATATCGTGAGGCTTTATAACTTTCCAAACTCCATGTAATGGCCTTTCGACCTTTAACTTCCTTGTCACCCTGATACTTCGGTCTCCTGGGCGCTTAGCAACGATCATGATACTTCCAAGGAAATAGACCCACTCCTGCGATTAGGGTGCTTTCACTTCAATAACATCTATGCAGGGTTTTCAGTCCTTCAACCTGGCCCTGTCCCACTGTGATTAAGAATCGTACAAAGAAAGCCAGAAACATCGATCTAGAAACAACGATCTCAAACCAGACACAACAGATGCAAAAAGAAACCCTTGTTCCAATATAGATCTAGATCCTTTCCTAGGGTGAGAATAAATCCCACCGAATTTCTCTGCATAAAACTTTTAGGTTGATAGGATGCATAGCTCTCTTACCAATATAATATCTAGAATAATCAACAGATTTGGCTCATCTAGGTGTTCTAATTAAAAATAATTGTAATCAAAACATTGAACACAAGGATATCTGGAAATGCAACCTTTATTTATATTATTAACTAAGAAACTAGTATATGCCCATACAAAAACATTTGAGCCTTTGTAGTGGCATGCCCTACTGCTCATTAAAAATAGAAAATAAAATATTAAAGCATAATGGTGGACCTCAGATGGGTCCACTAGAAAAAATAATACTCTTGGGTTTTGGTCTCTTAAATAAAACTAGAACCAGCCATGCCAATTTTTCAAGAAATCCCCAGTGCCTAGCTTCTATCTATCCCCTTTTATAAGTCTGATAGACTCTCTAGAAACATTTCTTTATTATTTTTCCTTAAAACCCCAAAAAAATACCATAAATTGATACCATGAAAAAATACCATCCATTTTAACCATATCAAAAAAAATATTACATAAGAGCAAAATACCAAGAATTCAACCTTATCTTTTTAGCGGTTCAACCCTGTAGTTGTATTTACTACATCAGTTCTGCAATTAAAAATAATAAATGATATGTATGTTTCTTACCTACAGTATATAAATTAGGAAACAAATTATTGCCACAATAAAAATAATAAATGAGATGCACACTTATTACATAATGGATTAGATCCAAATTAAGAACCAAAACCTAAATTGTATGTTGTATTAAATGTAACCAAAACCTAAATTGTATGTTGTATTAAATGTTCATATTTATTTATTCTTTTTTAGGAAATTTTAAACTTATGGGATTACAAAGTAGTCTTGAATTACTTGTGGCTAACTGTATTATTCCTTACTGACATCACAAGTGCCCATGAGCTTACAACACGATGCAGATGATGTATGACCTTTGACTTAAAACACTGGGTAATTAGAGCTTCGGTTACAGAGAAAATAAGAATTTGTGTAAATTACATGATATTGCTTTTATATGGTTATGATTCGAGCATGATTTCATGGTCAATATGACCAAGAAACAATGTAATGTATTTATTATCCACATTGAGCTTTGGATTAATAAGATTTTGACTCTCTTAAAAAAATGCAATATTTTGTAGGAGAAGAAGAAAATGTTTACTTGACCTTTTAATCCTCACCTACTTCTCTTTGAGGGAGTTGACAAGACATCGTATTTCGATCAATATATTGCAAGTAGACATAGCGATTGAATCAATATTTCCTGCACAAAATAAATGTAGTGAGATTTCAAATAGTTTCAAGGTGCCCCAAGGGTATCCTTTCTATGCTATAGTTAAGTTCAACAAGGAGATGTTCCAATAAATGTGTATACTATCGTTTTCAAAAAAAGTGCAAGGGAACTCTGATAGGTTTTTTTTGGGTTTTAACCTTTTAATATATATACAATAACATTTGAAATAGAAGGGTTTCAAATGTCTTACTGGAGGTCCAAGATCGATTGGTCAAATTCAAGATCTACAAACTAGATAGAACAACAACATAAGAGGTAGAATCTTTGAAAGAGACTATGAAAAAGCTCGAACATAAAAACATTAAATGGACACTCAACGCATAAAAAATATACCGACCAAGATGATTTGTATGTTCATCTAGTAACAAAAATTTAGGATTCACGAATAACGCTCGTGGCAGAGCTATTTGCATACGCCAACCTCCAATGAAGTCACTTGTCGTTTTTGCTTTCATTTTTTATCAAAACCTAAGCCAAATAAAATTTCAGTAGCTCACTTTTTTTTCAACATCCAATGATCCTAGACATTCATATATTCGATCTAGTGCCTCTCCATCTCCATCCTCCCAGATAACTAATTAAAGAAAATAAGATTTTATAATCCATTTCATTTGTCCATAAAAAAATAAGATTTTATAATCCATTTCATTTGTCCAAAGAAAAATAAGATTTTATAATCCATTTCATTTGTCCAAAGAAAAATAAGATTTTATAATCCATTTCATCTATATATAAAATATCTCAAAATTGATTGGAAGGATGTCAGACATTCTAAAAACCATAGTAAATATTAAACATTTAAAAAAATTAAATGCATTTAAAGGGTATATATTTCTCAATTTCCATATTTCGGCATACTTGTGCAACAATAGCCTCAACTTCCCTCTCAAGTTTTAGCCTCTCTTAGTCACAATTTATCACAGTCTCAAGTGCAGTCATATTGGTTGTTTCTATTTCCCTGATCAAATAATAAATGTTGATATGATCTATTATGGGAAGCTCCCAACATCCTAAAGCATTAAGTAATGTAAATTTACAGCATCCATTAATCCCAAGTAATCCATAGCTCCTAATATCTAGAAAACTTAATTATTAAAGGAAAACCATTCAAATTATGACTAAGAAAAGGAAAAAATAAAAGTAAATAAAGATGAACCCAATAGATAATAATATGTATGTATCTAACTGATAGGGACTCTAAATGTACAACCAACACATATTCCAAATACCCATCAAGATGATTTGTAAGTTCATCTAGTAACAAAGTTATAGGATTCATGAATCACTACAAGGAAAAGACCCTCTAGTGGATTTTTTTGAGGAACCCCTTATAAAAATACTCCAGACATCCGTTTCTAGAGGAGGTTACTAGAGGAGGTTGGTGGGCGGAGGTTTTTGCGGATGTTTTTCGTGTGGTGCACTTATCATAGTAAACTGCACTGGTGCGTTCAACAAGAGAAATCATTGGTGCACACAAAACATTGGCACATCGGATACCGTGCGCTACGTACACACCTTCCCGGTGCGTCGTATTACTGTAGTGCACCGGTGCTTTACAAATCTTTCGCATCGGTGCCTCATAGAAAAGCGCGCCAAAACATAAAATGCCTGGTGCGGTCTTAAGCAACCACACCGATGCGCCCATAAAATCCCGCTCACTGGAATAGGGTTAAATAAAAGAAAATTATGGCCAAAAAACCACATTTTTCACTTTTCTCAGTGCTCTAGAGCTCTCAAGTACCAGTTCAATTTATCCTTGTCTGAGCCACCCTGACATCGGTGCTCCCATTGCACCCATTGCACGCACTGCTATTGTGCATTGCCCACCAATATCTAGCATTCTACGGCCAATATGCCTCCTTGACAGTCAAATGTACAAGTATTTTTCTTGTTTTTCATAATTAAACCTTTTAGTGGATTATAATTTCAAATAACCTTAAAATAAACCATTTAAAAGAAAAAAAAATATGGTCGTGCGGTGCGCTAGAGCCATTCCGCTCGCACCGGTTCGCAGTGCTGCCTGTAAATTTACAGGCCACACCACAACCGGTGCTAACGGTATCTGCCCCAATTCCGGGGCAGTATTTTAAAATTTTTAAAAAATTGCGGTGCGGTCGTTTACCCGACCGCACCGTTGACCATGTGGAATAGCAGCAATGTGGTGCGTTGACTTAAATATATGCCCCGGTGTGGGTAATTTTGTTAGCGCACCGCATTCTTCATTTCGACAAGGTCAACGGTGTGGCTTGGTAAACCGGTGCTAACAGTATCCGCACCAATTCCGGGGTGGTACAGAAGGCGCACTGTGTTATTTTAAAAAAATTTAAGAAGTGTGGTGCAGTCGGTTACCCGGCCGCATCGTTGACCAAATGGTATAGCGGCAACGTAGTGTGTTGACTAAAATATCCGCCCCAGAACGGGTATTTTTGTCAGCGCACCACATTTTGTATTTCGACAGGGTCAACGGTGTGGCCTTGTAAATACCACACTATCGACTATATAATGATGGCAAGACATCGGTGCGCTGACTTAACTATACGCCCCGGGGCGTAGAGCTTAGTTAGCTCACTACACTCCTGATATCGTACATAGTCAATGGTGCGCTAAAAATTTTTAGGAGCACCGCTGCCGGTGCGTTGAATATTTTCCTGTGCACCGCCGCTCGTGCGCTCCATAAAAAGATGCACCAGGACCGGTGCATGCCTTTTTTTTTTTGCGCACCGACTGTTTTTTTTATTTTTCCAAAAAAATTATATATCTATATTTCTAAATACATGTCTCATTTAATTAAAAAATTATATTTAATATGTCAATCATTCAGAGACGTGAAAGGAGAGAAGAGGGGGAACAATAGCAACAACAGGCGGACCAGTATAACATGGTTCACCTATGGGAGGCACCAGAGAGGGAGAGAGATGTGTATCCTCACCTTATTACAACAACTACCCAGGGGCTCCTAAGGAAGGTAGGCCTCCTCAAGTTCTATGAGGAGGCTACTCCCCTAAAGGGTCATGGTTTGTTTTTGAGACATAGCTTTCTGGGTCGGTCGTAACTAGTGGTACATGCCCACTGAGGAGGATATATATTTCATTACAGGGCTATCTAAGAGAGGGATGGATTTTCCCTCGTTCCCAGAGGTTCCAGCTAGCTATGCAGCAAGGAGTCAGTTAGTGTACTCCCAGAGATACATTAGAGCAGATATACTGTCTCCTTCAGATTTTTAGGTCTCCAGACGTCAGTTACGTATTTGTGAATTTGGTAGTCAAGAAGTGATGTGCCTCTCACTTCTCATTTCTACCATTTCACACAACACCGGTGACGGGCAATGCATTAGTTGCTCGCTTCTATATTATGTTGATTCTTTATTACAGGAGCCATGACTTGTCAAGTGGTCTGCCATTTTTTTGCGGCAGGTATGTACTTCCTTAGATAGATTTCGTGCTCATGAAAAAGGGAGGGTCAACTTCCCTTTTTCTTCAGAGATTTTTTGTTTATTTTTTGAGAGGTTTCCAAAGACGATACCTACTTTTGGTCGGTAGCCTTGTAGGCCGATGTTCGAGACACGGATGCACATATGGGGGCGGATGATGCCCAAGAGGGGTGAGACTGCGTTTCTAGCGAGGATATCGAATGATGCACTAGAGTTGCTAGCCAAGTGTTGACGAGCATCCCTTCATTATGGTCCTCTGTCCTTATGCGGGTTTGGATTGGCGAGGGTGTGCCAACATCCTCTTCACAGCTAATGAGCCACCAGATGATAGAGGTAATATTACTGTTTTATTTAAATTTATTCTAACATGTTCTTTAACTTGTTTTTATTAAATTGTGTAATGAAATTGTCTAATTATTGTTGTGTACTTGTATATATTTTACAGACATTGGTTCTTTTGATGGCGAGGACATGCCGACACCACCACATGATCCAGGTGTGGATCCTGGTGATGATCAGGGCATGCCAGATGCTGAGGATCATTAGGAGGCCTGTGCAGAGAGACCTGCTCCTGTTGGTGCCCCGGTACCACATTTTTCTAGGCGCGGTCGGCTTGATAGCAGATGCAGGATGGAGTTGGGCGACCAACTCACTGCATTGATTGTTGAGGCGGGCATCACGCTCGCTAATATGAGAGACATATAGGCCAATGGTAGGCTATTACATATGTGGAGAGTCATGTCGTGTGACATGTACAGCCTGATACGACATGTCGTAGGAGCTACGACCTTAGTTACGCAGCTAAGGAGGACCGTTGTACATTATAGGCATGGTCGAGACGCAACACGTGATCGACAGTCCGCGAGCAGTGAGCAGCGACTCACCATCTAATGATCGTTCACCTCACGCCACACCAAATGAGTAGCCTCCACTAGCATTGAGCAACAATCATCATGAAGAGCAGGCTGGACCATCGGCCACATCCATTCAGCAATCTACAGCATCTAGCAGTACTCATGATCATGAGCAGGCTGGACCATCGACCGTCGAGGCTGCATCATTGACTGAGCAGGACTCTACTAGTACTGCTATTGATGATGTACCACCAACTAATCCATGAAATTTATATTACAGTTGTATATTTTTGACATTATATATATATATATATATATATATATATATATATATATATATATATATATATATGGTCCATGTATTTTATGCAGTTGTACTTAATTTACATGTTGGTGATCATCATGATGTGTATATTGTTAGGTCATGTTAGATATGTTCATTTAATGAGCAACAGATAGATGTATGTGATAGCGCTTAGTTCAAGGGATTTGTATTTGATGTTTGTGTTGTGATTATGTTAATATATAATGTTAATTGTGTTTTGTTAGATGATCATGATCACGATGATGCAGTTAGCGATTTTGAATGTGTTTTTTAGTCAAACATGATGTTTGTACGATGGTTATCATAAATGTGATGTCTATTAATTAATTTAATACTAAATGATCATGATATTGTAAAATTGTAATATTTGTAATTCTAATTGTATTTAAAATTCTAAAATTGTAAATGTAATGGTATATATGTAAATTTGTAAAATTATAATTGTAATTGTAATTTTTTAATTTGTAATATTGTAATTGTAATTATAATTTTTTAATTTGTAAAATTGTAATTGTATATATGTAAAATTGTAAAATTGTAATTGTAATTGTAATTATAATTCTAATTCTATGTAAAATATTTGTAAAATTTTAATTGTATTACTGTGAATTGATTGTAATTGTAAAATTGTAATTGTAATTGTATGTAAAATTATAAAATTGTAATTGTAATTGTATGTGAAATTATAAAATTGTAATTGTAATTTTAATTCTAATTTTAATTGTATGTAGAATATTTGTAAAATTTTAATTGTATTAATGTGAAAAATTTAATTGTATTCATGTGAAATGATTTTATTAAAATTTTAAAATTTTAAAATTTGTAAAATTTTAAATAATTGTAAAATAATAAATCTAGAATAATATGAATTATTGTAACATAATAAAGTTTAGAAAATAATGCAAATAAATTCATGTACTTTAGAATTATCATTATTTTATTATGATCTTAGATACAAAAAAAAGAACTAATTTATACAATACGCCATTGTTTTTGAGATCAACATAATTGCAAATTATCAAGTGAAATATTGATTTAACATTAACACAATGAAAATTACCAATTAATTCAAAATACATATTATAATGTTTCGAAAAAACCATCTTAAAAAGTATAAATATTGATGAAATAACACATGTACCATATCACTCTCGGTTCTCATGATCACCCTCATTATCTTCCAGCTCGCATGGCATGATAACACTATTGTTCTCAAAAATATGTTTTGATCTAGGGTCATGTGTCAATACGAACCACTAATCCTTATCCAACACATCTGGGTAAAAAACACCTGGTTGCAGTGTTTAGGGAAAACATAGGGCTACTTAGGTTCATCCCACATCTTTCTAGAGTTGATACATATCAGCCTACTATCGCGATCTTCCTTTACATTATTCCGATCAAAGGTGTCCCACCACTTGCACCTAAAAATAACATATTGGAAAGAAGAGAAATCCGCTTCAATGATCTCTTGTATCTTTCCGACATAACCTAATGTCCCTCCTACTAGGTTTTGATAAGGTTGACTAGATCGACTAGATTGATTGAACTCGACTTCCACTCCACGGTCTTGTGTGATGTTTCCAGCATCGACATTTTCTGTGCAAAAATGGTGTCCATATACCCACATTGATGGGAACAAATGCACCTATTATAAAAAAAGTTAAAAAAATAATAGTGTCATGTGTCTTATAATAACCCAACAGTTAAAATATGAAATATAGATGTCTTATAACTTTCAAATTTACATATAAATTAAAAATATTATTATTGAGTTGCTGCACCCAATCCCTACGTTTAGTGCATCCTCTTCAGCACGCGGGTAACGACCGGTTGCATTGTATTTCTCTCTGACTTGGTCAGCAACCCAACTTTTGGGGCATATTTTTGGCATATTTTCTTTTAAATGATCAGGATAAGGCACACTTCTACCATTCAACCGTCTAAATTCTTTCATTTCACTATCCCATTTCATCCTCTTTTGTGCGTACAATGCGACCCATGATCATGTCACTTCAGAATTGTAAAGAACGAATTTATTGATTGCTTCATTTTCTACATTCACTCGTGAAATAAAACCGACATTATATAGTACTTAGAGATCAAAATATACATTATATCGAAGTTCAACATGAATATTAACTTTGTGTAAATTTGAAAAATTATAAGTCGCTTACTCTTTATCAAGCGCTTTTTTCCACTCGTTTTGAGCAACTCCCCTTCTCTTTTGTCTTCATCCCTTTTTATCATCCCAAATCACTGCACCTGGTCTATTTTCGATCTGCTTGATATACTCACTGGCATAATAGAAAGACTCATATGATATTTACCCCTCTGCCATAGACCCCTCGGGTTTTGCCCTTTGTCGAACAAAACCTTTCAATTTCTTCATGTACCTCTCTAAGAATAACATCCAACGACAAGAAACCACCCCAACTAATTCAACCTCATCTACTAGGGGGATTAGAAGATGAACCTGCAAGTCCATGAAACTCATCGACAGTTCAATTCTAAAACATAAAAAAAATCTCAACTATCTCTTGACGCCACTGTGGAATGCTAGCCACATGAATCTCCTTTAACATGATCCAATATACAAATGCAGATAATTTAGATATGGCACGTCCTAGGTCTTGAGGGAATTCATGTTTCACACACCCACGCTCGAAGAAAGGATAATGACACTGCAAATTTATAAACACGTGCAATAATATACAAAATTAGTTATGTTTTACGATCCCCACATGGGATAAAATTTATTAATATAAAAAATAATAAAATCATGCTTTTGACATTATACGTACTCTTAGAAGATTCAAATGGTCATGCGATTTCAACCCCGACAAATGGTCATCCACGGTGAAGCAGCGTCGTAGTGAAGACCCGTATGAAGTTGGCACCCTCACACCCATTATAACTTCCTTTGCCAAATAAATATCATATTTTCTTAAAATCCATGGGACATCACCTTCTTTGAAAAACCATGAATTAGAGGGAACAAGGCCTGCCTCTGATCTCGTACTTTCTAATCATCTTTGCCAATGTTTATTTTTAGTTTTTAAAGTAATAATATATTTCCTAACAACCAATGTGTCACTTTGTTTCGATGATATGTGCCTCCATAAATAAGATGAAACATTTTTAAATATATGCATGGGATCTAATAAGTGGGTAATCTTAAGATGTTCCCAATATGGGAGGTTATAAAAGATAGATTTCATTTTCATCCCAATGGGAAATTTCTCAACATAGGTGTCGAAGAATTCTGGATCATCGAACATAGGCTCCCCATTTGAATCGAAAATTTCAATGAAATCCTTCTCCTTCTCTCTCTCATATGCTCTAAGCCATTCAGCTGGTGTTGTTATTGGAGGCCTTTGGGTTCTCTCCCATTTACCATTGAAAGCGGAAGCTGCTCTTCTGTAAGGGTGTTCCTCTGGGAGGAATACCCTGGAGCAATCATACACTGGCTTTCGTAGGTCCTTGGACCATCTAGCTTTCAGAGAAGGTCCACAACATTTACATCCAAAATAACCATTTGTTACAAGGCCTGCGAGAGTATTGTATACAATTAATATGCATGGCATGTTAAAGAATATCATGAAGATCAGAACAAATATTACAACGAATTAAATAACTAATATGTGAAAGAATATTGTTACGTATATAAACAAATCAATAAATTAAACATGTAATTTACCAGAGAAAAATGCTAAGCCTGGATAATCATGTTTCGTGTAAGCACATATGCCATACAACGTAAAACTCCTCTCTACTGCAATGGGTCTTGATACATCTTATACATTTATCCCATCCCATAATTCCTTCAATTCATCTACCAGTGGTTGTAAGTAGACATCCATAATCTTCACTTGTCTTCTACTAGGGACTATGAGAGCCAACATAAGATGTTCATTCTTCACGGAAAACCATGGGGGGGTATAGTTATTGATCACTACTACAGGCCAAACAGAATAGTTGGTGTTCTGGAGGGAATATGGGTTGACACCATCCATGGCTATGCTGATTCATAGACTTCATACTTCATCCTTGAATTTTTCGGGCCATGTATGTTCTATATGCTTCATGGCTATTGAATCAGTTGGGATTCATATAACTCCCAACTCACTTCTGTGTGAGGCATTCCATCCCTGCAACATAGCTAATTCTTTGCAACGAAGGAGCCTTTGAATCCTTGGGATTATACTCATGTGCCTCAATATCTTAAAAGGAGGACAAGTACGTGATTTACCCTTCTTTTTTTATTTATCATACCTATCATGCCCACATTTCGGACACATCTCTTTGTTTGTATATTCTCCTCTATATAGAATACAATCATTTGGACATGCATGATATGATATGTACTCAACACCCAAAATTTTCAACAATTTCTTTGCCTCTTCACAGATACTGGGCAAGACATTATCACTCAGAAGAACCTTATCTTTGAATAACCTGTAGTTGGTGATCATGGAAAAATATATTAATAAATGTACATTAATGTTGATATAATTATTAACATTCATAAAATTTACCATTTGTAATGTTCATTGCAATGTACTGATTATATTTTAAATTTATATAAGGGAGTACTTTATGGTAACTTACCTCAAAATTTATGAGAAATATGCATTCGACAAGCCAAAATTTTCTTTCAAGTTGTACAATAACATCATTTTCCCCAATTAGATAGACTTTGACTGACCGCCAGGTCCAAAGAGAGGGGTGGTGGAAGCAAATTTAAGGCTTTCGAAAAAGGTGTCAGCGATATGAGCATCATTGATCCAGATTTTTTTGCAAGAACACAAAAAAATACACATATAGCCATAGATACAGAGATGCAGCGGAAATGGTGCTTCATTTTATTAATAAAATAATGACTGAAATAAGCTTACAAACATAATGGAAACAAGCTAGGGCACTTGTAGCGTATCTCTGAGAAGAGATGTGGCATACGCAAGCCTCTGAACTGTGTTACATTGAGGCTCGCAGGCCTATTACAGACATAATGGAAATAATGAGCTAGGGTACTGGCAGTGTATCCCTGAGAAGAGATGTGGCAGCTACCAACCCTTGAACTATGTTACAATGCAGACATAATGGAGATGTGGCGAGCTAGGGCACTGGTAGCACTTATCTCTAAGAAGAGATGTGTCAGCTCCCAGCCCCCTGAACTGTATTACAATGAGGCTCGAGGGCTTATTTATTGTTGAGAAACAAAGTACAATCCAAAACATCCAAAAACATAACCCTAGGAGATGAAGCGCCAAAATTGTGGGCCCCGTTTGGGTAAATTGGTGGTTCAACTTCCCGGGGACGTAAATTTGGCATCCGATCTCCGTTTGACACGCTCAATAGCTCGTTAGAAATATTTGTCCGAGGAGTACAACTTTTGAACAAGGAGCTCATGTTTCTCTCCGTTTTCCCAAAAAAACATCGTTTAGTGCCTCAAAATGGCTCCGGAAGTTCAGGACCCGAAAAACTGCTAAAAATAGTAAGTTGTGCTGAAACTTACAAACTGAAATAACTGATGGTGGGGGTTCAAATGGACTCGGTGGGTGGCCACCAATATCCACCTGGATCATTAAGTCCCCAAAACGGCTCCGGGTGTGCAGGACCTGAAAACCTGCTAAAAATAGTAAGATGTGCTAAAGCTGAAAAACTGAAAGAATTGATGCTGCGGGTCCAAATGGAATAGGTGGGAGGCCACCGATATCCACCTGGATCAATCATCCCCTAGCTGATCATCGTTATGGAATGCATATAACAACATTGTCTGCATGGCAGTCATATCCCTTAAGTAATCATCCATACCAACTTCTATTTGATTGCCTCCATTGTCAGCTTGTGAAGAACTACTATTGTTGTAGTCATTCCTAATTGGTGAATTTGGACATAGCGGGAATTGAATCGGTGGTTGATTCAACCATTCTTGGTATCGTTCCTCTCTGATTTTTTCTCTTAATTTAGTTTTCTCTCGATTTGACATTGTCATGGGGTGTAATGGAAGATGGTAGGTAGGTCGCTCATCATTACTAGAATCCTAATAATTTAAAAAAAATATTTGATGATTAGTACAAAATATATGATATCAAGTAGTAACCACGTTGACAATATTTCATGATTAATTGGTTTGGTGTTGAAATAATTACATTAATCAATATACCAAACAATTATAATTATTACCATCATTGTCCGAGGATTGTGGTTAGAAGATGCAATATTTTTACAATTCGTAGGGTGAAGCGGTTGTCCATTTTCATCTACCAAATGCGCCTTGAGGTATGCAACTCCTGATAAGAGTTGTTTGAATATTTGTGCATCTGAACTCGATGTTGAATCTGCATGAACCTACAAATTTGTATACATTATAAATTTAATTAAGATGTGCATGATTGACATGGATAAAAAACATAAATTCAATTAGATAATGAAAATATAAATAAAATCTGAAGTAAATATTACATCTCAATATGGATAGGGAGAACTTCGCGATGGACTTGGAGAAATATTATGGAATGAGCTGGATTTTGAAGAATTGTCCATTCGATATAATTATGATATTTTCTCCCTAAATTTGAGCAAAATCAACAATAAATTTTGGTGCACACAGCTAAAAGTAATTTCGGTGCCTTAAAAATGGACTTCTTGTTATCGGTGCAAATGTACAGATCACCGCACTGGTGCGTTTTCGCTACTGCACGCCGGTGCCATTTTATAAACGGATGCATCAACGTAGTGCTATTAAGTGACGCATTGGTGACGAATAATCACAAATAAAAAAAAACGCAACTCTATTTTCTTTAAGTGAAAAAAAATTGGTGCCATTTTTTTTTCATCAGTGCGCCTAGCGTAACCTAGCGCACCAGTGCGTTGTATTATCCCAGCACACCTCGAAAGTACTGTGTGATGAAAAATTAAAAACAATTTTTTTTTATCAGTGCACCATATGTAAAATATGACACCAGTGTGCTATTTCATTATGGAACACCGCGAACGTGTTGTTTCAGACAAAATAAAATAAAATAAAATAAAATAAAATCCTTTTTTAGAAACAAACCTTACATTCTTTTTATTTCTACCATGTCTTCTCCCTCTTTCTATGATTTCAGAATTAGGGCTTTTCATTTTAGATTTATAGGGTTTTTATTGCTAAATATAGACTTACGACATCCAACCCATGGGACGACTTGCACAGTCGGATCCCAATCCATGTCATCCCTTGCGTGAATTAAAATAAAAACATTTTTTTTTTCATCGATGCACCGGCGTAACCTATCGCACCAGTGCGCTGTATTATCCCAACGCACCGTGAAAGTATTGTGAGATAAAAAATTAAAAAACATTTTTTTTTAATCAGTGTGCCATATATAAAATATGGCACCGATGCGCTATTTCATTATGGCGCACCACGAATGTGCTTTTTCACACAAAATAAAAATTAAAAAATCCATTTTTAGAAACAAACCCTACATTTTTTTCGTTTCTGCCCTTTATTCTCCCTTTTCTGTGATTTTAGAATTAGAGCTTTTCATTTTAGATTTATAGGGTTTGTATTTTTAAATATAGGCCTAAGACAACCAACCCACGAGATGACTTGCATAGTCGGATCCTAATCCATGTCAGCCCTTGCTTGAAATTAAAAAAAAAAACAGATTTTTTTTCATCGGTGCGCCCCGCTTAACTTAGCGCATCGGTGCGCTGTATTATCCCAGCGCACCGTGAAAGTACTATGAGATAAAAAATTAAAAACAATTTTTTTTTATCAATGTGCCATATGTAAAATATGGCACCTTTGTGCTATTTCATTATGGCGCACCACGAACGTGTTGTTTCGCACAAAATAAAAAATAAAAAATCTATTTTTAGAAACAAACCCTACATTCTTTTTGTTTCTGCCCTTTCTTCTCCATCTTTCTATAATTTCAGAATTATGGCTTTTCATTTTAGATTTATAGGGTTTGTATTGCTATATATAGGCCTAAGACATCCAACCCATGGGATGGTTTTCATAGTTGGATCCCAATCCATGTCATTCCTTGCGTTAATTTAAAAAAAAATTAGATTTTTTTTTCATCGGTGTGCCTGGTGTAACCTAGTGCACCGGTGCGCTGTATTATCCCAGTGTGCCACAAAAGTACTGTGTGATAAAAAATAAAAAAACAATTTTTTTTTTTTATCAGTGTGCCATATGTAAAATATGACACCGGTTTTGCTACAAAAACTAACACTTGACGATTTTTATTATTTTCTCCGTGTTAATTGGTGTGGTGGTTAACATGTAACGCACTAGTGCTCCTTATTGACATACAACACCATATGGTCTATTATAATTTTCGTACGGTGCGTTTATAATACCTCCACGCATCGACGTCGATGCGTACAAAATGCATAGCGCACTGGTTTCTTGAGATTTTGTTTTTACTTGAAAAGTTGACAATTTATTTATAAATATATTAATGAATGATATGGTACAGGTTTCAGATTGATAAAGAAATGACTGACAAGAGTTCAAGTAACAAAAATACTGATAACACATCAAAACAAGAAAAAAAGGCAAGTTCTTTGTAAATTCTTTATAAAAAATATTATTTTTGAGCTATATGTAAGTTTAACTAATATGTATTGTTTACTGTGTATCATGCAGAGCTACAAAATGACGAAGCTCGATAAGATTATTTCTTATCTAGGACCAGAAGAGCATAAAATCTTGATGGAAAAATTGCAAAAAGATGAATCAGGTGAATGAAAAAAATACTATCGATCCAATATGAGTTTCTTTTTTAATTTTCATTAATAATATATTTAAAATTATTAGATAACATGTGTCAAACAATCTATTAATTCACATCTGTTTAATATTCTACAGGGACCAACAACTCATAAAGGGATGTTGTTCTAAGAAAAGAAAAAAAATAGAACATGCAAATGAAAATGAATTTCTCCTTAGCTCATTTGGAGTGGTGCTAGAGGTTAACGAAAGGGGGAAAAACTTTTAGAAAAGTTTGAGGGATCTAGTGGAACTAATGTATAGACGTTATTTCCACTTACAATACAAAAATCAATCCAATGATTCTAAGAACCAAATTTTATCTAAACTACAGGAAGAGTTTCCAGAAAATTGGTCAATGAGACATGTAAGACTTTTAATAGCAAAAACGTACAATGACAAAAAAGAAGGAATGAAAAAATAATATTCCTTTAAATGTTTGCCTATAATTATTTATAAATATCACTTTTGTTATATTTACTTTTCATATATCAATATAAAAATTAAATATTTTATTTTCGTGTTACATTTTCAGGAAGATTATGAAAATCTCAAAAGATGAACGAGATGATATCAGAAATATGCCAGTAGGAATGTCCAAAAGGGTGTACAAGGAGATGGTCAAAGAAATGGACAAAATTGCATCGCAGGAGGAACCATCTCAACAACAACATGCTTCAAATGTAATACGTAATCATTGAATTTTTTTATTATTAGGTACAATAAATAAACAATTTAGCATTAAATATTAATTTTCAAGTATTTTCTTGTAGAAAAGAAAATAAATGGAACCCATTCAACACATAAAACAGGACAACAAGGAAGAAAAGGGTTGATATCTAAGTTTGTGAATAATTTTTACTTCCTTATAACAACTTAACTAGATTTCATTTTTGTATTTTTTAATTTGTTTTACAAACATCATCATTGAATGTCTTCAAACAGGTGCTAACATACAAAGAAGAACCATCAGACGAATTGATTGAAATTGGGTTAAATATGGGTTGTGAGCATATGTTGGCATATCAGAAATTAATTGTGGAATTTGTAAGCATCTATCGTTCTTGTTTTACTTAGCTCCGTCTATAATTAATAGAACAAAAAAATATTTTATATTAAATATATGATTTGTTATGGGGTATAAAACTTGCAGGAAACAAAGTATGGAACTGTGCCAACAGATGAAATCTTGAAAGATGGCATGTTACATGGTTTTGAAAGAATGTGTATAGTTTATGAGTCAATTGTTGCAATGGTACGTCATTTCTTTTCAATTTACATTGATGTATATTATTTAATACTGCAATTTTAATCATTATTTTCACCAATGTATTTACACTCATTACATTTTGTTTTTATGTTTGTATATGGAAGGTGAAGAAGAAGAAAACAATCAACACCGTGAAAAAAACATTTCTGAAAATAACCCAAGTCATGGAAGTAGCTCTATCAGTGACAATAGTTCAAGCGAAGAATGATGATCACTATGTTTGGATATCAAAGCAAGGCATTGTATTTTTTGAAAAAATATCCTGTGAAATTAGACATTTTGTTTAATGTAATGGACATAGTGTCCCAATTGAAAGACAAAGGGATACCAATAACTGTCCCATTTTGTATGACAAAAACTGTCTTATATATATATATATATATATATATATATAATATGTTTTAATTTATTCTATTGTGTTCTCCATTGTCGCTGTGAAATCTAACACCACTGATTAAATTTATGCATGATTAAATATTATAATGAAGAGATGTGAAATTTGATGATATGATATAACAAATTAATCCAATCATCACATTCAAATGCACTAATAAAAATTTAATTCATATAAATGTTGTTATAAGATATATATGTGTCAACTTTTGATGAATAATGAATTTTAAAAAATCACAATAATTATGATATGATATAACAAATTGATCCAAACATCACATTCAAATTCATTAATAACAATTTAATTCATATGAATATTGTTATAGGATGTGTCGACTTTTGATGAATAATGAATTTTTAAAAATCACAATAATTGCATTGTCACAGGTTGATGTTTCTAAAAAATACAAAATGAACACCGGTGCGTGTCAGTTACTATACACCAGTGTGTTTTCATTCTGAAGCGCACCGGTGCGTTTCTACGACCTATGGGCACCACACAAATACCAAAACCAATTAAAAATATCAGTGCATTTGTGCGGTACTGTGCACCAGTGTGTTTATGTGTCACTACACACCGGTGCATTTGTATGACCTATGGGCACCGCACAAATACCGATGCCAATTATAAATCTCAGTGCATTTGTCTGATACTGCACATAGGTGTGTTTATGTGGATCTACGCACCGGTGAATTTGTATGACCTATGGGCACCGCACAAATATCGATACCAATTATAAATCTCGGTGTGTTTGTGTGATACTGCGCACCAGTGCATTTCGATAAGTCTACGTACAGGTGCATTGAGACTACCTATGGGCACCACACAAATACCAAGACCAATTAGAATGGCCTCATGCGTTGTATCACCAACACTGCACCTAGTGCAGTTTTATACCTTGACGACCCGATGCATGCTCCTTCGACTGGCCCGAGCCACCTTCTAGATGTACACACCGGTGCGTTGAAGCCCGAGTAGTGTGCTGATGAAAAAAACATCCGTAATACCCTTTGGCTGCCCTTTTTTTTTTAGTTGTGTTGAATTTCCGTTAAAATCTCTGCCAAAACCTTCGTAACCATAAACGGATGTTGTAGCAAATGTTTTTTTGACAATTTTGGCTAATTTTATAACACTAAAAACCTCCTTTATAACCCCTGCTAGAGGGTCTTTTCCTTGTAGTGAATAATTCTTGTTCCAGAGCTATTCGCATACACCAACCTCCAGAGAAGTCACTTGTCTTTTTTGCTTGAATTTTTTAATCAAAATCTAAGCCAACTAAAATTTCAACAACTTTATTTTTTCTTGTTGTAGCATCCAAGGATTCTAGACATCCATATATTTGATCTAGTGCCTCTCCACCTCCATCATCCTAGACCACCAATTAAAGAAAACACAAATTTATAATCCATTTCATTTGTCAATAGAAAAATAAGATTTTATAATCCATTTCATCTGTATATAATATATTTCAAAATTGATTGGAATGATGTAAGACATTTTGAAAACCATAGTAAATATTAACCGTCTAAAAAAATTAAATGCATTTCAATAAAAAAAATAAAGGTGATATATTTCCCAATTTCCGGATTTTGGCATACTTGTGCAGTCAAAGCTTCAACTTCCCTCTCAAGTTTTAGCCTCTCTTCTTCATGGTTTATCACATCCTCAGGTGCAGTCATATCAATTGATTCTATTTCCCTGGTGAAATTATAAATGTCGATATGATATGGTATGGGAACCTCTCAACATCCCAAAGAAGTAAGGAGTGTATATTTACCACATGCATTAAGCCCAAGTAATACATAGCTCCTAATAGATACAAAAGTTAATTATTAAATGAAAACCATTCAAATTATGGATAAGAAAAGGAAAAAATAAATTAAATAAATATGAACCCAACAAATAATAATATATATGTACATAACTGATAGGGCCTCTATCTTCTAGGCCAAAATTATCAGAACAAAGAAAAATTAAGATATCTAAAATTGAATTGAAAAACAAAGACTAAACTAAGGCATAAAGAGCACATTTTTCTCAACACATGAAAAAGATAAAGTTCCACTATACATCGATCAAAATCATTTCAAAAGAACTATATCCCAAACATTGATGACCAAAAAAACTAGATCTATCCCTTAAGGTGAAAACCTTTTGGAATAATATTTCATTGTAAAAAAGGTTTCCAGAAGAGGTAGTTGATCCCTCTCAAATATTTATTTGTTTTTATATTTTATCCACACAATGCATCATCCTAATATCTACATTATTATTTTGTTTTTCTTCCAACCTATAATACATCAACATTGCAAACAGATGTGATACATCTCCAACATGGTAGGCTATGGAATACACCTCTCCCACATAGTAGGCTATAGAATAAAACTCTCAGTTGTAACTTGGGAAAAGGTTTTCATCTTGAGGGATAAACACTCTCTAGGTAGTGATTAAGTCATGATTAATATGGATCTATAATGGTTATATTTATACAAGTAGGGCTTTACTATTTTTATGAACAATAGTGAATTAGCACACTTAACTGTAGATTGTGCCTTAGTGGAAAGAAAATGTATATCAAGCAAGAAATATGATGGATAATAGAATTTTATTTATAATTTTTTCAATGAGAGAAACCACATGAGTTAATCATATTAATAATCAGGAGTTGATTTTGATCTTACATGAGTAGATGAATACATTACTACAAAAATAATGAACCATATTAGAGAAGCTACTAATTATATAGGTGTACGAAGACAGGCACAAGAAAATTCAAAAGGAACAAAAACTTATGATACACATGAATTGATATTTATAATTGCTTTAATGATTGAACCAACTTCGAAAGTGAAAAAAGAGCTTCCACTCAATCCAAATTTTCAAGACCTAGAACTAGTCAAAACAAAAACTCTAATAAAAATCAAATCCAACAAAGAACTGAAAGTTGTTCCCTGTAAAAGCATTTTTTTATAGCAATTTTTATAAGGAATGAAATCTTTTTGGATAAGTTCCATGGATATCAATAAAGTATTGATGTGTAGGTTTAGACCCTATAGAGAATTATGTTTGTGTTAGTATGGTTAAAATCAGTTACCATGCTTGAATTTTTGGAAAAGAGGAAGCTTCAACAATAACAAAAACTTTATAGTACACCTAACATTGAAAAGGATGGAAATGTGTAGCTAAGTTGATTAATGGGACTAAGATATGAGTACCCAATGTATCTCCTATATAAGCTAGGAAATAAAGGAAATATAACACATAATACCTAAAGAACCGATAGACACTTGGTAATATAGTACAATATCTTCCATTAATTTGCATTCAAGTCCAAGGATAAGCTCTTAATATTTTTATAATTGTAAAGGCACCAAAAATGCAATCAATAGTCTCAACAAAGGACTGGATAGGACTAAAAGGAATCAGTTGAGCCACCCTAGGTGGGAAAAATCGTTTTAATCAAAGGACCTCCCAAACAAGTGTAGTGAAATATAACACACGTCAAGAACCATACAGAAGCAGGAGAAATATTGTGTTAAGTATTTGCCACAAAACTAGTTGAGAAATATGGAAATTCTTACCACCCTGTGTAACTCACAATAAACTCTTAACGAGAAAACAAAACAAACAAATTATTAACCCGCAATTCCATAGATTAGAAAATACAAGACCTAAGAATGGCCCCTTTTAGGTTAAAACTCATGTAGGTAGCCCACATCTCATACAATGCACAAGCATGCAAATTATTGATAAAGAAATATCCAAGTATGAACGAAAACAAATATTGGTGAATGAGTTATCTATGAACAGAAAAACACCATCCAATATCACAACTAAGAAAAGAGCTGGAATTTTATCCTTATTTTTAACTGTAAGTATGGCATACATAAGAATATTCATACTTTCTACACATATGCACAATAAAATCTCATTATTGATATGTGATTAGTACTTCTAAATATTATCATTTATATTTTCAACATCTCTTATTTCCATTCAATTGTATGAATTTGGTTTAAAGGATATAATGGCTCCCTTACTCACCCTTTTCTTTAGCCCCGGGAAATTAATGCAATTGAGATTTTAATTTTCTTGGTTACATTGATTAACCGTATTATTATTCTTGTGTAAAATGCTTAGCTACCGCTTCTCATCTACATTTTTTGGAAATGAAGGAGTGGAAATAATTATCATTCAAAATATATTACCATTTCTAGTAGCGAAGCTATAGAAGCATCAAGACATATTGGTTTATTATCACACATCACATATCATGCTTTCTCTAAAAGGCCTTAGTATACATTGAACCAAACTAAATCCAGTGCAAAAAGACAATCACATCTGATTTATGAATGGGATGATATTTAGATCTTACTACCATTAAGCTCCCCTAAGTCACCTACATTCATTTTAGTCAGCAACACTCCTTTACAGGTAAAGACATACCATGGCATGGAAAACGAAAACCTTCATTCAGCCACACATCATTAATTCATGGTAACAAGAAGTGTTATGAAACCCCTAACCATAATTAAGTATGAGTATCGTCCCTTTCCTTTTCCTCTTCAGTCCATTATTTTAAATATGTTACTTGAATATGGTCAGTGAATATCATCATCACATTTGAGTTGTCTGTGTGGATGGAGAAATGTAAAAAATAAAATTGCACTTGTCACAAAGCCATATAGAGGTTGAGGACAACCCATACATACATTTTCACTACATACACCTACATATGTGTTTCACAACTCTATGAATATATTTTCCTCACCTTCTAAGAGCCATCAACACCTCTTCAAATTCTATAGTTTCTTACCTAACCCCTCACCAAAACCCACACCAATCCAATCTATAGAAAAAAATCAAATGTTTTTAGGATCCACATTGTCCACCATTAGCTCCAACTTAAGGTCCCAAATGTGTCTATATTTTCTTTTCCACTACTAAGTCACATCTCTTCAACAAACCACACAACTCAACCATTGTTACACAGTACAAAACATGTATTTGAACAATATTGCACAATAGTATGCTCCTAATCATCAACTACAAATATGAAACCTTATTTAATTTTCCCAAACAAATATTTTGGCCTCAAGAGACTTATTTGACATCTTGATTGTGTTTTTATTCGTATATTATTTATTTTGGATTTGGCTCATGGATTTATCCTCTTTACCTAATCCATCGTCCATAAAGGACTTGGAGAAGTATTGACCCTATTTTATTTCTAAAGTTCCATAAATTCTACAACTTGAAATTATTTTGGTTAATTGCTCAATCACATTAGCTCCACATCACAAAGTCTTCTATAATGTTGGTGTTGAAACCTAATTCATCCCAACACAAGCAATTTTAGTTCTTGGTGGTCATAATGTCGATCTTTCATATTTGTTGCTCTGGGCATTGCTATCCTTCTAAGCTGAATTCTCGTTTTTATTAATTAGAGAACCTTCGCATATTTCTCAAGTTTTGAAATACAATTTTTTAGGAAAATAATGAGGGGGGGTGTGAATCAATATTTTACACACTTCAATTTCCAATGTATTATTCTGAGTTGTATATGCTATTTTTGTAAAGGAAACTAGTGTATGTAGATGAAAATTATTAAAGAGACCCACCTGTATCCAGATAACTTATCTGATCATTAATTTCATCATCTGTTCAACATTAATCAGTGCATCATTACTTCATTATTCACCAATTAATTAGTAATTATGAGAATTTAAAAAATACATAGACCATCAACACACAAAAACCATATCAACACATATGAACATCAAGATTTTAGGTGGAAACCCAATGTGGGAGAAAACCACTAGTGATGTCGTCTATGTCTTCTTATTTTATTAAAAGAGAAACTTATTACAATATTGTACTGGCACACACTCTAACCAGCACATAGGTGCCTACCCATTGAAGGCTACAACCTTCTCTCTTTTTCCAACTCCTACTGGAAGGAAGCTACAACCACCTTTCTAAATACTTCTCTTTGTGGATCACTTTTCAGAATGTCAAACTAGATCCACTTCCAATATTAAAACCAAATAACAATTCTGAAATCAATTAACCAATTAAATAAATCACTGAATCTAAATAAACCAATGCAATTAAATCAAATCATATCAATGCACATCCATTCATGAGAATAAAAAACCATATATTGCTCATAATAGAAGTCAAATATTGTCACTGCAAACCCTGGTCAATCATATGTTATAATATATACTCTAATTTTCTTAATCATACATGCATATGTACACGCTTACCCTAAAGAAGACCTGTGTACAAATCTGTAACTACTGAATCATACTTTCCCTGCAACCACAACACATAATTCACAAACCTTACCGTCACACATTCATGTCAGAGTATCATTATAACCAAAAATATGTCATCGTTAGACTTTATAAACAAGAAAATCAAACAAGCACATATGATACCATACTTTATATCTTTCATATCTGTGTCTTTTATTTGCTCTTTGGTGCACACCTGTTTCAGATTGAATCATTCATAAATAATAGAAAACTTGCACACCTAACACTTTGATCTCCATCTCCTTATATAGCATAAGACTTAGCTAATACCTTAGGCCAATCCCTTAGTAATGTTGATGGTATTATTTGACGAGATCAAATATATTTTGTCGCGATCATTACTATGGGACAATACTGTAGTAAAGACCCCTGGTATTCCAGTTACCATGGTGCGGAATATGTACATGACTTCTCTTCACTATACCTGTGTATGTACGCGATCTTGCTTAACAAGGCCCACATATACTTTTTCAAACTTTATATTTATCATACGTATGTCTCTAAACTTGACATTCCTTTATCCATTTCACTTGTTACATATGTACCAACCTGCATAATCATCTGGTTACCATAATGTTTACATATTTATCAAGTAGGTTTACATCAAGGACAAAACATTAGCCATAATTCCAACAATCTTCCCTTTTGGACTTGATGGAAACCACTTTTATGTTTGGTCACCACCCCCTATAAATACCTGCAAAAAAATTTATAGGCACACCAAGCTTATCTCCCAAGTCACCAAGCTTATCTCCAAGAACTCTTCTCCAAACACCAAGCTTCTCTCCCCATTTGACATTAAGGGAAAAAGGCTAACCAAAGCTGAATGAAGGCTTCTTTTTCCCTTTGTAGAGAGGATCAATATAGTTTTTATATGCTTGAATATGAAGGTTGTGTGTTGACCATGCTCCCTCTGATAATATGTTGACTCTTCTAAAGATATTTAATGAAATACATGACTTCATGACTCAACAAAATATGAACTTTCCTATCACCAAGGACTCATGCTTACATCAATCAACCAATACAGTGGGGTTACATATTGTGACTCAACGTTACATCAATTTCCCAAAATAATGGGATTAAATACATAAATTACTTGACCCCAAGAGTCCACACATGACTAAATATTACAATTATTACATCATGGGTCTTTACATGAAATTTACATCAAGAGATATATATGAAATTTATAACGAAAACCAAAGACCTCACTAGTGAGGTAGCAATACCATGATTGTCATCAGTAACCATCATAAACCATAAAGGAACCTCTTCATCACCATCACGAAGTAGGATGTAGCATCAATCTGCAATAACATCAATATATGGCCAATGCTTTCAAGCATCACCAAGCAACTTTAGTATTACAAGACATAGAATTGAGAAACAACAACATCAACAATATATTTAGCATATATCCTCATTAATGTCAGTAACTAATGATAAATATCATCATTTTGTAATTAGTGCTCAAGAAGATATAATGCAAACAATGTGATATTAGAAACATAACAAATTCACCCCCTGAACATGTGTTAGCTATTCTCTTGTCAGGTCTGATCATATCCAGCTCTTAAAGCAGCAAAGCCATAAAAAAAGAACCGAAGCAGTAATGTCATATTGCAGCAACTCATAAATCATCATAAACAAATATCATTTCTAAGTAAAACTTGAGCATCATTAACATACTATAACCAATTAGTGTTAGAACCATAAATAATAACTATCTGAATCATATTATATACTTTCCCCGAGTTTGTCCTACTCTTTCTTCATCTCAGAGAAACATACACGTGTGTAGATAAAAAACCATGTATATACACGACTTTCCTTCATGTAATCCATGTATAGAAAGTAAATTGTAGTAATTTACAGTCTCAACTCCCCATGAATATGAAATATATATTATAATAATTAACAAAGTGATGATGAAGATATCACTCCTTGTTTCTGTCTGATATATTCAAAAGAATCACATGGAAGAGGCTTTGTAAATATTTCTATAACGTGTTCCCTTGAAGGAATATATTCCAGTTTGAACTTTTTTTCAACCACGTGTTCTCTCAGAAAATGATATTTGATTGGAATATGCTTGGTTTTTTAGTGCATGACATTATTTTTAGAAATAATTATGGCACTAGTATTGTCACAAATAATAGGTATAGGTTGAGCACAAGTGATTTTAATGTCTTACAATGTTTTCATCATCCATATAAGTTGATTACAACAAGATGAAACAAACACATATTCTACCTCAACATCATACAAAGCGATGGAGCTTTGTTTCTTTCTGAACCATGATACTAAGCGAGCTCCCAAATAAAATGCTCCTCCACTAGTACTCTTTCGATCATCGATATTTCCATCCCAATCTGCATTTTAGGATACCATAAACCAAAATCTGGAGTTCCTTGTAGATACTTCAATATTCTTTTATAGGCTTGGAGATGATTTCTTTAGTATTATCTTGAAATCATTGAAAATTCCCAACCACATGCATAATATACAATCTTGTGCTTATAAGGTAGAGAAAAATTCCGATCATAGACCTATATTCTGGATGATTGAGTTAAGGAGAATCATAATTTTTACTCATATTGCATCATGTTACCATTGGTGTGCATATATGCTTACATTATTCCATTCCATATTTCTTAAAAATTTGCTTGAGGTACTTGGTTTGAGAGAGAACGATACCATCCTTTGTTTGTTGAAATTGAAGACCAAGAAAGTATGTTAGTTCACCAAGTAGCGACATATCAAATTATTGATGCATAATTGAAGAAATTCTTGACTCATAGATTCTATATTACTTCTAAATATGATGTATCTACATAAACAACAACTATCAAAAGTTTGTTTGTATCAAACTTGATATATAGGTTGCTCTCTGCAGACCCTTTTGAGAAGCCTTGCTCTTGAAGATACCTGTTAAGATGATAATACCATGCACGAGGAGATTGTTTTAACCCATATAGAGCCTTCTTAATTTTGTAAACAATATTTCAATAATTTCCTAGAATGAACCCTTCAAGTTGTTCAATATAAACTTCTTCTTCTAGATCCCCGTTTAAAAATGCATATTTAACATCCATTTGATATACTTATAAGTTATGAAAGCTTGAAAATTAAAGAAACATTCTTATGGCTTCAAGTATAGCTACAAGTGAAAATGTTTTTTCGAAGTCTATTCCTACATGTTGAGCATAGCCTTTGCATATGAGTCTTGCTTTGTTTCTAACTGCTTCCCCATTTCCATTCAGTTTTTTCTTGAACACCCATTTTGTCCCAATAACATTTTTATCATGAGGTATTGGTACTAATTACCATGTATGGTTATTTTATATTTGAACAAGTTCTTCATTCATTTCCTTAATCCAAAAATCATATTTTCTTTCTTGGTTCACATTTTGTGGTTCAATTGTGGATAATAAGGATAGATAACTAGAATTTCCAACAAGAGCTCTTCTAGTTTGTACTCTTGCTTCTTTTTCACCAAGAATTTGAGGTTCTGGTTGATTTTTCTGAACATACCTTGAAGGAGTCTTTTCTGATGTTTCTATGTATTCATTTCCTTCTTCCGACGCTTCACTAATTCCCTCTCCTAACCCATTTTGACTTGTCGTAAAAAAATTTCTACCATTTTCTAGTGCTTCCATTTTGGTACCTGTGAATGCTTCATCATTCACAACATCAATGCATTCAACAATATTTTGATCCCTTTTATTATAGAGTTTATATCCTTTTCTTCTAGAGAAGTATCCAATGAGGATTCTTTCCTCAACTCTAGATTCAAACTTTCCAAGCTTCTCATCATTATTCATTATGTAACATTTTCCTCCAAAAATTCTAAAATGTTTGATAGTTGGAGGCTTGCCAAACCATAATTCATAAGGATTTTTATCATTGTTTACTCGAACATGAGCTTTCAATAAGGATATTCACGGTTTTATGTGATGCTCCCCCTCAGAAGGAATGAGGCATTCTAGACTCATCAAGCATGGATCATTCCATTTTTTGGATTGTTATGTTCATTCTTTCTGCCACTCCATTGTTTTGAGGACTTCTAGCTATAGAAAAATTCCTTTTGATGCCATGTTGTTCACAGAGTCAAAAAACTCATCTAATATAAACCCTCCTCCTCTATTATATCTAAGACATTTGATTTTCAAATCTAATTTATTTTCTACTAGAGCTTTGAAATCTTTAAATTTATCAAATGCTTCATCTTTATGTTTCAATAATCCAATCCAAAAAATTCTTGTAAAATCATCAATGAATAATATGAAGTATTGTTCAACCTGAGGAGAATTCTTTATCATAGGACCACACAAATAAGTATGAATAATTTCAATTGGCTTACTTGAAGTATCTTCTTTCGCATTAAACTAAACTTCGGTTTTCTTACCAAATTGAAATGATTTTCATATGATATTTTATGGTAGAGAAATGTTATAAAAGACACGAACAACTCCAATTTTTCTTAACTTGTGTACTTGAGTGAAGCTTAGATATCCCAACCTTTTTTTCCAAAGCCAGCTTTCTTCTGATTTTCTCAAGAAACAATGCTCTTGGACGCCTTCCAAGGCATAGACATTGCCTGGAGTTCTTGTTCCACTTATTATGATCTTACCTATATCAAGATTCCACACCACACAATTATTTGATCGAAAAAAATTGCATGCCCTTGGTCATTCATTTTACTAACACTCAACAAGTTATGTCTTAATCCATCAAAAAATAAAAGATTTATAACTTTTACCCTTTTCTTTAACAAAATAGTTCCTTTCCCTTTAATAACAGAAGGTGAGTTATTTCCAAAGGTTACATTCTTCTCTTTCTTTAATTCATTAAACTACATAAACTTGTCTTTTTCACTTGTCATATTCTTTGAACATTTATTGTCAATGTACCCCAAATTTTCTTGATCTCCTAAATACAAAGCTAGACCACAATTTTCAAATTCTATGGTTTTATTTTTCCATACCTTTGGTGTTATTTCCTTTTGTTCATGTTGAGGGGATGATATTATTCTGCTTCTGCATTTGGTTTCTCTATGCCCAAAGTTATTGCAAAAAGAAAATTTTGTTTAATCTTGGAGAGGTGAAATTAGTATAAGATTATTTCTTTGACCCAGTCTCATTCTTTTGTTTTATTTCTTATCTATTCATAATAGTTTTATAAGCGACACACTGAGCAGGCTTATGACAAAAATGATGACAAGTGAAGCATTTACCATTGAAATATAAGTTCCTGGGAGTATAGTACCTTTTTTAGTAGCTTCACATTTTATTTTGGTAAGGATTTTTTACTTGAGATACATTTTATCCCTCATTCCTTTGTTGGGAGCTCGAATTTTGATGATTGCTTTCCTTTACTGCATTGATATAGCTTCTTGTACCTGTTTAAAAAGATTTTATAGTCTTTGATGATTCTTCATTGTATCCAATACCTTTCTTTATTAGAGGAGAGTGTTTTACTTTGATGATTTTAGATGAATTTGGGTTAAATTACTTGGTGCTGTGCATTTGCATTGGCGTTGCACACCTGGACTTGGAGTTGCGCCCTTGATCGAAATCTTCAATGTGATTTGTGAAGGTGTTGCGTACTTGTATACTGGTGTTGCGCCCTTGCCAGAAGAAACCCATGTAAGTTGTATTGATGTTGTGCGCTTGGGTTAGCGTTGCGTCCTCAGCTAGTGGCGCTTCGCACCTAGACAGAGAAGTTTGCTAAGGGTTGGAGCCATTCAAACAAGTTCAAGACTTCAAATTTATCCTATCATCATCCAAACACTTATAATCAGTAAGTACAAGTCATAATCCCTTGCTTTGAAGCTATTTGGTCATTCTTGAATGAAATTAAGTGTAACCCTAAATGAAACCCTAAAGGAAACCCTAAATTTTAGCTTGAGATCATTGTTTTACCCATGTTTCATCTTCCTAAAAATAAATATCAGTCACAGAAAGGGTAATTACATTTATTTAGGGTTTCCATTGATTTATTTTTCCCCTTCACTCATTCCCTTCATTTGTTCAATCTTCCATTTCATTCCCTTCCCCTCATCTCATTTCACTTGTACCCTAGGGTTTTATAAATCAGAGTTTAAAATGTCTGAGGGAGAAGATAGTGGTGTTGAGGCACAAAGGCCAAGAAGACATGATCATAAGGGAGGGAAAATAAACAGGTTTGAACCCATAACCATAAGAGAACTTATGGCCTCTCCTCTCACTGTTTCTTGCTTTAAGTATGTGGGTTGCTTTGAGTTCTCTGAGAAAGTGCAGCAAGTCCAAAATCTCTCTGATTTAACAAGGTTGTTCATCATCAACCTACATAACAAGCAGGTCAATCTTGTCGAGGTTAATTTTTAGATGTCCACCAATGCCATTGCAACTGCTACAGGGATCCGTAGTGTGGGAGAGAGGTGGTTTAAACAAGAAAACTTGGACATGAGCTATTATGAACCGCGCCTCAAACCTAGGTACAAAGATCACAACAAGTCCATTTTTCCTTTTTCTCATCTCCTTAACCAGTATGTGCCCATGATGAGGATAATAAATAAATACTTCACTTGTGAGGGAAGGTTTTTCTGCCTCTACTCATATCATATTCGTCTTCTCATGCATTTAACTAGAGTTAGAATGATGCATTTGCCTTATTATATTTTTTGTAGCATTGACAAAATGGATTAAATTGTGAAAAAGAGGGATTACAATCAGCAAATGCAGAGCCTATTTCATCATTCACTCATCAAGATGGTGGTCATGCACCATCTTCAGCAGAAAAACATTTCATGGGATGAATTCATTGCTAATGAGGTTTTCACCACTCCACCTGGCCATCATCAGTAGGATATTCCTTCATCTTATCATCCTCTCGTATCCACATCTCCATCACATCCCACTGTTCATACATCACCATCCACTCACATCCATTCACCTCATATTGATCCTACCCCATCACCTTTCCACAACCCTTCATCCTCATATCATGATACCAGAGCATCAAGTAGTGAAAGGGATATTGAGGCATCTTGCACTAAGATGACTAATATTGAGCCATTTCCCTTGACATATCAAATAGGCCATAGGAATGTGTTTGCTTCACATGGTGTGAAAGGGGCCATGCCTTCTTAATCAGCAAAACAGGTTGATAACGAAAAGGAAAAGGTTACATAGCATATTATTGTTGAGGAGGAGGACAAACATGAAACTGAGCAGGAGATTCAGTTGATTGAGATTGATGATGAGGATGAAGAAATAAATAATAGTGCAGTGATCAGAGGAAAATATGCCAAGATTAGTGAGCTTCAAGCTAATCTTGGTAGAGAAAATAATGTGATTAACTTTCTTGAGTTAGAGAATCAGCAGCTAAAGAAAAAACAGAGCATTAGTGAGGCATGGGAAATCAGAGCTCAGAGAGAGGCAGGAAAGGCCAAGGCTTTGCTGGATGAGACCTTGGGTATTCCTAATGACAGTGATGATGAGGAAGATCAGCTGCCTAGACAAAGACCGAAGACCATTGGACTAAAGAAGGCTTTAGCCCGAGAAAGGTAAGAAGAGGCAGAATTGGCAAAGCATCTCACTCCAAGTGAGCTGCTTGACATAGAAATTAGAAGGGATAGAGAGTCTTGGCTTGAGAGAGAAAATTTTCATCTAGATGGCCTGCTAGAGAAGGAAAATAAGGACACTGACATTCAGAGGAAGATGGAAAAACATTATGCCATGAGAAACAGGATTGCAAGGGCCAAGCTCGAACATGCCCATGAAAAGATTCAGGATTTGACTGAGTCAAAGGATAAATATAAGCTCAATATTATTTTGAGGTGTCCCTCCAGGCCTCTAACCCTTGATCAGCAAGTAAAATTCTGATTTTGGCACTTTTTTGCACATTTTGATTTTTTGACAGTTTGACATCTAGAAATTGTGCCAAATGGCCATCCAAATGGAAAATGGTCAGCATATTCATGTTCTTAATGAAAATTACATCAACCTAAGAAATTTTTAGGAGATTTGGAGAAAAACTGGTCTCTCTAAAAGGCTAAAAACCATCAAACAATCATGTTTCTGCCCTATTTTTGGCCTTGGCGCTACACATTTACCAGTCTTGGGAGAACAGGTTATTGATAGGGAATATGGACACCATTTTAGAAAGTGAAAGCATATTTAGAATCTATACTCAGAGACCTTTCCAATGAGCCATCATGGATCTCATTTGGAAATCGGGAATGCCTCCAAAAGTTGGCTGCAAGATAGGCTTTTTTTTCTGTCATGGCATTGCACGTTTGTACCGGTGTTGTGCCCCTGTACCTTGGTGTTGTGCCCTTGCCAGGAGTTGAATAAAGACACCATAATTTATTAAAAAAATTATTAAAAAGCCTTAAAAGTCAAATATTTCCAAAGTTAGCTCAAAAATGATGTTAGGAGTTATTATTACAGTGAGTCACTTTCAGATATTTTTCCTTGGGCCTTGCACGGTCTCAAAGGTAAAAAATGCATTAACTCTGTAATAAATAACATTTGAAACGCTAGCTTGGGATCACCTCCTCATTTTGCAGATAAATCTTGCATGTATCCTTCATGGTTTTTGTTGGTTGGTTGTTGAGTTGAATACTGCATAGACTTTGAGTTGTAAAGAAGTTGGATTTGAAGTGTCGTAACTATTTTGGACTGAATATCAATGGAACTAGCATATTCACAGGATTCATGAACTTGGTTAAATGGTGATGCTATTCTGATATTGTAATGGTTTCCTTTTGTTTTCCATTTTGTACATCGATTTCCCTTATAATAGAATAGAAAATTAGCTTAAGATTTGTTGTTAGAGGCACCTTAATTATGTTTGCTTTCTGTTATTGAAATGTTTTCTTCTATTGGGTCTGATTGGATAATTCAGGAGTTCCCTGCTCTCCAGTTCCACCTAATTTGTTTTCTTGAGATTAAATCAGTAGAGCCCAACCAAAGAAGTTTATGGTTTTCCCTATCATTTAGTTCTGCTTGAAATGTTGTTCTCAAGGCTTTATTTTAAGTTTACTTACTAGAGTTTGGCTAAATAAGTTTATGGTTTTCCCTGTCCTTTGGACTATGTTGAACAGTCATTTTAAAGGTCTTCGAAGTATGATTGAAGAAATTAGGAGTTCCCTGCTCTTTAATCATTACTAAATTGTTATCTTAAATGTTTTCTTTTTCTAAAAGTGAATAGCTAGAGAATTTAGGAGTTCCCTGCTCTCTAGGATTTTTTGGATTGTTGTCTTAAAGTTTACTTGGTAAATTCTGGCGAAAGAATTTTATGGTATGCCATGTCCTTTGTTCTTTCTTAAAAATAGTAATCTTAAAGACTCTTCTTGTTCTAGTACATGTTAAAGGATTCTTAATTTCCCTTTAAGCTACTAAACTCACAACTTAGTGTTAATTTCATACCCACATGAGCTATTAAGATCCATTTGGCTTTGTTAACTTGCCCTGTGGAACACCCTTGATTTGTTGTTGTATTCTTCAAACCTTTCATAGACTCCATAGCCCAATGGTTTGAATTTCTCTTACTCTATTTTTTCTTCTTAACAAGCAACCAAAAAAAACAAAACAAACAATCCCTATCATTTTAACTAGCCTAAAATCAACATCCTAAATGATTAAAGTTATATATTTTATACAAATATAGAGAGATCCCTCTCTGAGTCCAAGAAGGCTAGGTCATAGGACTCCAAAGTTGGTTTGATTTTACCCTTGTTTATTTGGTCTTACCAATTTGACAAATTACAAGGACCTAACATAATGGTGACTCCACTGGGGACACTCATTGAAAATCTTAATGTTATATAAAGAACTCAGAAAACCCAAAAACATCTCAAGATTGGTATCCAATTGTTGATGGTGGAAAACAAACAAATCCTCAAAACAGTTATCATCATCCACCTGGTGACTCCACTAGTTTTCAGTATGCCTGCTGACTCCACTGGTTCTCACAGACTCCCTTTGGAACGTATTAATCCATCCTGATAGTATAAAACCCAGTCACATACTGTTTGAATTAAGTAATATTACAGATTGGTCTTTTTTCAAATGATTACAAGTTTTAAACCTCTTTGTATCTTGGGTTTGAAATCTGGCTTCACAAAGACTCTACACCAGATCTCACCCTGACCCAAACCTTCCGGCAATAGTTGAAAATCCTGAAAGCATCCTTAGGAAGTCTCCTATATCTAAAAACCCAACTGTTAGCAGACATATCCACAAAGAAAGTTCCCTACCTAAAAACCTTAAAAACTTGAAAAATACCTGGTTGATGATAGTGGACAACAGCCAGCCTCAATAAAGTTGTAAATCATCCACCTCACGACTCCACAACTCTCAATAAACCTAAAGACTCTAGTGGTAGAAGAATCTAGATTGGTTATAAAGATGCAGTAACCCTTTCCTCTAACTAATTGACAAAGATGAATCCAAGGATACAACACAGGTATGCTCCAATGAACAGAGATCACATTCCTGGATTCCCCAAAAAATTCCTCAAATAAATTGGGACACAAACCTGCCTATTTTTCGAGATGAAAAGTTGAATGGCATGAGGACTCCCTGATGAAAATGTTCATGGTGACATTAGAAGGTAAAGAAAGGGAATGGTATGAAGGCCTGGATCCTGGTAGTTTGTTTTCTTTAAAGGATTTCCACAAGGTATTTTATGAGAATTATAAAGAAAAATTTTCATCTTTATCATTAACTGAAAATTGTTGTGATCAATCTGAAGATCTCATACAATACCTTGTAAACATTGATGAATATTTGGGAAATTGGCATCCTGAAGATATATTAGGGGAAATTCATGCATTCCATTCTCAAGTTAACTATCATAACAACGAAGAGAAGTTGGTTGAGGATGAAATAAATCAGGGAATGGAAGAAAATCCACAGTATCTATCTGAAGGGAAAAGTGACGATTCACCATCTCTTCTATGTGAGGCTCAAGAAGACCTTCATCCTTATGACCAGCCTTCACAAGAGAAATAGGGAAACTAGGTTTCTATCCAAAGAAAGCGAAAAATGCCTCCTCTTTTAACTGAAGAAGAAATCAATCAGATCCTAAACATACAGCCAACCTCGAAATTTTTATGTAAAAAATATATTTCTATTTTTTCCACCATTGACCTATCCACTGATGCATTTTCTCATACAGATACTATAGAACAGATTGATACTGATTCTGTACTAATTTCTCAAGAAGACCTATTGTCAAAGAATGCTTCTGATAAGGACCTTCACACAGAATTCATCCCATTCAATCAAAGCATATCATGTTTGTTTAAAGACAACACAGTAGTATGTGTTGGAACACCTAATCCTACATGGGTAGGTGTGGAATGCGAAAAGTCACAATGGAGTCCAAGTGACCTTGGAATATGAAACCAAGAGTCACACCATTGTACTATAAATGTACATCTTTGTATAATGGAAAATAAGAAAGCCTCACGCTTATCTTTCATTGTGTGTTGTTTCTCTTGTGTGTGTGTTCATCTCCTCATACACCATGTGTGTGCTTCAACATGGTATCAGAGCGGGCGATTTCTGGCCCTGCTCCACTTTGAGTGAGCCATTTGTGTTTATGGCCTATGCATATCTGCAAAAATTGTTGGTTTTTTTGCAGCGCTCAAGTGTTTGTAGCAGTCTTTTTGCCACATTCAGAAAGTGGTTTTGGAGAAGGAGCAGCATTCAGAAGAAAGAGCAGCATTCAGAATTTGTTTTGAAGAAGAGCAGCAGTGGTTTTGAAGAAAGGCAACACTGCCCATCTGAAGGTTTTCATTCTCATTTTTCCTGCAATTTCTATTAATTTCTGCATTGAAGAGTTGCTGGAAAACACTGTTTAAAGAGGGTTTCTGAAGTAGAAGTTTCTGGCTTTTTAATGGAAAAAATTTTGAGTTTTTCTGCTGCTGAGCTATTAGAAAAATTTCTGGGTTTTACTGCTAAAATTTTCTGGAGAATTCTGCATTTTTAAAGTCCATTTTCCTAGAAAAATTTCGAAGTTTTATTGGCAATCTCTGCAAATTTTTCTGTGGTGTATTACTACTTGAAATCCTGCATTTCTAAAGAAATTTCATGCTGCTGCTTTAAAGTCTGGAGTCTCAGTTTTGCTCCTCTACTGCTGAGAAAAAAAAAAAAATACTCTGCTCTTTTACTCCTCTGCTGTTTTACATATTTAAAAATAAATAAATATATATATATATATATATAAAATAAAATAAAAAATTCTGCAACATTTTTGGCCTTCGGCCCCCTCACTACTCCCCTACCGCCCTGTCTGCATCCCCGACTCACCGATTAATACTCTGCCCCACCGAACGCTCCACACTGTCATTACAATAAAATAATCTTTTAAAATAACGCTCTCCCAGCTCACACAATCTCCCAACTCCCTACGACTGCATATCGCTCTTACATCTCACCGCCGCACAGCATTTCGACTACCACATCTCACCTTACTTACGCACCCCACTAACCCTCGCCACCGATTGCTCTCCCTCTCAATCACTCTCACGCATGGCCGTCCCTCCTTACCTACCTGCAAACTCCCAACTCTCGGCCTTCATATCCGCAAACCCTACCCCTACTACACCCCAGCACTAACGCATCCCCCACACTCACCTTTCGGCTCTCACATTACGCATACCCTCCCTTCCTATCCCATACGGCCCCTCCCCTATATTTAACGCTCCCCCTCCTAATTGTTTTAACGCTCCCCCTCTTTCTAAAATCACCCCCCTTCCCTTTTTTTAATATATGTCCTTTACCCCCCAATATAATATTCCCATTTCTTTTTTAAATTAAAATCCCTCCCACCATTCGATTTTATTTAAATCCCCTCCCACTTCTTTTTAAATCAATCCCATTTCATTTTAATATTCCCTCCCCACTCACCCATTATCCCATCCCATTTCCATTATTTCCCCTCTCTTTTTAAATTCATTCCCACTTTTTCACTTTTAATTTTTTATTATTATAAAAAAAAAGAAAAAAGAAAATATTTCCCTCCTCCTTTTAATCACTCTCCCTTTTAAATTAATCTTCTTCCCTTTTTAATTTATTCCCTTTCATTAATAAGCAGTAAAAGAAGAAATGGCACATGAGGAAATGGTATATACATATTGAAGATTTACATTGTGTGATTTGTGGCATAAGGGTGATATTTTTGAAGAAATTGACATTTGAAGACAAGTTTGCCATCATTGAAAACAGCTATTTGAAGAAGAAAATTCAGCTGCCATAAAAAGATTCTTGCACTAGTGTTTCAGCTGCACATATTTTGCAGAGATATGTATTGAGCTAACATTGTATTTTGAGTGGAATTTGCCTCTTCATTCAAGATTTGAAGTGTATTTGAGTTGTTGGATTGTTGATTGCCCTCCATCATTTGAGGAGCAGATTTTGTGCTTTCAAAATTCTATGGAGTCATTTGTATTTGTTGTTGAATCACATTGTAAACGGGTGCATTTTCGGTTGAAGCCGACACCCTTTCATTCATTTTTGAGCCTAAATTGTTGAAAATGGCCAAAATCAATGAGGCATTAGTGTTGTTGAATAACCTCATTTATTCAAATGTTGATGACATGATAAAAATGAGCAAGAATTCTCTTTGTAACATTCAAAATTGTTTTCTAGATGCACAAGAAAAAATTGAGTTTTTGCAGTTGGAAACTCAGCTTCAGCAAGACGAACTTCAGCAGAAGAGTCACCATTCTGACCCTGTTTCTGTTCAGAAGATTGTGAAAGACTTCCATCAAAAGAAAGAAGATAAAGTTGCAGTTGATCCACATTCAGTTCCTTGCACAAGAGCAGATGTACATGCAGATGCAGCAACTCAACCTGCACTTCTCAAGCCCATCATCAGACCTTGGGAAGAGCTTGTCCACAACAAGCACCGAACTGGTCTTGGATATGACAAGGATGTGTCCTTTCATATTCCAGACTACACAAAGCCCATCATATTTCAGAGTGCCGGATTCATGTATGACAGTTCACCTGCAGCTGTTCCAGATCCTGTTACACTTCCACAACAGATTGAGAAATGCCAACATTGTGATCGAGTTGGCCATATGAAAGATCATTGTTTTGGTCTTCATCCATGCAAGCACTGTGGTCGGCACACCCATTCTTCAAACAGATGCTTCAGAAACAAGCCTCCTGCAAGAACAAAGATTCATCTTGGATGGATCGCTTCTTGGCAATGGGCATCAGCAGCCAAGAAGATGTTTACGACACATGTTAGAACTTGTTCACGGATATTAAACAAACTTGCAGTTGAGTTTTCGCCATCATCTCACCTTGTCCCTGACAGGGGGGAAAATGGTGGTCATGTACAAGCTTCGATGTCAGATCAAGCGAGCCTGAGCCACAATCTCTCATTCCATGTTCAGAGTTGTAGCCAGCAGTTCAAGCGAGCCTGAGCCACAATTCGTCATTCCGGATTCAGAGATGTAGCCAGAGACATGGATGCTCATGAGCATACCTTCGGTTGGTGGATAACCTAAAACCATCAACTTTGGTTGGTGGATAACCTAAAACCATCATTTTCGGTTGGTGGATAACCTAAAACCATCATCTTTGGTTGGTGGAAAACCTAAAACCACCACAGTAGTAGACTCTCCTCTTTAGGTCGAAGGTCTCCCTTTTTTATGAGGGACAATTCCTCTAGCAGAAGCCTTCAGCTTCTTGCCAGTTTTGGAAGAGTTCCGGGAACTGCAACAAGTATTGCGTTCCATTGTTTGTGGTCATCCTAAAACCACCTCTTTTTTCCAACATTTCAGAGAGTTGATTCAGCCCAAGTGCTGCCATGTATACTTTGCAGATTTGTATTACAACTCTTTTCTTGGACTCACACATACCCCTTCGGATTAAGGGGAGATGTTGGAACACCTAATCCTACATGGGTAGGTGTGGAATGCGAAAAGTCACAATGGAGTCCAAGTGACCTTGGAATATGAAACCAAGAGTCGCACCATTGTACTATAAATGTACATCTTTGTATAATGGAAAATAAGAAAGCCTCACGCTTATCTTTCATTGTGTGTTGTTTCTCTTGTGTGTGTGCCCATCTTCCTCATACACCATGTGTGTGCTTCAACATGGTGTTTAACAGTATGTAATGAGGTTTCCAAGTTAGATGATCATGAGGAAGAGGTGGGGTGTCTTTCTCAAAAGCATCCCAATCACAACCAAATGGAACAAGAAGTAGTCCTGGATGAAGCCCATGGTTTAAATTCTCATAGCCAGGTATTATTCAGAGATCCTTTTGTTGGTTTCTTAGAGACATTTCAAAAGGTAGTAAAATATGCCAGGAGTAGTTTTTTGCATAGTTTAAAGAAAATTTTAGGCACTATTATTCAAAAACAAGAGAGGTGGGAGTGGCCTTTTTGTTTTTTTCAGCACACCTAAAAGGCTAAATGAAAATAAATCATGTGGTCACTTACTTGATTGGATCTATTGGAAAAGAGATTTCACCTAATGTAGATATCATATACAAGTTAGATTAGGATAGATAGGTGAAAATAAGCTCAGTACTATGAGCATCTTTCCAGTTTCATTTTCAGATTGTTTTGACTAAAAGAAACAAAAAGAACAAAAAAGGATAAAAGAGGGCAGATCAAAGAAAAGGTAAAGCCCCATACCAAAAAAGAATGTTTCTGAAAGTGTACAAGTCTAAATATCACTACTTTTGAAGAGGAAGTCTTGTTCAGTCATACAGCCTAATCATGATTGAACAAGTTTTAAATTTCTACTGATAAGTTAGTAAATGAAGATTTTCCAAACTGTTTAAAATTGGCTTATCAGTAGAGGATAGGAAAAGATATCGGTTCCAAAGCATAATCTGAACCAAAAAAAGAAAGGGATGAGTGACAGATGAGAAATTCAAAATCAAAGCCCTTTGTTTCTGGTTTTACTTTTTGCAAAAATAAAATCTGTATGCAGCTTATCCAAAACGCCACAGTTCATGACAATCAAACTTCTTAATATTGATATATTCATGCTTTAAATTTCTTGTTGATAGATTATAGAATGAAAATCTATCAAACTTTTTAATCTTGAAAGATAAATAGATTAGGTAGAGAATAAAAAGATATCATCAGTCTAATCTAAGCATTTGGAGGTTATAAGGGTAGAAATAAATAGTTTTATGCTTTCAAAAGAAAATGATGTCAAGGTTTTTCCAACCTAAAAATACACCCAAATGAAGAAAAAATGCTAGGAAAAGTATGATGGGTAGGTAGAGTTGAGTTGCAACAAAGAATGAGTTAAGAACTTTAAAAGATCACATCTTCCAAGAACAACAACAAATCAACAATTGAAGAAAGAGGAATCTGCCAAGTACAAGTGAGGCGCTGATCTATAAATTTTGGAGATCTGAACTCTGAATTTCTTGACACCTCCTAAGATTTCTTGTTGCTAACTCATTCCCATGTCCCCTTGAGCATAACAACACTTTTGGAAATGCTCTTTTCACTTTAAATATTTCAAGTCGAATTTCATTCAAAATCAGGTCAAAAAGCACTCCCATTATGTCATTAGGGTTTTGCATTTTTTCAAGGTCATCTTTTCATTCTGATGAGGTAAGCACACATATAAGAAGGATTGATTATGATAAGCATTCTTTTGGCTCCCCAAAATCCTTGGATGTTTTAGGCACTGCTTTTCCTTTGCTAGAATTTGGCTCAGATATAATAGAATGTCGATACATGGCTATTCAAGAAGGACCTAAAATTTCCAAGGAGGATTATCTTCTCAGTTCAGAACCTGCAAGTGAGAAAAATGGGACAAAGTTTGGCACTTCTATAGAGGTGTTGGAAGATCTATCAGCAGAAGGTACTGATGATGTAGACTGTCTACTCCTAAATGAAAAAAATTTACAGCAATGGAAAGGGGAAAAACTTGGTCTTGTAGATGACACGAGTTATAAACATGATAGATCATTTGAGTGCCAAAGTAGTGATTATTTGTAGGAAAATAACATGGCGGAAGCACACAAGGCCAAACATGAAGAAATTATATCAGAAATATTGATGGAATATGGAAAAAGGGTAAGGTGAACTGGACAGAAACAAATGAACTTGAAAGGGCTATATAGAAATTAGAAGACAACAGTGATGATTGCTGTGAAGAACTGCAGGCACTTAGAGATTTGAAAAAGGTAGCCAGAGAAGGTGGAAAAGATGAGTTGAATTTTATGGTGGAAACTATAGAAGATTTTGAAGATGCTACTATATGTAATAATTAAATCCCATAGTTGTCAAAGTCAACATGTCAAGCCTAAATGAGTGAAAGAAAAGCCAACTTCATGACTTTAGCAACCTGCAAAGCAAAAAGTGTCAAAGAGTATCAGTGAGAAAAGGAAAAAGACTTCAAACATTAGAAAGTGGGTTTTTCAAGTTAAATTAAATTCCACTTCACTATAAAGGCCATTTAACACTTCAAGAGAATCATTTTTCCTTTCAAAACGTCAGGAGCATCCAACAAAGAATAATTTTAGGGTTTTCTAAGCAAATTTGGGTTAAGTTACTTGGCATTGCGTTTGCACTAGTACTGCACACCCGGACCTTGGCGTTGCGCCCTTGCCAGAAGAAACCCGTGTAAGTTGCATTGGCAGCGTGCTCAGAGCTTGGCACTGCAGCCTCAGCCAGTGGTGCTGCGCGCCTAGACAGAGAATTTTGCTAAGGGTTGGGGCCATTCAAACAAGTTGAAGACTTCTTCAAATTTCTCCTATCATCCTCCAAACACTTATAATCAGTAATTACAAGTCATAAGCCCTTGCTTTGAAGCTATTTGGTCATTCTTGAATGGAATGAAGTGTAACCCTAAAGGAAACCCTAAATTTTAGCTTGAGATCATTGTTTTACCCATGTTTCATCTTCCTAAAAATAAATATCAGTCACGGAAAGGGTAATTACATTGATTTAGTTTTCCCCTTCACTCATTCCCTTCATTTATTCAAGCTTCCATTTCATTCCCTTCCCCTCATCTCATTTCACTTGTACCCTAGGGTTTTATAAATCAGATTTTAAAATGTCTGAGGGAGAAAATAGTGGTGTTGAGGCGCAAAGGACAAGAAGACATGATCTAAGGAAGGGAAAATAAACAGGTTTGAAACCATAACCACAAGAGAACTTATGGCCTCTCCTCTCAATGTTTCTTGCTTTAAGCATGTGGGTTGCTTTGAGTTCTGTGAGAGAGTGCAGCAAGTCCAAAATCACCCAGAGTTAACAAGATTGTTCATCATCAACCTACATAACAAGCATGTCAATATTTCCATGGTTACTTTTGAGATGTCCAGCAATGCCATTGCAGCTTCTATAGGGATCCCTAGTGTGGGAGAGAGCTAGTTTAAACAAGCAAACTTGCACATGAGCTATTCTGAACCGTACTTCAAACCTAGGTACAAAGATCACAACAAGTCCATTTTTCCTCTTTCTCATCTCCTTGACCGGTATGTGCCCATGATGAGGATAATAATGAAATAATTCACTTGTGAGGGAAGGTTTTCCCACCTCTACTCATATCATATTCATTTTCTCATGCATTTCACTAGAGTTAGAATGATGCATTTGCCTTATTATCTTTTCTGTAGCACTGACAAAATGGCTTACATTGTGCAAAAGAGGGATTACAATCAACAAATGCATAGCCTATTTCATCATTCACTCATCAAGATCGTGATCATGCACCAGCTTCAACAGAAAAACATTTCATGGGATGCATTCTGTTACACCATTTTTTGGTCATCTAACCTGTTACTATTAGATGGACCTAAGTACACCATGTAAGACCAATTTTACCCTAAGTAAAATTTCTTTCACTATGAAAAATAACTTAGTAAACCACCTTTATTAATTTGTTTATGGTCTAAACAGGAAACCCCATTAGGAAATATTAAATAAATCTACATTTGTTTGATTTTCCTCAAGGAATAATTAGTTAAAAAATAGTTTAATTAATATTCCTGGTCATATCTAACCCAAAACAGGAAAATTAATTAGATAAATCACTACTTATCTTATTATTTTCTAGGAATAATTATTTAAACCTTATTTAAATAATATTCCTTGTTAAATTTGACTAAATCATTCATAAATAATTAAATAAATCATTATTTATTTGATTATTACTCAACCACATCCTTAAAATAATAAATAAATCATTCATTTATTTATTATTTACAAATAAAGGGATTTGACCCAAGTCAAATTCTTTTCCCCTCCAACAAATATAATAAAATATTCCATAAAATTTGGGTCTTGATTTGGTTAATAATATTTTAATTATGCACCAATGTCTAGACTAACTCAATATTTTGTTATAAATAGAAGGCTTTTTCCATTCATTCACTACCTTTTTTTTCCTAAAGATCACTCAGGATCTATACTTTTGGTCTGACTTTGATCCACCATCATTGTCATATTTTTCTATCTTTTTTCTTGTGAGCTCCCTTTGAGTTCCATTTTTGTCTGGGTTTTCTACACCATCAAGAGAGAGGGATTTTAGATCTGAAGTGCTGAGGACTTACATGAACCCATCCCATTGAGGAAAACTTGTAACATCCTTCTATGTTTTCCTCCCAGGTGCCATTAATACAATATTCATTCAACATATCCTTGTCTTGTCTATTGGATGCATGGAGAAACTCTTGTTTTTACTTACTGCTTAATCTATTTTAATGCATAGATCTAGATTTTTGTAGCATTTATTTTGGTCAACTAATTATAGATCTAATGATATTGGCAGCCATATTTTTTGTTTGGGATTTTTTTTATGCACAGCTAAAGTGGTCTTTTTTCATACACTTGCGATTAAGATTCATACTAACAATTGGTGACTCCACACAGGTTTGCGATTACGACCGCTATCATTTTTCAGATCCTTGCATATCTAGCTACTTCAAACCCTTGGATTTCTCTTTAGCCTCTTGTTTTTTATTTTATTGATGTTTTTTTTAACCTATAAAACCCTAAAACATTAAAAATTGTAACTTCCGTGTGTTTTCGGACCTATTGTGCAGGTGACAGACATCAGCCGCAGCTGAGACGACACATTCTGCTGAAACCTGCTCCCGAGAGTGCCGAAAGTGCAGGTCGCACTTTTTGGGCCAAAAACTGCGACCTGAACCTCCAGGGTGTAGAAAAAGGGCTTAAAACTACGACCTATGCAGAAATTAGGTTAGAAACTGCAACTTATGCAGAAATCAGATCAGAAACTGCGACCTGGACTTTTTGCGAGAGTTTTTCTGAAAGTTTTCTGGGTTTATCTAGGCCTCTGTTCAGGGTTGTCTGACCTCTGTCTCCACCCATTTTGGACCTATAATTTTTCTATTTTACTCATTTAAGTGGGAACCTAGCCCTCTAGGGCTTCAGTACCCTCCACACCTTGTGGAAGAGTTTTAGCTGCTGCAGGTTGTCTGAAATTTTTAGAGTGTTCAACCATTTTTCAGACCTGATACCTTACCTTCAGATCCACTTCAAATTGGTTATTTATCCATCCAAAATACCCCCTTTATTTTTTTTGGGTTTTCCTCTAGGGTCCGCTCCACTTCCCTCCAAGTTATAGCCTTTCGCCACCTCATTTACAAAAATCTTTCCTCTGATTTTTTGTTGTTTTTCAACACCTATTTCCAGCAGTTCTGACCTTTTGATCATTGTCCCTCCCAAATTTAGATCTATTGGCTATTTTGGTTAGTTTTGACTAGTTTTTTTTGCCCACCTACATACTAGTTGTTGAGAGGCCCACCTCCTTGCATTTAGATTAATGCATAATTAGCTGTTTATTCTCTGTTATTTAAATTTAATATATTGTTATCTGCAGGTTTATTTATAGTTATACAGCACACTTTTTCTTTTTCTCTACAAACTTCTGGGTTTAAAAATCAAAATTTACACACTTTACACACACACCCTAAGTGAAGAAGAGCTTGGTTAAAACCGCCAAGCAAAGACTTTAAAACATTGAAATAAATTGATCTGGCGCCTCTCTGCCCTTGTTTCGACATTGTAATCAGTTGATCCTACACCTCTCTGCCCTTGTTGGTCTCTCTTTCCTTTGTGTCATGTTTGTGCCTCATCATTGCGCCACCAAGGCGTTTATCTCGAAGAATTATTTTCCTTCATCCTCAGTTTCTAGAAGGAAGACTTACTCCTCCGCGTAGGATTTGAGTTAGTCCTCCACCGAGTCCACACTCTGACTCCTCTTCTGGTTCATTGGGTTTCCCTTCTAGTTCCACCCTCGGTTCTCCCCCTATCACCTTCACCATGTCTGGTTTAGGACCTAACACTGGTGGTAGCCCCGGCCCTAATGCTGGGAATACTACTAGTGGGACCGCAACAAAAACTACCCCGGTTGTTCCCTTGCGCCCCTATATGGCAGGTGTTGAGGCGGTAAATCCCCTCTGCAGACAGAGGCGATCCCACTAGCCCTAGATTGGGTCTAGCAATAATCGAATCATGCAATGACGTTGGTTCCTAGTTACAAGAAAGACAAAGATCACAATAAGTAGCCTACCTCAAATCCCACGCTATTGTTGTCGAAGAAAAAGCAGTGCTCTTCGTCCCTAACCTAACAGATCACAGTCCTTCTATTTGCTCTGTCCGGAAACCTATATACATGTAGAGAAACGATGACATACAACGTAATACTTAAAGCATGTAACTATATATCAGTCAGAGAGGATATAATTCATTGCATTTCATAAAAGAGTAAACACACAAATGGAACCATAATCAGAGTCACTTATATTAAAGATGACAAAAAGGGAGATTAAAACCAAATGCTCTGACCCTATGATCTTCCTTTGGCTGGGCTTGCAGCGAGCACGTCTCAACGAAGCCTATCGGGAATTTGGACAAATCTCTCTCTCTCTTACGAGGTTCTCCTCAGCTCTGCTCTCAATTGTTGCCCAGCTATAGTTTTCCTCCCACAAGTTAAACTAGCATGCAAATGGAGAGGGCAAGCTTTTACAAATGGAGGAAGTGAAGATGGGATCCCTATAATCATGGGATAGGTCCTATCTCTTATGAAGGTTCCATGAGAGGTGGAAAACCACTTCCTATACATGGAGATCCGGAGCCAAACCACTCAACTTCTTTTGATGATTCATTCTGGAGTTTGTTAGAATCAAAATTCCGCCATTTATTTTTAAAAAACATCCCTTAATAGGCTTGGCGTGAGTGAAACACAAGGACAGAGCGCTAACTGGCATGCCCTCTAGTGTGGATTTCCCCCATTGGCACGAGGGATGAACTAGCTAGTCGCGCCAAGGCTAAAACATATGTTTTTAGGGTTTTCCAGAGGAAATATTCTTTAGGAGAATGTTTATCTTTACGCAGGAGGATGTTATGAAGGTGTTTTCAGGACATTTTACTACTCACAGGTCACGGGAATAGTCCTCCAATGTGTGGGATGAGGGATTGCAGGGATAGTGAAAAAATGTTGTGTAACAGCAGGCCTCAGTCTTTCTGATTTTAACCAGTTGATCAATGACCCTAAACACCATGAGGCTAGTTGGCCTGCTATTCCTACCAAGCTCCCTTCCGACATCCCCAAGTTTTAAGGCCCTGTTGAGAAGATCCTACAAATCATGTTCGATCTTTCCACGTGGTGTTCGTCTAACTCCATTACCGATGACTCTGTCCGTCTTCGGTTGTTCCAACGTACACTTACTAGCGAAGCTTCTAAGTGGTATGTTGATCAGGCCTCATCCTCTCATACCACCTTTGTGACTCTTGCCTGAGATTTTCTGTTTTATTTCTAGCTTCCCCTTCGTTATGACACTAGTACCAAAATTTTGACTTCTTTCCATCAATCGTCTGCAACCCGCCTATTCGATCATGTCCAAGAATAGCGAAGAAGAAAGAATCTATGTTGAGCCCCTACCTTCGAAGACTGTGTCTACATGGATTGGTTCCTTAGATCTCTCTTGCCTGCTATCATCAAATATGTTGCATCGCATTTCCCTTAAACCGAAGAAGCCGCTCTCCAAATTTCATTAAAATATGACCTGATCTAGGCTCAGTCGGGTTATGTTTATACTGTTCTACCTGATCTTCCTAGACCCAGCAGTGTCAACGCACTAGGGGCATCTCATGCCGCCAACGGTATCGTTGGAGCTCTCTCTCATCCATACACTTAGCCTTCCATGGGCTATGGTTTTCATCAGGGAGGGGCCAGCACCAGGGAAAATTTTAGGGGCTAATATTCACAAGTGGGCTAATTTTCTATGTTTTCTCCAGAAAAAAGATTTTCCAACTTCCATTTTTCCCAAAAATTATTCGCCCAAATTTTATATCACAAAATTATTTACCTTAAAAATCGACTAAATTTTGTAGAGACTATATAGAATCATTATAAATTTGAATATTTTTACAAACATATCGCTAAACATTTTATATTTTTCATGTTAGGGACTTGTAAGATTCACCAAGGTTTCTAAACTTTAATATAAATTTCCACCCTTAAAATTTTCCCTGGCCAGCACCTCCTACACTTATCCCCCTCCCGGTAGCATGTATCCAGGATATAGCATGCCTCCTCCTTTTACCCAACCTCCTATTTACCACAATGTTATCCAACCTCCTTATTATCTGTATCCGCAGCCTGGTGCTCCATCTCCTCCAGCATTAGCACCACCACCTCCCTTGCCTTCTCAACCCCCGCAACAACAGCCACTGCCCCCTCAAGGGCATGTGTATGCACAGCAGGGCGTGACTAATCCTCCTCCTTCCAAAAAGAAGAGGAAAGGCAATCAAAATCAATCTGCCTTCAGTAATCCTGGACCTAATCCTCAAAATAATGCACCTAACTCTGCTAACCAGCAACAGGGCACTCAGCCCAAGCAGGACAGGCATGTTCGCATGAACAAACCTTATTCTTGTTGTGGTGTTTATGGTCATTACACGCATGATTGTCCTCTTTTATCATAGATGAAGCAGATGTGGGAGTCTCAAGCAACATTGCGAGGACAACAAGCCTCCCCTTCCATCCCTCCTAGTGTTGTGCCTAATCAGTCGGTTGTGTTTACTAATCCTTTCCCTCAGCAAGGATTTGTGGCTACCCAACCACCTGAAGGTCAGGTGGCCACTCAAACTCTTCCATATGGTACCTCTGATTACCAGATTCTCATGATGAACTCTGAACAACCTATAACCATAGACCTCAACCTTCAGACTCGGTCCCGTCAGTACAACAAGCCTCCTGCTACGTTTGTCCCCGAGCCCCCTTCTTTAGGTTCTACAGAGCCTCTTTCGACACCTAATGGTCCTTTGTAGATCCCTCAGCCTAAGGCAGAGGTTCATACCAAGATCCCTAAGGGACCATTACGCCGAAACGCTGCTTCTGGCAAAGCTTCCCATTCGTATAGCATAGTAGATGATTTGGTGCAATCTCCTACTACCATCTCAACGTTGGAACTCCTCTAGACATGCCCTTCATAACGAAAATCTCTAATGTCTGCCATGAGAATTTTAGATCCTTCAGATGATCGATTGATCTTCTTCGATGTTGACCAGTCAGAACATCCTCCTCTCCCTACTTCCGTCGCTTTCAAAATCCCAGTCAAGATCTGGAACACTAACGTTTCCCGGTGTATCATTGATGAGGAGGCATCCACCTGTGTAATTTCCGCTTCAGTTTGGAAGAAACTTGAATCACCTGAGTTAGCTCCTTCCACAATCACTCTTCGAGCGTGGGATGGCCATGCCTCCCAGGGCATTGACTTATTCCGCAATAGTCCTATTACTCTTGTGGGAAAGACTATTTGCGTTGACATAGAAGTCATTGACGCCCCCTTAGATTACAACATTCTATTGGGTCATAGCTACACCTATACGATGTCTGTTGTACCATCTGTAGTTCACCATAATATGTCCTTTCCCCATAATGGAAAGATAGTCACCATCGACCAATTGACATATTACGAACCGAAGTCTCAGACCTCCCCTGAGTCCATCATATCTTCTGTGGCCAATAAGCAAACTGTCGATCCCTTGACCAGTGTCTCACCCGGATTTTACAAATATTCCTCTTTTCTTGGTACATTCCCTGGTCTTCCTCCTCCTATCTCTGATCCCAACTCATAAAATGTTTGCATGATGCAATCATCTCGGCCTTCCCTCAAGCGGCCCACTTCGGCTAGTCAACATCCTCGCCCTCCGCAACCTACTCCTATCCCTTCGATTTAGCCTTCTGGACCCCCTCCTCCTGGTCCTTCACCTAAAACTGGTATCCATGAGCCTCTCTACCCTCCTGGAACGGTTCATCCAGTCCTTAACCATCTTGGAGCCATCCCGCCTGGCCATTACCCCTCCGGTCAGATACTATTCCTAGATCCCCCTCCTGGAGTGTTCTCGGTACCTGTCATGGCTACCCTATCTCTTCCCAACCTAACCCTGGGGATTCCCATCTAGTACCTCGATCCCCCAACCACTACCCTACCTGGTCAACCCAAACCTTATCTTGCTTTGACCCTGGTTCAACCGGTCCCTATGACTTCTCCTGATGCTATAGTGCCTCAGCCACCTCAACAGGAACCTTAGCATGTTTCGATAGCTTCGAGTAAAGGGGGCAAAGCTCGAAAGAAGGCATCTAAATACAAGGCTTCCCCAACTGACCCTACTCCTCCTAAGCCTCCAAAGCGTACACCTCCATGTGCTTTGTGTGATGTTGTCGGTCATGCACCCATAATTGTCCTGAATTTCCTTGTCTCAAGCCCATGGTAAACGAAGTGTTTCCGTAGTCTGACATCCCAGAGGTATATGTCACTATACCTGATTCAGTCCCGAAACTCAAGTCTTTGCGAACAATTCACCCTTGTGCTTTGTGTGATTTCCATGACCACTATACTCACCTTTTTCCCCGCCTTGAAGAGTACCGCTCCTCTTTGGAAGTGGTTTGACAATTCGAGGCCAAGCGCAATGAGTCCATCGCTCCCTTATTTGCACGTTTTGCTTCAACAGAACCAGAGGACATATCCAATCCTATTGAAATTCCCCCTCCGGATGTCGAAATGACAGATTCTTCGGCCACTATCCACTACCTGTCATCATCTATGAGATACTCGATGGAAGACCCCCCTAGGCCATCCCCTTCTATTTCGCTTGACCTCCCTTCAGTGATCACCTTGGGCTCAACATCGGTGGATCCTTCATCTACTTTTTCTTTCGTCACCCTCTGTGATGATGCACATGTGAACCTCTCTTCTCATGATGATGAGTCAGGTAGCTTCACTGCGTCAGGTGGTCTTTCTTCCACCAATCACCCCATCCTCTATTACGATGACGACATTATGGAAGTAGTCACCACCCCTGACTTTATCTATCCCCCCTTACATCGAACCCATGCATTCAAACCACATACACCTTGTGGCAATTACATTGACACCCAATCTTTGCGTAAGGGGGCACCCATATTTGAGAGACCAGGAGAATAAATTCTCCATAACTCTCCTAGTGTATCTGGTTGTGTTGACTCTAGTACCATTATTCTTCCCCATTTAGAAGAACATATAGAGTCCCATATCACTTCAGATCACTCTAGGGATGATACCCCTCATCATTCCTTCATCTTACATCAGCAACCCAGTCCCCTAAAATTTTTTGTTGACCAACCTATGGGTTTTATAGGAGAGCACCAATTCATTATCTCCAAATCCACTCTTTGGGATAGTGACACCATGTATGCAACCCAGAAACTTAATTCCATTTTCTTCATATATGTAGTACCAACAGATATTGGTAATCCTCCATTCCCTTTCTTGAACTGCATAACCATAACGAAAACAAATGGTGCACCAAATCATAAAAATGTGTTTAGATTACCCCTCTCTAAATACATTTTGGCATGACCATAACATGCTTGGGGGCACCTATGCCCCTTAACCATAAAAATCCCAGCTCTTAGCCAAAAAAAACACTGAAACCCCCTTTCTTTGACAGGTCACACTTTTCAGGTCATTTCCTGGGATAGGTCGCAGTTTTCTGCCCAATACCTGCTACCCATGACACAGAACAGGGCCCAAAAAGTGCGACCGGGCCTGTTCATGAGCTCTGGGTGCCTAAACTGAAATTTTGATCCCCTTAAATGAAAGTGTAGGGTTAGGCCTCTTACCTGCAACTGACGGATCTTGATTCTAACAGTCGGTTTGTCCGCTACGATCGCCGCAAGATTTAGGGCCTTCTCTCCTCTCTACATTCACCACAGCTCCACTTGCAAATGAGTGAATTTTGAGGGAAAATGCCTTATTAAAAGAGAAAACCCTCATTTTTCTTTCACCTGCTACGGCCAAACCGTAGCTTAGTTTGACAAACCATCTCTATCGTTGGAAAGCTCTCACTGAGCCCTCAAATGGGTATTTGTTAGTTTTTCGTGATTTGATACTTCACCAGGACACATTTTTTCCAAGAAGGGTCACTTCACCACTCCTCAAAATCGAATTTATTCACTTGCAACACTTGTACTTGAGGCACCACTTTGCCTCCATACTTTTCCATGCTCGTGTTGATTTTTGTCCTGAGTAACCATCTTTTACTCATGTTTTTCTGGTCCCCATTGGATCTTTTCTATGTGGCAGCATCATCAAGTTGCCTTTGTTTAGAGCATCCAAGTTGAGTCATCATCGCATCCATGGAGTCTATCCTGAGTCCCTTTGTATCCCACTATAGTCCTCCATCCTTCATTTCTTGGTTCCTCTCTCGTGTCGCACATTATGGCCTTCAGTCCTACTGTCCCCTATCCCCTTTGATATTATGTCAGTCGCTACCAGGTCATCCATGCCCTTTATGCTCTAACAAGGGAAGTCATCCGTATGCTACCCAGTACCCCCCATTTCATCATCATCCCTGGTGTTAGTATGTCAGTCACTCTACTATTTTCTCTCGTGCCTTAGTTGAGGATCCCTTACTGCCTCACCTATGGTAGACCTCCTTCTGTTGACATCAGATCATTCATTCCAGAAGACAGGTCTAGAGGGCGGTGTACCTTGGTTCCAGCTTTCACTCTTGCTTGGTGCTTTAGATCAGGAAAAGGGACTCCTTATAGCCATTTGACTTGATTGTTTCTAAGCTTCGGCTCTTTACAGCATGATCGAGATCCGTATACTTAATGGTTCAGTGATGCAGCAGATTGGACCAGTGATTCCTGGGTGTGTGTGAGATGTTTCAGCCCTCATGAGGGGGTGGCCCTACAGGTAGCCCCCCACATGCCCAGATGACCTCTTCATTACAGCCTTTGATGCACCTCCATAGATTTGATGATGTCGGCCTCAGCCGCTTACAACGCCTTTCTGTTTGCATGTATCAGTTAGATTTTTAGAGCCCTTTCCTGTTTACAGGGGCATTTGGGTTGTATTTTTATCTCATGTACTCAGATATTACTATATAATTCTTGGATGTTATCTCAGGCATAATATGTATGTGTGATTCATTATCATGTTTTTACCTAGCTCATGTTTATGCCAACATGTACTATATTGTTCAGTCCCTTATTTACTAGACACATTATTATTTGTACTTTGTCTCGGTGGGCATAGGTATGCCTCCCCCACTGCCTATAGCACAGGTACTCACTCATAAAAGATACTTGTCACACCTGTAAGTCTCGCCTCCTCAGGGTCTAGTCTTCTAACGCTTTGGTCTACCTTATATTTCTCTCTCTTTGACTTCCCCTTCGGTGTCTAGTGAGTGAGTTCTTATAACATACTTTGGTCATACGATTAGCTCCTAACACTCGCACGCTGGGGGGCAATATGTTACACCATTTCTTGGTCATCTAACCTGTTACTATTAGATGGACCTAAGTACACCATGTAAGACCAATTTTACCCTAAGTAAAATTGCTTTCACTATGAAAAATAACATAAAACCACCTTTATTAAGTTGTTTATGGTCTAAACAGGAAATCCCATGAGGAAATATTAAATAAATCTACATTTGTTTGATTTTCCTCAAGGAATAATTAGTTAAACAACAGTTTAATTAATATTCCTGGTCATATTTAACCCAAAACAGGAAAATTAATTAGATAAATCACTACTTATCTTATTATTTTCTAGGAATAATTATTTAAACCTTATTTAAATAATATTCCTTGTTAAATTTGACTAAATCATTCATAAATAATTAAATAAATCATTATTTATTTGATTATTACTCAACCACATCCTTAAAATAATAAATAAATTATTTATTTATTTATTATTTACAAATAAAGGGATTTGACCCAAGTCAAATTCTTTTTCCCTCCAACAAATATAATAAAATATTCCATAAAATTTGGATCTTGATTTGGTTAATAATATTTTAATTATGCACCAATATCTAGACTAACTCAATATTTTGTTATAAATAGAAGGGTTTTCCATTCATTCACTACATTTTTTTGCCTAAATATCACACTAGATCTATACCTTTAGTCTGAATTTGATCCACCATCATTGTCATATTTTTCTATATTTTTTCTTGTGAGCTCCCTTTGAGTTCCATTTTTGTCTGGGTTTTCTACACCATTAAGAGAGAGGGATTTTAGATCTGAAGTGCTGAGGAATTACAAGAACCCATCCCATTGAGGAAAACTGGTAACATCCTTCTATTTTTTCCTCCCAGGTGCCATTAATACAAAATTCATTCAACATATTCTTCTCTTGTCTATTGGATGCATAGAGAAACTCTTGTTTTTACTTACTGCTTAATGTCTTTTAATGCATAGATCTAGATTTTTGCAGCATTTATATTGGTCAACTAATTGTAGATCTAAAGATATTGGCAACATTCTTTGTTGTTAGGGTTGTTTGTTATGCACAGCTAAAGTGGTATTTTTTTGTACACTTGCGATTAAGATTCATACTAACACATTCATTTCCAATGAGGTTTTCACCACTCCACCTGGCCATCATCAACATCATATTCCTTCATCTTCTCATCCTCCTGTATCCACTTCTCCATCACATCCATTCACCTCATATTGATCCTACCCCATCACCTTTCCACAACCCTTCACTCTCATATCATGATACCAGAGCATCAAGTAGTGAAAGGGATACTGAAGCAGCTTGCACTAAGATGATTGATATTGATCCATTTCCCTAGACATATCAGAGAGGCCACAGGCATGTGTTTGCTTCACATGGTGTGAAAGGGGTGATGCCTTCTTCATCAGCAAAATAGGTTGATAAGGGCAAGGAAACAGTTACAGATCATATCATCGTTGAGGAGGAGGACAAACATGAAACTGAGCAGGAGTTTCAGTTGATTGAGATTGATGATAAGGATGAAGAAAGAACTACTAGTGTAGTGATCAGTGGAAAATATGCCAAGATTAGTGAACTTCAAGCTAGTCTTGGTAGAGCAAAGAATGTGATTAACTTTCTTGAGTTAGAGAATCAACAGCTAAAGACCAAACAGACCATCAGTGAGGTTCGGGAAATCAAAGCTCAGAGAGAGGCAGGAAATGCCAAGGCTTTGTTGGATGATACCTTGGGTAGTTCTGATGATAGTGATGATGAGGAAGATCAGCTTCCTAGACAGAGACCGAAGACCATTGGACTGAAGAAGGCTTTAGCCTAGGAAAGGCAAGAAGAGGCAGAATTGGCAGAACAACTCACTTCAAGTGAGTTGCTTGCCATAGAGATTAGCAGCGATAGAGATTCTTTGCTTGAGAGGGAAAATTTTCATCTAGAGGGCCTACTAGAGAAGTCAAAAAAGGACACTGACATTCAGAGGAAGATGGTGAAACATTATGCCAAGAGAAATAGGATTGCAAGGGCCAAGCTCAAACATGCCCATGCAAAGATCTGGGCTTTGACCAAGTCAAAGGAGAAAGAGAAGCTCAATATTATTTTTTAGGTGTCCCTCCAAGCCTCTAACCCTTGATCAGCAAGCAAAATTCCAAATTTGGCACTTTTGTGCACATTTTGATTTTTTGACAGTTTGACATGTAGAAATTATTCCAAACGCGCAGCGCCACTGGCGCTGCGCTCTTTTTTGGTCCATCCAAATGGAAAATGGTTAGCATATTCATGTTCCTAATGACAATTACATCAACCTCAGTACGTTTCAGGAGATTTGGAGCAAAAATGGTCCCTCTAAAAGGCCAAAAACCATCAAAAAATCATGTTTATGCCCTATTTTTGGCCTTGGCGCTGTGAGTTTACTAGTCTTGGGAGAGCAGGTTTTTGACAGCGTAGATGGGAAAAAATTTGGAAAGTGAAAGAATATTTGGAAACTAAACTCGGAGACCTTTCCAATGATCCATCATGGAGCTCATTTGGACATCGGGAAGGCCTCCAAAAGTTGACTGCAAGACAGGCCATTTTTCTCTCATGGCGCTGCGTGTTTGCACCAGCACTGCGCCTTTGCCAAGAGTTGAATAAAGACACCATAATTTATTACAAAAGTTATTAAAAAGCATTAAAAGTCAAATATTTCCAAATTTACCTCAAAAAATGAGGTTAGGAGCTATTATTACAATGAGTCACTTTCATATATTTTGCCTTGGGCCTTGCATGGTCTCAAAGGTCAAAAATGCATTAAATATGTAATAAATAACATCTAAAATCCTAGCTTGTGATCACCTCCTCATTTTTCAGATAAATATTGCATGTATGTTTCATGTTTTTTGTTGGTTGGTTGTTGAGCTGAATACTGCATAGACTTTAAGTTGTAAAGAAATTGGCTTTAAAGTGTTGTAACTATTTTGGACTGAATATTAATGGAACAAGCATATTCACAGGATTCATGAACTTGGTTCAATGGTGATATTATTATGATCTTGTAATGGTTTCCTTTTGTTTTCCATTTTGTACATCAATTTCCCTTATAACAAAACATAAAATTTAGCTTAAGATATGTTGTTAGAGGCACCTTAATTCTGTCTGCTTTCTATTATTTAAATGTTTTCTTCTGCTGGGTCTGATTGGAGAATTTAGGAGTTCCCTACTCTCCAATTCCACCTATTTTTTTTTCTTGAGATTAACTCAGTAGATCCCAGCCAAAAAATGTTATGGTTTTCCCTGTCCTTTGGTTCTGCTTGAAATGTTGTTCTCAAGGCTTTCTTTGAAGTTTACTTACTAGAGTTTGGCTAAAGAATTTTATGATTTTCCCTGCCCTTTGGTCTATCTTGAATAGTCATTTTAAAGGTATTTAAAGTCTGATTGAAGAAATTAGGAGTTCCCTGCTCTTTAATCATTGCTAATTTTTATCTTAAATGTTTTCTTTTTCTGAAATTGAATAGCTAGAGAATTTAGGAGTTCCCTGCTCTCTAGGATTTGCTGGATTGTTGTCTTAAAGTTTACTTGGTAAATTCTAGCCAAAGTAGTTTATGGTATGCCCTGTCCTTTTGTTCTTTCTTAAAAATAGTAATCTTAGAGACTCTTCTTTTTCTAGTACATGTTAAAGGATTCGTAATTTCCCTTTAAGCTACTACACTCACAACTTAGTGTTCATTTCACACCCACATGAGCTATTAAGATCCATTTGGCTTTGTTAAATTGCCCTGTGGAACACCCTTTATTTTTGGTTGTACTCTTCAAACCTTTCAGAGACTCCATAGCCCAATGTTTTGAATTTCTCTTACTCTATCTTTTCTTCCTAACAAGCAACCAAACAAAACAAAACAAACAATTTCTATCATTTTAACTAGCCTAAAATCAGCGTCCTAAATCAATCAAGTTATATATTTTATGAAAACATAGAGAGAGCCCTCTCTGAGTCCAGGAAGGCTAGGTCCTATGACTCGAAAGTTGGTTTGATGTTACCCTTGTTTATTTGGTCTTACCAATCTGACAAATTACAGGGACCTAACATAATGGCAACTCCACTAGGGACACTTATTGAAAATCTTAGTGTTATATAAAGAACTCAGAAAACCCAAAAATATCTCAAGATTGGTATCCAATTGTTGATGGTGGAAAAAAAACAAATCCTCAAAACAATTAACATCATCCACTTGGTGACTCCACTGGTTTTAAGTACGTCTGTTGACTCCACTGGTTCTCATAGACTCCCCTGGTAATGTGTTAATCCATCCTGATAGTATAAAACCTTGTCACATACTGTGTGAATTCAGTAATATTATAGATTGGTCTATTTTAAAACTATTACAAGCTTTCAACCTCTGTGTATCTTGGGTCTGAAATATGGCTTCATAAAGAATCTGCACCAGATCTCACCCTGACCCAAACCCTCCTGCAATAGTTGATCATCCTGAAAGAATCCTTAGGAAGTCTCCTATATCTAAAAACCCAATTGTTAGCAGACATATCCACAAATCAATTCCCCTACCTGAAAACCTTAAAAACTTACAAAATAACTGGTTGTTGATTGTGGACAACAGTCGGCCTCAATAAAGTTGTAAATCATCCACTTGGAAACTCCACAACTCTCAATAAACCTAAAGACTCCACTAGTAGAAGAATTTAGATTATTTATAAAGATGCAGTAACCCTTTCCTTTGACTAATTGAAAAACATGAATCCAAGGATACAATGCAGGTATGCTCCAATGAATGGAGATCACATTCTTGGATTCCCCTAAAAAATGCCTCAAATAAATTTGGACACAAACCTGCCTGTGTTTCAAGATGAAAATTTTGATGACCCCTTGTTACATCTCATCCAATTACATATACATACATGGAGGTTAAAATTTGAATGGCATGAGGAATGCCTCATGAAAATTTTCATGGTGACATTAGAAGGCAAAGCAAGGGAATGGTATGAAGGCCTGAACCATGGTAGTTTGGTTTCTTTAAAGGATTTCCACAAGGTATTTTATGAGAATTATAAAGAAAATTGTTCATCTTTATCATTAGCTGAAAATTATTGTGATCAATCTGAAGATCTCATACAATACCTTGTAAACATTTATGAAGATTTGGGAAATTGGCATCCTGAAGATCTATTAGAGGAAATTCATGCATTTCATACTCAAGTTAATTGTCATAACAACCAAGAGAAGTTGGTTGAGGATGAAATCAATCAAGGAATGGAAGAAAATCCACAGGATCTATCTGAAGGGACAAGTGATGATTCACCATCTCTTCTATGTGAGGCTCAAGAATACCTTCAGCCTTATGACCAACCTTCACAAGAGAAAGAGGGAAATTGGGTTTATGTCCAAAGAAAACGAAAAATGCATCCTCTTTTAACTGAAGAAGAAATCAATCAGATCCTAAACATACAACCAGCCTCCAAATTTTTATGTAAAGAAGATATTTCTATTATTCCACTTCCGACCTATCCACTGATGCATTTTATCATACATATACTATAGAAAATATTGATACTGATGCTGTACTACTTTATCAAGAAGACCTATTGTCAGAGAATGCTTCTGATAAGGACCTTTACACATAATTCAACCCATTCAATCAAAGCATATCAGGTTTGTTTAAAGACAACACAGTAGTATGTAATGAGGCTGCCAAGTCAGATGATCATGAGGAAGAGGTGGGGTGTCTTTCTCAAAAGCATCCCAAGCACAACCAAATGGAACAAGAAGTAGTCTTGGATAAAGCCCATGGTTTAAATCCTCATAGCCAGCTATTATTCAGAGATCCTTTCGCTGGTTTATTAGAGACATTTGAAAAGGGAGTAAAATATTCTAGGAGCAGTTTGTTGTAGATTTTAAAGAAAATTTTGGGTGCTATTGTTCAAAAACATGTGAGGTGGGAGTGGCCTTTATGTTTTTTTAGCACACCTAAAAGGCTGAATGAAAATCAATCATGTGGTCACTTACTTGATTGGCTCTATTGGAAAAGATAGTTCACCTAATTTAGATATCATATACAAGTTATATTACGATAGATAGGTGAAAATAAGCTCAGTACTATGAGCATCTCTCCAGTTTCATTTTCAGATTGTTTTGACTAAAAGAAATAAAAAGAAAACAAAAAATACGAAAAGAGAGCAGATCAAAGAAAAGGTAAAGCCCCATACCAAAAAAGAATGTTTCTAAAAGTGTGCAAGTCCAAATGCCACTACTTTTGAAGAGGAAGTCCTATTCAGTCATACAGCCTAATCATGATTGAACAAGTTTTAAAATTCTGCTGATAAGTTAGTAAATGAAGATTTGCCAAACTGTTTAAACTTGGCTTATCAGTAGAGGATAGGAAAATATATTGGTTCCAAAGCATAATCCGAACCAACAAAAGAAAGGGATGAGTGACAGATGAGGAATTCAAAATCAAAGCCCTCGGTTTCTAGTTTTACTTTTTTCAAAAATAAAATCTGTGTGCAGCTTGTCCAAAATGCCATAGTTCAAGACAATCAAACTGCTTAATCTTGATCTAGTCATGCTTTAAATTTCTTGTTGACAGATTAGAGAATGAAAATATTTCAAACTATTTAATCTTGATAGGTAAGTAGATGAATTAGAGAATAAAAACATCTCATTAGTATAATCTGAGCCTTTGGAGGTTATAAGGGTAGAAATAGATAGTTTTATGCTTTCAAAAGAAAATGATGTCAAAGGTTTGCCAATAAAAAAATACACCCAAATGAAGGAAAAATGTTAGGAAAAGTATGATGGGTAGGTAGATTTTATTTGCATCAAAGCATGATTTCAGAACTTTAAAAGATCACAGCTTCCAAGAACAACAACAAATCAACAATTGAAGAAAGAGGAATCTTCCAAGTACAAGCGAGGAACTAATCTACAAATTCCAGAGATCTCAACTCTGAGGTTATTGACACCTCCTAAAGCAACTGCCCTCCCCAAGTGGAGCCACTATTATTCATCAATATTTTTCACTACCTTTGGATGAATATAGAATGGTTACAGTTTTCTGAAAACAATATTCCTTGAATATCTTGAGTTTCAGAAATCTCACTGCCTTCATTATCTTCATAAAACCTTTTCCCTATCTATCAATTTGACATCTCAAAGTCACCCTGTTACTCTTAAAATACTCATTATGGGTTTATACCTCTCATTTTCATCCTTCTTTCCTACCTAAAACCTCACTTCCCCATTTTCCCCTGTTAATAAACTCCATCCTCCCTATAACATTTCTTGTTGCTAACTCATTCCCATGTCCCCTTGAGCATAACAAAACTTTTGGAAATGCTCTTTTCACTTGAAAGTTTTTAAGTAGAATTTCATTCAAAATCAGGTCAAAAAGCACTCCCATTAGGTCATTAGGGTTTTGGATTTTTTCAAGGTCATCCTTTCATTCCAATGAGGTCAACACACATATAAGAAGGATTGATTATGATAAGCATTCTTTTGGCTCCCCAAAATCCTTGGATGTTTTAGGCACTGCTTTTCCTTTGCTGGAATCTAGCTCAGATATAATAGAATGTCAGACATGGTTATTCAAGAAGGACCTAAAATTTCCAAGGAGGATTATCTTCTCAGTTCAGAACCTACAAGTGAGAAAAATGACACAAATTTTGGCACTTCTTTAGAGGTGTTGGAAGATCTATCAGCAGAAGGTATTGATGATGTAGACTGTCTACTCCTGAATGAAAACAATTTCTAGCAAGGGAAAGGGTAAAAAATTGGTAGATGACACAGGTTATAAACTTGATAGTCCATTTGAGTGCCAAAGTAGTGATTACTTGCAGGAAAATAACATGGACGAAGCACACAAGGCCAAACATGAAGAAAGGCTATCAGAATTATTGATGGAATATGGAAAAAGGGTAAGGTGAACTAGACAGAAATGAATGAACTTGAAAGGGCTATAGAGAAATTAGAATACAACACTAATGATTGCTGTAAAGAATTGCAGGCACTTAGAGATTTGAAAAAGGTAGCCAAAGAAGGTGGAAACGATGAGTTGAATTTTATGGTGGAAACTATAGAAGATTTTGAAGATGCTACTATATGTAATAATTAAATCCCAAAGTTTTCAAAGTGAAAATTTCAACCCTAAATGAGCGAAAGAAAATCCAACTTCATGACTTTAGCAACCTGCAAAGAAAAAAGTGTCAAAGAGTATCAGGGAAAAAAGGAAAAAGACGTCAAACATTAAAAAGTGGATTTTTCAAGTTAAATTAAATTCCACTTCACTATAAAGGTTATTTAACACTTCAAGAGAATCATTGTTGCCTTTCAAAACATCGAGAGCATCCAGCAAAGAATAATTTCATGGTTTTCTGAGCGAATTTGGGTTAAGTTACTTAGCACTGCGCATTTGCACTGGTGTTGCGTGTCTGGACATTGGAGTTGTGCCCTTGCCCGAAATCCTCAACACGATTTTTGAAGGTGCTACATGCCTGTAGACTAGCGTTGCACCCTTGCCGAAGCACTGCGCCCTTGCCAGAAGAAACCCGTGTAAGTTGCATTGGCACTACGCACTTAGAGCTTGGCGTTGCGCCTCAGCCAATGGCGTTGCGCGCCTAGACAGAGAAGTTTGATATGTGTTGGGTTCATCCAAACAGGTTCAAGAATTCTTCAAATTTCTCCTATCATCCTCCAAACACTTATAATCAGTAAGTACAAGTCATAATCCCTTGCTTTGAAGCTATTTGGTCATTATTGATTGAAATGAAGTGTAACCCTAAATGAAACCCTAAAGGAAACCCTAAATTTTAGCTTGAGATCATTGTTTTACCCATGTTTCATCTTCCTAAAAAGAAATATCAATCACAGAAAGGGTAATTACATTGATTTAGTTTTCCCCTTCACTCATTCCCTTCGTTTTTTCAAGCTGCCATTTCATTCCCTTCCCCCCATCTCATTTCACTTGTACTGAGGGTTTTATATATCAGTGTTTAAAATGTTTGAGGGAGAAGATAGTGGTGTTGAGGCACGAAGGCCAAGAATACATGATCATAAGGGAAGGAAAATAAATAGGTTTGAAACCATAACCACAAGAGAACTTATGGCCTCTCCTCTCACTTTTTCTTTCTTTAATCATGTGGGCTGCTTTGAGTTCTGTGAGAGAGTGCAACAAGTCCAAAATCACCCAAAGTTAACAAGATTGTTCATCATCAACCTACATAACAAGCAGGTCGATATTGTCGAGGTTACTTTTGAGATCTCCACTAATGCCATTGCAGCTGCTATAGGGATCCCCAGTGTGGGATAGAGGTGGTTTAAATAAGCAAACTTGGACATGAGCTATTATGAATCGTACCTCAAACCTAGGTACAAAGATCACAACAAGTCCATTTTTCCTTTTTCTCATCTCCTTGACTGGTATGTTCCCATTATGAGGATAAAATTGAAATACTTCACTTGTGAGGGAAGGTTTTCCCACCTCTACTCATATCATATTCGTCTTCTCATGCATTTCACTAGATTTAGAATGCTGCATTTTCCTTATTATATTTTATGTAGCATTGAAAACATGGCTTACATTGTGCAAAATAGGGATTGCAATCAGAAAATTTAGAGCCTATTTCATCATTCACACATCAAGATGGTGGTCGTGCACCAGCTTCAGCATAAAAACTTTTCATGGGATGCATTCATTGCCAATGAGGTTTTCACTACTCCACCTGACCATCATTAGTAGGATATTCCTTCATCTTCTCATCCTCCCGTATCCACTTCTCCATCACATCTTGTTGTTCATACATCACCATCCACTCACATCTAGTCATCTCATATTTATCCTACCACATCACTTTTCCACAACCCTTCACCGTCATATCATGATACCAGAGCATCAAGCAGTGAAAGGGATATTGAGGCAACTTGCACTAAGATGACTGATATTGAGCCATTTCCCTTGACATATCAAAGATGCCATAGACATGTGTTTGCTTCACATGGTGTGAAAGGGGCCATCCCTTCTTCATCAGTAAAACAGGTTGATAAGGGCAAGGAAAAGGTTACAGAGCATATCATTGTTGACGAGGGGGAAAAAGATGAAACTGAGCAGGAGTTTCAGTTGATTGAGATTGATGATGAGGCTGAAGAAAAAACTAATTGTGCAGTGATCAGAGGAAAAGATGCCAATATTAGTGAGATTCAAGCTAATTTTGGTAGAGAAAAGAATGTGATTAAATTTATTGAGTTAGAGAATCAGCAGCTAAAGAAAAAACATACCATCAGTGAGTTCCAGGAAATCAGAGCTCAGAGAGAGGCAGGAAAGGCCAAGGCTTTGCTGGATGCGACCCTGGGTAGTTCTGATGATATTGATGATGAGGAAGATCAGCTGCCTAGACAGAGATCGAAGACCATTGGACTAAAGAAGGCTTTAGCCCAGGAAAGGCAAGAAGAGGCAGAATTGGAAGAGCATCTCACTCCAAGTGAGCTGCTTGCCATAAAGATTAGAAGCGATAGATATTCTTGGCTTGAGAGGGAAAATTTGCATCAAGAGGGCCTTCTAGAGAAGGCAAATAAGGACACTGACATTCAGAGGAATATGGCGAAACATTATGCCATGAGAAACAGGATTGGAAGGGCCAAGCTCAAACGTGTCCATGCAAAGATTTGGGCTTTGACTAAGTCAAAGGAGAAATAGAAGCTCAATATTCTTGCTGAGGTGTCCCTCCAGGCCTCTAACCCTTGATCAGCAAGCAAAATTCCAATTTTGGCACTTTTGTGCACATTTTGATTTTTTGACAGTTTGACATCTAGAAATTGTGCCAAACGCGCAGCGCCACTAGCGTTGTGCTATTTTTTGGTTCATCCAAATGGAAAATGGTAAGAATATTCATGTTCCTAATGACAATTACATCAACCTCAAAAAGTTTTTGGAGATTTGGAGCAAAACTAGTCCCTCTAAAACACCAAAAACAATCAAAAAATCATGTTTCTGCCCTATTTTTGGCCTTGGTGTTGTGCGTTTACAAATCTTGGGAGAACAGGTCTTTGACAGGGAATATGGGTACAATTTTGGAAAGTGAAAGAATATTTGGAAACTAAACTAAGAGACCTTTCCAATGAGCTATCCTGGAGCTCATTTGGACATCGCGAAGGCCTCCAAAAGTTGCTGCAAGACAGGCCATTTTTTCTATCATGGCATTGCGAGTTTGCACCAGCGCTGCGCCACTGTACCTTGGCACTGCGCCCTTTCCAAGAGTTGAATAAATACACCGGCATTTATTAAAAAATTTACTAAAAATCCTTAAAAGTCAAATATTTCCAAAGTTAGCTCAAAAAATGAAGTTAGGAGTTATTATTATAGTGAGTCACTTTCAGATATTTTGCCTTGGGCCTTGCATGGTCTCAAAGGTAAAAAATGCATTAACTCTATGATAAATAACATCTGAAACCCTAGATTGGTATCACCTCTTCATTTTTCAGATAAATACTGCATGTATGCTTCATGCTTTTTGTTGGTTGGTTGTTGAGCTGAATACTGCATAGACTTTGAGCTGTAAAGAAGTTGGCTTTGAAGTGTTGTAACTGTTTTGGACTAAATATCAATGGAAGAAGCATATTCACAGGATTCATGAACTTGGTTAAATGGTGATGTTATTCTGATCTTGTAATGGCTTCCTTTTGTTTTCCATTTTGTACATCAATTTCCCTTATAACAAAATAGAAAATTTAGCTTAAGATATGTTGTTAGAGGCACCTTAATTCAGTCTTCTTTCTGTTATTTCAATGTTTTCTTCTGCTGGGTCTGATTGGAGAATTCAGTAGTTCCCTGCTCTCCAACTCCACTTATTTTTTTTCTTGAGATTAACTCAGGAGAGCCCAGCCAAAGAAGTTTATGGTTTGCCTTGTCCTTTGGTTCTGCTTGAAATGTTGTTCTCAAGGCTTTCTTTGAAGTTTACTTACTAGAGTTTGGCTAAAGAATTTTATGGTTTTCGCTGTCCTTTGGTCTATCTTGAACAGTTATTTTAAAGGTCTTCAAAGTCTGATTGAAGAAATTATGAGTTCCCTGCTCTTTAATCATTACTAAATTGTTAGCTTAAATATTTTCTTTTTCTGAAAGTGAAAAGCTAGAGAATTTAGGAGTTCCTTTTTCTCTAGAATTTTCTGGATTGTTGTCTTAAAGTTTACTTGGTAAATTCTGGCCAAAGAAGTTTATGGTATGCCTTGTCCTTTGGTTATTTCTTATAAATAGTAATGTTAAAGAATATTCTTGTTCCAGTACATGTTAAATGATTCTTAATTTCCCTTTAAGCTACTAAACTCACAACTTAGTGTTCATTTCACACCCACATGAGCTATTAAGATCCATTTGGCTTTGTTAACTTTCCCTGTGGAACACCCTTGATTTTTTGTTGTACTCTTCAAACCTTTCACAAACTCCATAGCCCAATGGTTTGAATTTCTCTTACTCTATCTATTTTTCTTAACAAGCAACCAAACAAAACAAAACAAACAATTCCTATCATTTTAACTAGCCTAAAATCAGCATCCTAAATCAATCAAGTTATATCTTTTATACAAATATAGAGAGAGCCCTCTCTGAGTCCGGGAAGGCTAGGTCCTAGGACCCCAAATTTAGTTTGATGTTACCCTTGTTTATTTGGTCTTACCGATCTGAAAAATTACAGGGACCTAACATAATGGCGACTCCACTGGGGACACTCATTGAAAATCTTAGTGTTATATAAAGAACTCAGAAAACCCAAAAATATCTCAAGATTGGTATCCAATTGTTGATGGTGGAAAAAAAACAAATCCTCAAAATAGTTAGCATCATCCACCTGGTGACTCCACTGGTTTTTAGTATGCCTGCTGACTCCACTGGTTCTCACAGAATCCCCTGGAAATGTATTAATCCATCCTGATAGTATAAAACCCAGTCACATACTATGTGAATTTAGTAATATTACAGATTGGTCTATTTTCAAACTATTACAAGTTTCCAACCTCTCTTTATCTTAATTCTGAAATCTAGCTTCACAAAGAATCTGCACCAGATCTCACCCTGACCCAAACCCTCCTGCAATAGTTGATAATACTGAGAGCATCCTTAGGAAGTCTCCTAGATCTAAAAACCCAACTATTAGCAGACATATCCACAAATCAATTTCCCTACCTGAAAACCTTAAAAACTTTCAAAATACTTGGTTGCTGATGGTGGACAACAGCCAACCTCAATAAAGTTTTAAATCATCCAACTGGCGACTCCACAACTCTCAATAAACCTAAAGACTCCACTGGTAGAAGAATCTAGATTGGTTATAAAGATGTAGTAACCCTTTCCTCTGACTAATTGACAAAGATGAATCCAAGGATACAACGCAGGTATGCTCGAATGAACATAGATCACATTCCTGGATTCCCCCACAAAATGCCTCAAATAAATTGGGACACAAACCTACTTATGTTTCAAGATTAAAATTTTGGTGACCCCTTGTTACATCTCATCAAATTTCATATACATACATGGAGGTTAAAAGTTGAAAGGCATGAGAAATTCCTCATGAAAATGTTCATGGTGACATTAGAAGGTAAAGCAAGGGAATGGTATGAAGGCCTGAACCTTGGTAGTTTGTTTTCTTTAAAGGATTTCCATAAGGTATTTTATGAGCATTATAAATAAAATTGTTCATCTTTAACATTAGCTGAAAATTAATGTGATCAATCTGAAGATCTCATACAATACCATGTAAACATTGATGAAGATTTGGGAAATTGGCATCCTGAATATCTATTAGAGGAAATTCATGCATTTCATACTTAAGTAAACTGTCATAACAACCAAGAGAATTTGGTTGAGGATGAAATCAATTAGGGAATGGAAGAAAATCTACAGGATCTATCTGAAGGGACAAGTGATGATTCACCATCTCTTCTATGTGAGGCTCAAGAATACCTTCAGCCTTATGACCATCCTTCACAAGAGAAAGAGGGAAACTGGGTTTCTGTCCAAAGAAAGCGAAAAATGCCTCCTCTTTTAATTGAAGAATAAATCAATCAAATCCTAAACATACAGCTAGCCTCCAAATTTTTATGTAAAGAAGATATTTCTATTTATTCCACTTTTGACCTGTCCACTGATGCATTTTCTCATACAAATACTATAGAAAAGATTGATACTGATGCTGTACTACTTTCTCAAGAAGACCTATTGTCAGAGAATGCTTCTGATAAGGACCTTCACACAGAATTCAACCCATTCAATCAAAGCATATCAGGTTTGTTTAAAGACAGCACAGTAGTATGTAATGAGGCTGCCAAGTCAGATGATCATGAGGAAGAGGTGGGGTGTCTTTCTCAAAATCATCCCAAGCACAACCAAATGGAACAAGAAGTAGTCCTCGATGAAGCCCATGGTTTAAATCCTCATAGCCAGGTATTATTCACAGATCCTTTTTTTGGTTTCTTAGAGACATTTGAAAATGGAGTAGAATATGCGAGGAGCATTTTTTTCAGAGTTTAAAGAAAAGTTTAGGTACTATTGTTCAAAAACAAGTGAGGTGGGAGTGGCCTTTTCGTTTTTTCAGCACACGTAAAAGGTTGAATGAATATCAATCATGTGGTCACTTACTTGATTGGCTCTATTGGAAAAGAGAGTTCACCTAATGTAGATATTATATACAAGTTATATTAGGATAGATAGGTGAAAATAAACTCAGTACTATGAGCATCTTTCCAGTTTCATTTTCAAATTGTTTTGACTAAAAGAAAGAAAAATAACAAAAAATGAGAAAAGAGAGCATATCAAAGAAAAGGTAAAGCCCCATACTTTGAAGAGGAAGTCTTGTTCAGTCATATAGGGTAATCATGATTGAACCAATTTTAAATTTATTCTGATAAGTTAGTAAATGAAGATTTTCCAAACTGTTTAAACTTGTCTTATCGATAGAGGATAGGAAATGTTATTGGTTCCAAAGCATAATCTGAACCAAAAAAATAAAGCGATGAGTGACAGATGAGAAATTCAAAATCAAGCCCTCAATTTCTAGTTTTAATTTTTGCAAAAATCAAATCTGTGTGCAGCTTGTCCAAAATGCCACAATTCATGACAATCAAATTGCTTAATCTTGATCTATTCATGCTTTAAATTTATTGTTGACAGATTAGAGAATGAAAATTTGTCAAACTATTTAATCTTGACATATAAGTAGATTAGGTAGAGAATAAAAACATCTCATCATTCTAATATGAGCCTTTGGAGGTTATAAGGGTAGAAATAGATATTTTTATGCTTTCAAAAGAAAATTATGTTAAGGGTTTGCCAATCTAAAAATACACCCAAATGAAGAAAAAATGTTAGGAAAAATATGATGGGTAGGTAGAGTTGAGTTGCAGCAAAGCATGATTTCAGAACTTTAAAAGATCACAGCTTCCAAGAACAACAACAAATCAGAAATTGAAGAAAGAGGAATCTTGCAAGTACAAGCAAGGCACTAATCTACAAATTCCAGATATCTCAACTCTGAGGTTTTTGACACCTCCTAAAGGAGCTGCCCTCCCCAAATGGAGCCACTATTATTCATCAGTATTTTTCACTATCCTTGGATGAAAATAGAATGGTTATAGTTTTCTGAAAACAATATTCCTTGAATATCTTGAGTTTCAGAAATCTCACTGCCTTCATTATCTTCATAAAACTTTTTCCCTATCTATCAGTTTGTCGTCTCAAAGTCACCCTGTTGCTCTTAAAAGACTCATTATGGGTTTATATCTCTCATTTTCATCCTTCTTTCCTACCTAAAACCTCATTTCCCCATTTTCCCCTGTCAATAAACTCCATCCTCCCTCTAAGATATCTTGTTGCTAACTCATTCCCATGTCCCCTTGAGCATAACAACACTTTTGGAAATGCTCTTTTCACTTGAAAGTTTTTAAGTCGAATTTCATTCAAAATTGGGTCAAAAATTACTACCATTAGGTCATTAGGGTTTTTCATTTTTTCAATGTCATCCTTTCATTCCGATGATGTCGGCACACATATAAGAAGGATTGATTATGATAAGCATTCTTTTGGCTCCCCAAAATCCTTGGATGTTTCAGGCACTGTTTTTCCTTTGCTAGAATCTGGCTCAATTATAATAGAATTTCAAGACATGGTTGTTCAAGAAGGACCTCAAATTTCCAAGGAGGATTACCTTCTTAGTTCAGAACCTGCGAGTGAGAAAAATGGGACAAAGTTTGGCACTTCTGTAGAGGTGTTGAAAGATCTATCAGCAGAAGGTATTGATGATGTAGACTATCTACTCCTGAATGAAAACAATTTACAGCAAGGGAAAGGGGAAAAACTTGATTTTTTAGATGATACGGGTTATAAACTTGATATTCCATTTGAGTTCCAAAGTAGTGATTACTTACAGGAAAATAACATGGAGGAAGCACACAAGGCCAAACATGAAGAAATTCTATCATAAATATTGATGGAATATGGAAAAAGGGTAAGCTGAACTGGACAGAATCGAATGAACTTGAAAGGGCTATAGAGAAATTAGAAGACAACACTGATGATTGATGTAAAGAAATGTAGGCACTTAGAGATTTGAAAAATGTAGCCAGAGAAGGTGGAAAATATGAGTTTAATTTTATGGTGGAAACTACAGAAGATTTTGAATATGCTAATATATGTTATAATTAAATCCCAAAGTTGTCAAAGTGAACATGTCAAGCCTAAATGAGTGAAAGAAAAGCCAACTTCATGACTTCAGCAACCTGCAAAGCAAAAAGTGTCAAAGAGTATCAATGAGAAAAGCAAAAAGACTTCAAACATTAGAAAGTTGGTTTTTCAAGTTAAATTAAATTCCACTTCACTATAAAGGTCATTTAACACTTCAAGAGAATCACTGTTGTCTTTAAAAACATCAGAAGCATCCAACAAAGAATAATTTCAGGGTTTTTTGAGCGAATTTGGGTTAATATACTTGGCGCTACGCATTTGCACTGGCGCTGCGCGCCTAGACCTTGGCGATGTGCCCTTGCCAGAAATCTTCAACACGATTTGTGAAGGTGTTGCGTGCCTGTAGACTGGCGTTGTGCCCTTGCCGAATCGTTGTGCCCTTTCCAGAAGAAACCCATGTAATTTTCATTGGCGTTGCGCCCTCAGCCAATGCCACAGCGCACCTAGACAGAGAAGTTTGCTAAGGGTTGGGGCCATTCAAACAAGTTCAAGACTTCTTCAAATTTCTCCTATCATCCTCCAAACACTTCTAATCAGTGATTAAAAGTCATAAGCCCTTGCTTTGAAGCTATTTGGTCATTCTGTAATGAAACGAAGTGTAACCCTAAAGGAAACCCTAAATTTTAGCTTGAGATCATTGTTTTACCCATGTTTCATCTTCCTAAAAATAAATATCAGTCACAGAAAGGGTAATTACATTTATTTAGGGTTTCCATTGATTTAGTTTTCCTATTCACTCATTCACTTCATTTGTTCAAGCTTCCATTTCATTCCCTTCCCCTCATCTCATTTCACTTGTACCCTAGGGTTTTATAAATCAGAGTTTAAAATGTTTGAGGGAGAAGATAGTGGTTTGAGGCACAAAGGCCAAGAAGACATGATCATAAGGGAGGGAAAATAAACAGGTTTAAACCCATAGCCACAAGATAACTTATGGCCTCTCCTCTCACTCTTTCTTGCTTTAAGCATGTGGGTCGCTTTGATTTCTATGAGAGAGTGCAGCAAGTCCAAAATCACCCGGAGTTAATGAGAATGTTCATCATCAACCTACATAACAAGCAGGCCAATCTTGTCGAGGTTACTTTTGAGATGTCCACCAATGCCATTACAGCTGCTACAGGGATCCCTAGTGTGGGAGAGAGGTGGTTTAAACAAGAAAACTTGGACATGAGCTATTATGAACCGTACCTCAAACCTAGGTACAAAGATCACAACAAGTCCATTTTTCCTTTTTCTCATCTCCTTGAATGGTATGTGCCCATGATGAGGATAATAATGAAATACTTCACTTTTGAGGGAAGGTTTTCCCACCTATACTCATATCATATTTGTCTTCTCATGAATTTCACTAGAATTAGAATGTTGCATTTTCCTTATTATCTTTTTCGTAGCATTGAAAAAATGGCTTACATTGTGAAAAAGAGGGATTACAATAAGAAAATGCAGAGTGTATTTCATCATTCACTCATCAAGATGGTGGTCATGCACTAGCTTCAGCAGAAAAACATTTCATGGGATGCATTCATTGCCAATGAGGTTTTCACCACTCCACCTGGCCATCATCAACAGGATATTTCTTCATCTTCTCATCCTCCTGTATCCACTTCTCCATCACATCCCGTTGTTCATACATCACCATCCACTCACATCCAGTCACCTCATATTGATCCTACCCCATCACCTTTCCACAACCCTTCGCCCTCATATCATGATACCAGAGCATCAAGCAGTGAAAGGGATATTGAGGCAGCTTGAACTAAGATGACTGATATTGATCCATTTCCCTTGACATATCAGAGAGGCCACAGGCATGTGTTTGCTTCACATGGTGTGAAAGGGGCCATGCCTTCTTCATCAGCAAAACAGGTTGATCAGGGCAAGGAAAAGGTTACATAGCATATCATTGTTGAGTAGGAGTACAAACATGAAACTGAGCAAGAGTTTCAGTTGATTGAGATTGATGATGAGGATGCAGAAAGAGCTACTAGTGCAGTGATCAGTGGAAAATATGCCAATATTAGTGAGCTTCAAGCTAATCTTGGTAGAGCCAAGAATGTGATTAACTTTCTTAAGTTAGAGAATCAGCAGCTAAAGACAAAACAGACCGTCAGTGAAGTCTGGGAAACCAGAGCTAAGAGAGAAGCAGGAAAGGAAAAGGATTTTCTAGATGAGACCTTGGGTATTTCTGATGACAGTGATGACGAGGAAGATCAACTGCCTAGACAGAGGTCGAAAACCATTGGACTGAAGAAGGCTTTAGCCTGGGAAAGGAAAGAAGAGGTAGAATTGGCAGAGCATCTCACTCCAAGTGAGATTCTTGACATAGATATTAGCAAGGATAGAGAGTCTTGGCTTGAGAGGGAAAATGTGCATCTAGAGTTCCTACTAGAGAAGGCAAAGAAGGACACTGTCATTCAAAGGCAGATGGCGAAACATTATGCCATGAGAAACAGGATTGCAAGGGCCAAGCCCAAACGTGCCCATGCAAAGATTCGGGCTTTGACTGAGTCAAAGGAGAAAGAGAAGATCAATATTCTTGCTGAGGTGTCCCTCCAGGCCTCTAACCCTTGATCAGCAAGCAAAATTCCAATTTTTTCACTTTTGTGCACATTTTTATTTTTTGACAGTTTGACATGCAGAAATTGTGCCAAACGCGCAACACCACTGGCGATGCAATATTTTTTGGGCCATCCAAATGGAAAATGGTCAACATATTCATGTTCCTAATGACAATTACATCAACCTCAAAAATTTTCAGAAGATTTGGAGCAAAATTGGTCCCTCTAAAAGGCCAAAAACCATTACGAATCATGTTTCTGCCCTATTTTTGGCCTTGGTGTTGCGTGCTTACCAGTATTTGGAGAACACGTTTTTGACCGGGAATATAGTCACAATTTTAGAAATTGAAAGCATATTTGGTAACTAGAATCATAGACCTTTATAATGAGGCATCATGGAGCTCATTTGGACATCGGGAAGGCCTCCAAAAGTTGGCTGCAAGACAAGCCTTTTTTATGTCATGGCGCTGCGCATTTGCACTGGCGCTGCACCCCTGTACCTTAGCGTTGTGCCCTTACCAGGATTTGAATAAAGGCACCATCATTTATTACAGAAGTTATTAAAAAACCTTAAAAGTCAAAAATTTCCAAAGTTAGGTCAAAAAATGAACTTAGGAGTTACTATTACAGTGAGTCACTTTCAGATATTTTGCCTTGGGCCTTGCATGGTCTCAAAGGTCAAAAATGAATTAACTCTGTAATAAATAACATCTGAACCCTAGCTTGGGATCACCTCATCATTTTGGAGATAAATATTGCATGCATGCTTCATGTTTTTGGTTGGTTGTTGACCTAAATACTGCATAGACTTTTAGTTGTAAAGAAGTTGGCTTTGAAGTGTTGTAACTGTTTTGGGTTGAATATCAATGGAACAATCATATTCACAGGATTCATGAACTTGGTTAAATGGTGATGTCATTCTGATCTGGTAATGGTTTCCTTTTGTTTTCCATTTTGTACATCAATTTCCCTTATAATAGAACATAAAATTTAGCTTAAGATATGATGTTAGAGGCACCTTAATTCTATCTGCTTTCTGTTATTTAAATGTTTTCTTTTGCTGGGTCTGATTGGAGAATTCATGAGTTCCCTACTCTCCAGTTCCACCTAGTTTGTTTTCTTGAGATTAAATCAGTAGAACCTAACCAAATAATTTTATGGTTTTCCATGTCCTTTGGTTCTGCTTGAAATGTTGTTCTCAAGGCTTTCTTTGAAGTTTACTTACTAGAGTTTGGCTAAAGAAATTTATGGTTTGCCCTGTCTTTTGGTGTATCTTGAACAATCATTTTAAAGGTCTTCGAAGTCTGATTGAGGAAATTAGGAGTTCCTTTCTCTTTAATCATTACTAAATTGTTATCTTAAATGTTTTCTTTTTCTAAAAGTGAATAGCTAGAGAATTTAGGAGTTCCCTGCTCTTTAGGATTTGTTGGATTTTTGTATTAAAGTTTACTTGGTAAAATATAGCCAAAGAAGTTTATGGTATGCCCTGTCCTTTTGTTCTTTCTTAAAAATAGTAATCTTAAAGACTCTTCTTGTTCTAGTACATGTTAAATGATTCTTAATTTCCCTTTAAGCTACTAAACTCACAATTTCACACCCACATGAGATATTAAGATCCATTTGGCTTTGTTAACTTGCCCTATGGAGCACCCTTGATTTTTTGTTGTACTCTTCAAAACTTTCATAGACTCCATATCCCAATGGTTTGAATTTCTCGTACTCTATCTGTTCTTCTTAACAAGCAACCAAACAAAATAAAACCAACAATCCCTATCATTTTAACTAGCCTAAAATCATCATCCTAAATCAATCAAGTTATATATTTTATACGAATATAGAGAGAGCCCTCTCTGAGTCCAGGAAGGCTAGGTTCTAGGACTCCAAAGTTGGTTTGATGTTACCCTTTTTTATTTGGTCTTACCAATCTGAAAAATTACAGGGACCTAACATTATGCATAAGATCATTGACCCTATTCAGTAGTAGCTATATAGGTGTCTATCTTTCACTACTTAATATTCATGCAACCTTAGCCAGATCATCTAAGAAAAATCGAAATAAAATATTCCATACATTGTTGAGCATAAGCAGAGGCAATCCCTAAAAACAATATCAAGGTCACTTCATAGCATGAAGAGATCCTTCTCTGATCTGTAGAAGATTGCTTCTTTATCAAAATCTGAGTTACAAAATCAGGGGTTTTAAAAGCACCCAAATAGGAAGGAACCGAAACTAGCTGACTCGGCCACTTTGACCTTCAAAGAGGATAGCCAAACCTTTAACAAGCTCTATGAATGGTCTTATAACATGACTGTTGAAATATTCAAGTTTTGATTGGTTATGTACCAAACATGCTAGTTTGGTAGAGAACCAACCAGACCTCAACCAGTTCAATAGTTAGGTTCATTAAATATTTTTTTTAATTGAAATTTTCATATTTTATGTATTTTTTTAGTAAACCAGATCATAAACTGAGTCATTGACCAATTCCCGAATGATGCCCTAATGGTATAATTAGTGTGTTGTCATATAATAACAAAATGAAAATTTTTTCCTAATATCTGAAGTCGTTCCTTCCTCTTATAAGGGAATGCTATACCCTTCGTGAAATTTGTAAAAATGAAAATCTAGCTCACCAAACATATAAGGGAGGAATAAATCAAACAAACAAAAAATAAAAGAATTTTCTCTAGACTACAAGTTTGCAACAAATATCTAAAACCAAACAAAATCAAATTTTCAAATTTCCAGCATGCTCCATAAAGGAAGCCTCAAATGGATTTCACCATGAGCTAGAAGGAGTACAAAAAAAGAAAAAAAAAATTAAATCAGATTATAATGGTGTTTCACATTTCAGAAATCAACGACAATATAGGGTATATCTAAATGAAAAAAAAAATCACTTATGAATCTGATTATTCAAAGGCTGAAGCAAGCTCAATTGATCACAAGCAAATTTCTCACAAAATTTTAACCTTCACCAACACAAATACTACTTGAGATTGAAAAAAAATTAAAAAGAGCCAATGCCTTTAAATTTAATATATGAAAAGAATTGATACAAAAGAGACATGAATTGCTTGCCTTACTACCTAAGCATATGCCCCAAATCTCTAAGAAGCTTTCTACCTCTCTTAGAGCATCTCCAAGATATTATAGACCAATAGATCTTTATGTTCAACACTAGATAAACATTCAAATATGCATGCATTTAGAAGAGATGCATTAGAGGAAATTTTAGCCTAAAAGTGGCCTCCTAATGAAAAATAATAAAATAAGGGTTATGAATTTTGGAGGGAAAAGAAGAAAACTATTTTTATATTGTATTTTTGGCTTATCTCCTTATCTATTTACTCAAATTTCAAGTGTATACACTCGTTCGATGTTGAATAAATTGCATATCCAATGAATACCCATTATGCAAATTTTTGAGAAGATCCACATTGATAAAAATTTAAAATACATTAAAAACACTTCTTCTCAAAAATTTGCATAATGGGTATTCATTGGATATGCAATTTATTCAACATCGAACGAGTGTATACACTTGAAATTTGAGTAAACTTATAAGGAGATAAACCAAAAATACAATTAAAAAATGGTTTCTCTTCTTTCCCCTCCAAAATATTTACATGTACCTCTTTTTAAATTTAAAAGATTTTGATTGGTTTACATATTATGACATGGAAATCACATGAAAATTTCATGGGAACTTTTAGGCTAGAATTTCCTCTAATGAGTTTACTTTGTTGCAATACAAATTAAATAAAAGCAACAACAAATGAAGAAGCATGCAAGGTAAATCCATGAGTTGAAAAAATTTCTCACAAGCTCACAATCTAAACTTGATGATCCTCAGATGAGGACTTGAGCAGGCTATTAGCTGAAGCAGAGAAAGGTCCTTTAAAAGGGATATCACATGGGAAGAAATGACAATATCATTTTTTTTTATTCAAAACTAGAATAACAAGTATATGATAAGGATAGTAAATGAAGGGTAAAGCATAGATTAAAATGTTTTTGGCAAGCATGTCTTAATTAATATATTGAGATAACATTATTACCTCTTTAATATCCTCCTTATACATTAAGGTGTTTGATAGGTCAGGATACCAACCACATCTTGCCAAGAAATATGTTATTCCATAATTCTGTTGCACTGAGCCTAGAAGATGGAGGAACCATTATTACTAGAGCTCAGTTTTATCTAACAGGTGTGTGTATAATTTTTTCTTGTTAAATTTTGTAAAAAATAAATTGCACTGAGATCAGAAGAGAGAGGAACTAGTATTGATGGAGTTCAGTTTGATATAACAAGTAAGTAGATTAATTTTCCTGTAAAATTCTATAAGTAAAGACCCAATTTTATCTTTTAAAGTCGAATGATATGAAGGTGTTATCACTCTATAATTTCCGAGGTTGCAAGAGAAATTACAGAGGTAACCACAAAACCACTTTGTAAGCTGGGATCTATCTCTTTCAGCTTGAGAGATGTATCTCTCTGTAAGATTTAGCTTTGTTTGGTTTAAGATATTAGGCTAGTTATAAAAATTTAGTGTTTTTTTGGTTGATTTGGATTGTTTGGTTGATTAATGTTTAAACTACCATTGGGATATGGAGTCTATGACTTAAAACATGGATATGCTTCAGCTTTTATAAAGTGATTTCACAAGGAAAGGCAGTCAAAAAAATTGGATTATGTAGTTTTAAATGAAGTGAATGAGAAGAAGTGAATGGATTTCCATTAAGTAAAGAGAAATTAAGAATTGATTTACTTAATTTCAGTTGAAAAAATTTAAATTATTCAAAGCCAGAAACAGAGTGTGCATTTAAAAATATTATGTTCTTGAATTTTCTGTTGAATAATTCAGATTAAGAACATACATAAGCATGGTAAACAAAGAAAATAAACACATAAACAATGATAGATTCACTTCACCAATAGTTTAACACAAGAATATTATGAAATAGGCTTATTTATTACTGATCAGTCCACTGAAATTTGAAAATATACAATAGCCTTCTTCGATGCAAAAATAAACACTTCATTTCAAAATCAGAAGTATTTATAATTTTCTTTACAAAATTTCCAATCATAACAGATCATGATGAATTTTAGGAATATCTAAAACTGATTACATATTTTATTACAAAAATATAGGGCATGTTTGAACTATTTCGGATTGCTAGCAATATTTTTGAGGAGACTGTTGTTGATCTGTCCTTTAATCTTTGTCACATTGTTGATCTTGTTGCTGAAGATAGAATCACTTTTTCAATCAAGTAACTCGCATAATTTATCCCACCTTTCTTCACTTGGGATGGACAGCTTGAGTAACTTTCTGTAAATTTCATCTGCCTCTGTATTTGGTGAATTTGGGCTTAGTGATAATAAAAAAATGTGCTTGATGTCATGCTGGATGTTTAAACCATACTCCAGAGTCTCTAGGAAAGTTTTACATGTGATGCTCCCCAGTATCCCTACAAATTTGGAACTATCCTTAGCCATGGCCGTAAATTTATGGTTGTTATTAGACAACGTGATTAATTTTTCATTCAACACTAATATACTTGTAATTCCTTTCTTATTAAACACTTCAGACTTGTTAAAGAACCTATGGACACAAATTTCTAGAACTTGAAATTTTTCCTCCAAATGTATCATGATATTTTTCTTGGTTAACACCTTCTTGATTTCTAATATGGTTTTAGTTATGTCCTCAATCCCCAATTATTCTAACTCATATATGTTTTTGGAGTTGAGAAATTTAATAAGATTTATGGCTTCAGTAGGTTTTTCTTCCAGCTTTTCTCTAATTTGTTCAATGACTGCTTTGGATTTCTGAATTAGCTCATTCTGTTAAAAAAAAATCTGTCTTAGTGGCCAGATTTTTGGCATAGATTTTTTGATATCTATCCATATTTTTTCCTTTTCTTGGGCTAAGGTTTGAGCCATGGAAGTTTCCTTCCCCAATTTTTGTAGCCTTTGGGTAAGTCTCTTGTATTTATGTACTTCAGTTAGATGTGAGGTCTCAATCCTTCCTTTCTTCTCTTACAGGTCCTTTACATGTCCTTGTAATCTTTTGATTTCTTCTCCTTGTATACACATGTCCTCCACAACCTTTACCAATTTTCCAGAAAGATCTAAGTCTTGTGTTGGGGGTTTTTTTGGTGTAGAAACCCCTGTTGTAGTTGAGGTAGTCATTCATGTTTTTGTTATTGATGTAATAGGTACTGCACCTAGTGGGGCTACAACTAGTTGTGCATTATGTTCTTTTTCCTTAACTAGCTTGTACATATGTACTTCCATGTTCCTTATTTGTGCATTTTGTTCCATAATTGTCTTGAGCATGTCTTCTTTTTGGCCCTCTGTCTCCCCTATTTATTTGGTTTGTGGATCCTCAGTTGCTGACAATTTCAACTATTTCCTCACTGCTACAATGCCAACATTCTTCTTCTTGATCAATTCTTCGCCCGCCTTAACATTTGCTAGTTCATATCCATTTGAATGAAAAATCCTTCTAAGGATTTGATTTTATTATCTTTTTCCAAAGAAGAAATCTTTTCAATTTTTAATTAAGACTAGATATTGGTGAGTGATACTTGCAATTTAGAGGCAGTCATTGCAATATTTGTCAATGTGGAACATATTGTTTTCCCTGTCTGCCTGTGCATACCCATCTAATCAATGCGATGGACAACTTTTGCATCAAATTGAAATGAATTCTTCTTGTAATCAACTGCAGATTTAGAATGGGGAACTAGTGCCTGCAAGAATTCCATATTCATTCTTCCTTTCTCGGTGTTGAAGGCTGATAAGAACGTATGTTGGGTTGTGGTAGTTTGTTTCCTGAACTGATCATAAGTGTTGATTTTTATAAGTTCACTTTTTTCCTGATCTCTTTATACTATCAAATATACTTGTCTCTATTTGTCCTTGAATAAATCTTGATGTTTGAGCTATGTCTGGATTCCCCTGTGAAACTAATGATGTTGGAGATCCAACAAAGAAGTACTATAGTAGTTTCTCTTCCTCCTATTTTGAAAAGTCTATTTTAGGATTGGACTTTGATTTCTTCCTGTAAATCTTGAATTATTTGGATAAAATCTCCATGACTGAAGGAGATTCTATGAAGTTGATGTAGACATAAGATTCTCCTCTGCTTCTTGAAATGTGTTTTATTTCCACTCAACCTCGTTCATTTAATTTTCAATTTCAGGTATTTTTGTATGAACATAAGGAGTGGTTTTATTTCCACCCTTAGCTTAGAAATTGTGCCAAACGGGTCATATGACCAAGTGAAGCTTGAGGGAAACTTCATCTGTTTTAGGGGATTTCTATATCCTCTCATGTTGTCCTATTGTTTCAAATAAAAGGTCCAATATGTTAGTCTAATTTTCATTGATGTCAATATACATGAATGCAAGCATGATTATGACCAACAAGCATAATTAAGGCAAACATGATGAAGCAAAGTCAAAGGATTCAATGAAGAGGTCCTTCATTCTATTTTTGCACTCACAAAGGGTCAACCACATTAAAAATAATTTCTTGATAACTTTGAGGAAAAATTCCTTCATAAGACTTCCACCATCTGGAAGAGCATGATTTTTTCTTTCCAACGAGCTATTACTCAGCCAAAAACTCCAAGCGGTTTGAAAGTTATTGATTTTCCAAGTTTAAGGTAAAATTTTGTCAATGAGCCGACCTTACCTTAAATTCATGTCGACCTAATCCTTAAGACAACAACGCATTCCTATTTATATCCGTTTTGTTCCCTCATTTTTCCATCATCTATGTGGTCATCATTACAGAAGAAGAATTCCAGTTCACAACTCGTGAACTCAGAAGGAGTCAACATTTTAAAAGAAATTCTTGTCTTGTTTGGGCTTATAATTTAACGCAAAAAGTTGTATTGTTTGGGGTTATACTTCAACGTAGAAGTTGTGAATATCTTATATATGGGTTTAGACGAATTTGTGACATACCACATTTCGGTATTCATGTAGTTCGGACTGTGGAAGTAGCTCAGATTACAGCAGCTCTAAATTCATGTAGCATCACATTTCATAGCCCAGATCTTGTTATAGTGGGATGGACTATAACTACAGTGGCTCGGAATTTGCTGTGGTGAATGACTTGGATATCTTGCATATCTTAACTAGATTTGAAGTTGTTAAGGGTTGATTTTCTCAAAACAAGGGTGAAGAATCTCGTTGATAGTGGGATATAGCGGATCATTTTAAAATAGTGAACAGTGGTGCAAAAATTTAGACAATATACAAGCTTGAACTGTGTAAGCTCGGATAAGAGTGCAATCTTTGTGTCTTCAAACATTGTTTTCAATTCAGATTGTTTCTCTTACATAGTTGCAGATTGCAGTGGTGAAAGTTCCAGTGAACTATGACATTTGGATAGAGATAACATTTCAGCCCTATGGAATAAATTTGTAAGCTATGGTGAAGAAGTACTAGTGCAGTATGGTGTACATTTTTTGGTATATATTAGTACAATGAATCATCTTTGAACTGATAATCTAGTGAAGAAACGAAGAAAGGATTGGTGTCGTTGGAGTAGGAGCTCTTAAACACAAGGTTGGTACCTTGAAGAAGATAGGGTCGGAGCCCTAGAGGTCAGCGCCTCATTAAGTCCAAGTTGGTTATTAGAAATATTTTTAATCATTCATTTGTAAAAGGATCATTTTCCTTCCTTCTCTAATAAATTATTCATTCCTCTATTTTTTTGTAGAATCTAACTGGTTATAATAACGGTTGATCAACGGTTGTCATTGATGTCAACCCAAGCAGCACCAAGGGCTACCCCAATATTGCATGGGAATTTTGACCTACAAAATTACTAGATTCTGGTTCAAGAATTCTTTTTATGGTTTCTAAGTGTTTAGATGTTTCCATTGATATATGGCATGCCATGTAATTCTTCACAGTTTGAGAGATATTCATGTTTGAAGTTTGTGACCCCAGTTAGTGGGCTAAAACTCCATGGGTTGTGGCATGGGTCATTGAAAAGTCAATAATTAATAATTTTTAAGCTCCTAATCCCTCCCATGTCCACTTTTTAAAGTCCCTCTCAAATTAAGCATTTATATAAATTGTGATCCTCATATCCTCCTTATGTAGGGATTTCGCTACCTGAAATAGGTCATCGTGGAATTTGCACTCTAACATTTTTTCTATGAAGGTTCAGAAGATGAAATTTTTATGGGGAAAATCTGAAATCCTGAGGAAGCTCCTGCAAAAATTTTAGATCAGGGTGCGTAATATTTTTAGAGATATGATCTGTGGAAGTCAGTGTTTTTGCAGGCTCCTGAACTTCATCTCAAAGAAGTGACCTTGGGAAAATCGTCATAAATATCTCTCTGGGTATCAGATTGGAATTCTGTAAAAAGTGGCAGATAGCACATGCACTATAGTTTTTTCTGTATCAATTTGAGAGCCGAATGAAGAAACAGTGACATGTGGCATGCCATAAAAGTTAGATCTACTGAAACAGTCCATAATTAGGTCATTCTGAGAGATTGGGCATAACTCTCTTGGATAAGACCTGTGGCATTGGAAAGAAGACTCAGAGTACTACTAAAGAACTTAAAATCACATATTGGGGAGCTGAAATAACAAAGATACACAAAATTCAATATCAAGATCCTAGAAGGCAAGAAAATTCTAGATCATGTGTTGTCAAGGGCAGCAAAGGACCAGAATTTCTAGGGAAGCAAAGAAAAGAAAGGTGCAGCAAAGGGTAGCATGACAAGAGAAGTAATCAAGGTGCAGAACAACAACAATAAGTTCAGCACATGAATTCTTCAAGTGGGCAGCACTGCATACATTCATTGTAAAGGTATCATTGTACTAAGTCATTGTAAATGCGTCATTGTAAAAATTGTACAAGTGTTTATCTGCCAAGAGATGAAGAGGCGGTGTCAGGAGGTCTAGGATCATCATTAGGTGGTTGTTTCATATTTGGGGTTATGGTCTAGTGTGTCTTCTTCTTCTACATCATTCTATATCATTTTAAAGTGGACCATTTTCCTTGGTACGAGAGTCCATTCTTGTTTTATTCTTCTATATGGTGGTAGGGTCGTGCTAGGCTTGTGCATGAAGTCACCAACAGGTTCAAGCCTGTGAAAACTTGAGGGTGGTAGGGTGGTGCTAGGGTGATTTTTATCTCACTGGGTGTTGGGGCATCCGTTTAGTTGACTAATGAAGAATCTCGGGTGTTGGAGCATCCATCCAGTGGGTGTTGGAGCATCCATCCAGTGGGAGCTGGAGAAGAATGCTTTTCTACATTCTATGAACTTGGAGCTTTATTTTCAATTGGAGTTGAATATTAAAGAATTATTAGAAAATCATTCGGGTGGGTTTTGTCCCGGAGAGGGTTTCCACCTTAAAAATTATGTGCATTTGTGTTCCTTTTTTTCACTACTATCATTGTACAAACACTGATAATAATTTAATATTAACTAATGCTCTGAAATATTAATAATAATACAATTGAAAGGAATAATGATTCACCCCCCCTCTTAGTATTTCCAACAATTGGTATCAGAGCTTGGTTCCTTGAATAATAGTTTAACAGCTGGAAGGAGGTCATGGAGCATACCAAGAATGGTGTACCTCTGTTCAATGAAAATAATTATGCACTCTAGAAAGGAAGAATGGAGGTCTATCTCTTGGCGCAAGGTTACAAAGTATGGGACACTGTTCAAAATGGATTTACACAAACCACGGATGAACAAGGTAAGAAGAATTTGGTAAATGATGCAAAAGAAAATAATATTATTATTAGTGGACTTATTGAATCTACTTATCATAAGGTGTTGGGTTGTAAAACTGAAAAAAATGTATGGGAAAAGCTTGAGAATATATATGCAGGTGACTCAAATGTCAAAGAAGCAAGGCTTCAAATCTATAGAGAAAAATTTGATCAACTCAGAATGAAATAAGATGGCAACATTGCAGCATACTTCAAATACGTTGATGAAATAACCAACACTCTGGAAGGATTAGGAAAGCTAGTTGACGAGAAGACTATTATACGAAATATTCTTAGAATGTTACCAGGGAGATTCAACCCAAAGTTATCGGTCTTAGAATACAGTGCAAATCTGGACAAACTTGGCAAAGAGGAATTACATGGAGTTATCATAACATATGAAATGAGACTAGATGAATAAGAGGGTGCTTCACATCTAGAAATTGTGTTTGTTGCATCTAAGAAAACCAATAAGGACAAACAACTTTAAATTGAAAAGACATGCACCTGCAAGTATGAAGAAAAGGGAGATGATGAATAAGGTATTTCAGAAGAGAAATATGCTTACTTTATGAGAAAACTAAAAATTGGTAAGGGAAAATTCAAAGGTAAACTTCCATTGATATGTTTCGGTTGTGGTGAGGTTGGGCATTTTGTAGCAAAATGTCCGAAAAAAATTGATGGAAACTCAAAAGGAAAGAAAGGCTTTAAGAAATTCAACAAGCAAGGATCCAAAAGGAACTTTCTCTCTAAAGAAGATAGCTCATCATCTGATGAAGACAATGAAAGTGAAGAAGAAGCCAATGAGAGAGTATTGTTTATGGCTAAGCAAAATAAACAAGAGGTATCAAACAACGAAGAAGAAGGGTTGACCATAGAAGAATTTTCTAAGGAAGCAATCATGCTTATAAAAGATCTTAAGGCTGAGAAGATTCATTCCAATACTCTTGAAGAACAAGTTCAAGGTCTCAAAATTGAAGTGAAGAACACAAATGCATTGAAGAGTCACTTCAAAAGAAGTTGGAAGAAATAAACCAAGGAAGGGAAGAATTAGAAGCCAAAGTAGTCTCGTTGCGTAAGGAAGTGAAGAAGGGAAAAACTATCCAAAAATATGCCAACAGCTCAAGGGCATTGGAAGAAATCATCAACAATAAATGATCTTACAACGACAGAATTGGCCTCGGTTACAAAGAAGAAGAAGCAGGACCTTCTACAACAAAATACAATGAACCTATGAGATCTAACATGCATGTAGACTTTATTGGAAAATATTCGCAAGAGAAGCCTTGGAAGACAATTCCTTGATGAAGATTTCCATCCAGGTACCAACATATTTTTTATTTATATTGTTATTCATGTGGAATATTTGGTCATAAAGTTGTAGAATGTCACATGTACCCTAGGAAACAATACAATTCCAAGAGATCTGTCAAATATGAACCTCCCAGGGCTAAGAGAAACATCAATAGATTTGAACATTTAAGAAATAATATTGAATGTTACAAATGTTGAAACGTAGGACACATAGCCAGAGACTGCAGACTTGAAAATCCTCCAGAAGAATCTTCGAAGCCACAGAACGAATGAACATGGAAGAAGAAGAAGACTGATAATTGTGCTCTCGCTCTCAAGGCTCAAAACAACAAAGATGTGTGGTATTTTGATAGCGGTTGCTCAACACATATGACTGGAGATAGAAAGAAATTTGTATCTCTGAAAGAGAAGAAGGATGGAACCGTGTCCTTTGGAAATGATGGATCTTCAAATTTTATAGGATTAGGTACCGTCACTCTCGAAAGCAAAGATGCTCTAGCCAAGAATGTTCTATTGGTTGAAAACATGAATCACAATCTGCTTAGTGTTGGACAAATGTGTGACCAAGGACACACAATACTATTCAACTCCACAAAATGTGAAATCAGGAAAGGCAGGTATGGTGAAATTATGGCTACAACAATTCGAGCTCCAAACGACATATATGTTCTGGATGAAGCAACTAAAGCACGTCTACTAGCTAAAGAGGATGATATAGTATTGGGTAGAAATGATGATCGACTAAGTAAGAACTTTGCTACAAAGATGCAAAGTGAGTTCGAGATGTCTTTACTTGGTGAGCTGACATACTACTTAGGGATTCAAATATTTTAGCAAGAGAAAGGAATATTTATATGTCAAGCCAAGTCCATCAAGGAAATGCTCAAGAAATTCAAAATGGAAGATTGCAAACCCATCCTTACTCCGATGGCAACAGGTTTCAAATTGAGCATAGACGACTCATCTAGGATGTGGATCAGAGGTTGTACAAATCTATGATTGGTAGTCTTCTATATGTAACACCCTCCCGGCCAGATGTTATGCAAGCAGTTGGACAAGTAGCAAGATTCCAAGCAGCACCAAAATAATCACATATTATTGATGTCAAAATAATTCTTCGATATTTAAAGGGAACAACAGAATATGGCTTGTGGTATCCCAAGGGTAAAAATCTCATTATTCAAGCCTTTACATATGTAGATTGGGCAGGAAGTGTTGATGATCATAAGAGTACTCGTGAAATATTTGAATATCTTCACCAGAAGCTTGGGATTCTCCCAAGTTCTCATTATATTTTCCTTATTTAGCTATAAATGGGGAGTGGAAGTGTGTACAGGTCCGCAGGATGGTTGTGTGTCAGGGGGAGTGGAAGTGTGTATAGGTCTGAAATATGGTTGTGTGTTAGGGGGAGTTACCATTTTCCACTGATATCAAAGGGGGAGATAATGTTGTAGGAAAATGTGTCATGATCGCAGGGGGAGTATTTGTGCAGCCATCAATGCCAAAGGGGGATATTGTTGATCAGCGGTTGTCATTGATGTCAACCCAAGCAACACCAGGGCTACCCCAATATTGCATGGGAATTTTGACCTACCAAATTACTATATTCTGGGTCACGAATTCTTTTTATGGTTTCTACTTGTCGAGATGTTTCCATTGATATATGGCACGCCACATAATTCTTCATAGTTTGAGAGATATTCATGTTTGAAGTTTGTAACCCCAGTTGGTGGGCTAAAACCCAATGGGGTTGTGGCATGGGTCATTGAAAAGTCAATAATTAATCATTTTTAAGCTCTTCAAATCCCTCCCATGTTCACTTGTTGAAGCCCCTCTCAACCTAAGCATTTATATAAATTGTGAGCCTCATACCCTCCTTATGTAGGGATTTCGCTACCTGAAACAGGTCATCATGGAATTTTCACTCTAACTTCTTTTATACGAAGGTTAGAAAGCTGAAATTTTTATGAGGCAAAGCAGAAATCCTGTGGAAGCACCTGTAAAAATTTCAGATCATGGTGCGTAATATTTTCGAAGATATGATTTGTGGAAGTTAGTGTTTTTGCAGGCTCTTGAACTTCATCTCAAAGAAGTGACCTTGGGAAAATCGTCATAACTCTCTCTCTGAGTATCGGATTGGAATTTTGTAAAAAGTGGCAGATAGTGCATGGACTTTAGTTTTCGTTGTATCAATTTCAGTGCCGAATGAAGAAACAGTGACACGTGGCACACCGTACAAGTTCACTCTAATGAAACAAGCCATAATTAGGTCATTGTGAGAGATTGGGCATAACTCTCTTGGATCAGACCTGTAACATTGGAAAGAAGACTCATATTACTACTACAGAATCGAAAATCACATATTGGGGAGCTGAAATAACATAGATACACCAGATTCAATATCGAGATCCTAGAAGGCAAGAAAAATGTAGATCATGTGTTTTCAAGGGCTACAAAGGACCAGAATTTCTAGGGCAGCAAAGCAAAAAAAAAGGTACAGCAGAGGGTAGCATGACAAGAGAAAAAAGTCTTATTCTTCTACATCATTCTATATCATTGCAAAGTGGACCATTTTCCATGGTACGAGATTCCATTCTTGTTTTATTCTTCTATAGGGTGGTAGGCTAGTGCTAGGCTGGTGCATGAAGTCACCAACAGGTTCAAGCCTGTGAAAAATTGAGGGTGGTACGGTGGCGCTAGGGTGAGTTGTAGCTCATTAGGTGTTGGGGCATCCGTTCAGTTGACTACTGAATAATATTGGGCGTTGGAGCATCCATACAGTGGGAGCTGGAGAAGAATGCTTTTCTAGATTCTAGGAAGTTGGATCTTTATTTTCAACTGGAGTTGAATATTAAAGAATTATTAGAAAATAATTCAGGTGGTTTTTGTCCTGGAGAGGGTTTCCACCTTAAAAACTGTGTGCATTTGTGTTTCTTTTGTTTACTTCTATCATTATACAAACACTGATAATAATTGAAGATTAACTAATGCTCTGAAAGATTAATAATAATACAATTGAAAGGAATATATATTCACCCCCCCTCTCAGTATTTCCAACAATAACAATTGAAAATAAATATTGATTCACCCCCCTTTAGTTATTTACAACAATTAGAATCAGAGCCAGCTTCTTCATTATCATCCTAGCAGCTGGAAGAAGGATTCTTAGACACAATGAAGAACATAGAAACGACATGGAAGCTGCCTATGTTTGATGGAACAAATTTTGGTTTTTGGAAGAAGATGATGTCCTACTATTTAATGTCCCTTGGTCCTGAAGTGTAGCATTTTGTTTTGAGTGGGTATAAAGCTCCCTCCACGCTTCCAATTGATCCATAAGAAAGAAAATCCTACATTTCTAATGCCAAAGTTCTAAATTCCATCTCTAGTGGAATCTATGATTCTGAATTCACAAAAGTCGTGAATTGTGACTTGGCCAAAGAAGTATAGGATAAGCTGATTGCCCTATATGATGGGGAATCCAAAGTTAAGAAGGCAAAGCTTCAAACTCATAGAAGTCAATTCGAAAGTCTGAAAATGGATGAAGAAGAAGATATTGCATCATACTTTCTCCGAGTAGCTAAAGTGGTTAAGGCTCATAGAGGGTTAGGAGAAAATGTTGAAAAAAGCATTATTGTTCAAAAAAAATTGATATCTCTTGCTGACAGATTTGACTCCAAAGTAAGTTTCATAGAAGAAATGAAGGACCTAGATACTTTCAAGATGGATGAACTTCATGGAATTTTCATTGCCTATGAGATGAGGAAAGGAATTCCAAATTCCAAAGAAGTAGCATTCAAAGCCTCAAAATCAACAAAAAGAGGAAAAGGATGGAATAACAACAATGATGACTCCGATGCTGAAACCGAATTAAATCAATTTTTAAGAAGACTAAAGAAGGGATCTAAGATAAAAGGTAAGTACCCTCTTATTTGTTTCAAATGTGGAAGAATAGGTCATTATGCTGCAAAATGTCCTCATAAACATGATAGTGATGATGAAGAAGATTCTAAAAGGAAAGGGTTTAATAAGAAGAAATTATTCTCCAAACAACATGAGTCTAATGAATATGACTTTGTAGTCATCAAGAAGAAATAAACTAGAAATATGCCTCATCACAAAGGAAGTGATGATGAATCAGATGAGGAAAATGATTATGTTGGAAGCAAAGAAGTGTTATTCATGGCATTCACAAATGATGATGATTCATAACTGGAAGACGAAGGAAACATGGATAAACTACTAATAAGTGCCATTGAAGAATGATAATTTACGAAAGAAGATCATTTCTCTCAAAGTAGAAAAGGAGGAAGCAAAAAGAAGGGAAGACTTCTTGAACAATAAGCTAAAACAGAAGATATTTGTGAAAAACATGAAGTTGAAATAGTATCTCTAAGAAAGGAATTGGAGCAAGTCAAAAGGAGTTGGAAAAGCTCTCAAGCACTTGATAACATTATTTATACTAAAAAACCTCAATATGACAAATCTGGAATTGGTTTCAAAGGAGAATCATCAAGTATGAAGAATAATGCAAGGAGTTGTGCTGACATACTTTCTTTCCATCCAAAAGAAGAAAAGTCATCTCGCCAAGACCAAAGGCCCATCTCAAAACCAAGAATTGAAGGAAGAGAAACTCCAAGGAAGAATGTTGATTCAAGTGATGGCTATTAAAACAAGTACCAAACTATCTTTCTTGGGTATTGTTACTATTGTAAAAACTTTGGTCATCAAGCTAAGCATTTCAAGGCTCATAAGAATTAAGTACCAAGATTGAAAGATCAAACAAACAAACTACGTGGTCCTAAAGAGAAATAAAAAATCAAAACTTACAATTCTTTTGATCCTTTGGCTAAGTTTGATCCGACTTTCTCATTATGTAATAATTATGATCACAATGAAAAAAATTTCCCTCTCAAGAGAGAGGAAGCTAGAAGCATAAATTTCAAAACAGATAAATGTGGCCTAGCTCTATGTGCTCAGAGTGAAGAAAATCACTGGTTTGTGGATAGTGGATGCTCAATACATATGATAGGTGACCAAAAGAAGTGTGTTCATTGAACAAGAAAAATGGAAATGTATCCTTTGGAAGTGGATCTTCTAAAATCACTCAAAAAGGAACTGATGCCCTCGTCAATGGACAAGGAAAGGCTCAAAATACTTTGTTGGTAGAAGGGCTCAAACACAATCTCTTAAGTGTTAGCCAAAGTTGTGACCAAGGACATAATGTTTTCTTTAGTACTAAATATTGTGAAATAAGGACTCATCCTCGGGAGAACTTGTGGCAAAATGAGTAATAACAACAGATAATGTTTACATTTGCAGCAAAATCCAAGGAGATAAATGTTACTTGAGTCAAACAGATGAAAGTTGGTTATGGCACAAGCGATTGGGGTATACAAGTTTTGATAACTTGGTCAATATCAAAAAAATTAATGTAGTAAGGGACATTCCAAAGATGTTCAAGACAAATCAAGTTGTATGTGGCCCATGCCAACATGGAAACAAAACTAGAACCAACCACAAAACTAAATAGTTCTCAACATCAAAACCTTTAGAGATCATTTGTGCAGATTTATGTGGGCAAACTAGAACTCCAACTCTTCAAGGTGAGAGGTATTTTTCTTTATTTTTTGATGACTATACTATGATGATGTGGGTATATTTCATAAAATATAAATCCGAATCATTTGAATGTTTTAAGAGTCTTAAATCCCTCATTGAAAATGAGAAAGATTCTAAGATCGAATATCTTAGAATGAATAGAGGAGGAGAATTCACCTCAAAATAATTTGATGAATTCTGTAAAGTGCATGCGATCGAAAGAGAACTCTCCACTGCTAGGACACCCAAGCAAAATGGAGTAGTTTAAATAAGGAACCGAACCGTTCAATAAATGACAAGGACAATGCTATTAGCAACTGATTTGTAGACAAACTTTTGGAGAGAAGAAGTTGGGACAACAGTTTATACCTTAAATAAAACTCAACTAAGACAAAATAATGAAAAGACTCCTTATGAATTATGGAAAGGAAGACCTGCATTAGTAAAATACGTTATGATTTTTTGAAGCAAATGCTTCATAAAGAGCAATGATGATTCACCACGAAAATTTGATTCTGAAGTTGACGAAGGAATATTTCGATATTCCATTCGGAGAAAAGCTTACAAAAGTTACAACATTCATCTACAGAAAATAGTGGAAAGCATTGATGTGAATATGGATGAAGCCTTTCCAAAAAATGAAATTGAAGATCATGAAGTTGAGCCCTTCCTTGAAGAAAGTAAAGAAGAACCCGAAAAATAAGAAAAGGATGAAGAACCTCAAAGAGAACCTTCACAAACTCCTTCTAAGGTCAAATTCCTTCAAAAACATCATCCAGAGAAACATATTATCGGGAATATAGATGAAGGAATTCAAACTCGAAGAAGAATGACAAACACTCCAAGAAAAGATGATGTTGCTCTCTTATCTCTAATAAAACCTGAAATTTTTTCTCAAGCAAGTAAAGATCATCATTGGATAAAGGCCATGGAAGAAGATATGTCTCAAATAGAAAAAAATGAGACTTGGGAGCGAGTACCTCATTCAGAAGATAAAAATATAATTGGGACAAAATGGGTATTCAAAAACAAGATGAATGAGGGTGGAAAAAATATTAGAAATAAATCTAGACTTGTTTGCAAAGGATACTCACAAATTGAAGGAATTAAATTTGAAGAAAATTTTTCTCCAGTAGCATGTTTGGAAGCTATAAGAATTTTTTTGGAATTTACTTGCTCAAAAGGATTCAAGGTCTATCAAATGGATATAAAATCATCATTTTTTAATGGATACCTCAAGGAAGAATTCTACATGGAGCAATCAGAAGGACTTGATCTAGTTGAAGGGAAATACTTTGTATGCAAGTTGACAAAGGCCTTGTATGGATTGAAGCAAGCCCCTAGAGCTTGGTATGCAAAGTTGGATCACTATCTGCAACAAGAATTTTTCAAAAAGGGAGTAGCAGGAAGCAATATATACATGAAGATATACAAGGATAAACTTTTGATCACTCTTGTATACATTGATGATCTAATATTTTCCATAAATGATGATGGGATGAGCCATGGATTTTCTCTAAATATGTCCAAAAGATTCGAAATGTCAATGATTGGTGAGTTATCTTATTTTATTGGGCTACAAATATCTCAAACCATTGTAGGCACGTTTATATCTCAAGAAAAATATCTTAAGGACATGCTCAAGAGATATGGGATGGAATATTGTGCCCTTATGAGCACACCAATGACCACATATTGTAAATTAAGCAAATATGATGATTCCCCTCTCATCGATGCAACTCTTTATAGGTCAATTATTGGAGCTCTTCTATACTTAACTGCCACAAGACCAGACATTATGCAAGTAGTTGGAATGGTGGCAAGATTTAAATCAAGTCCTAAACTGTCTCATCTATCAGCTGTGAAGAGAATACTTAGATATTTGAAAGGAACTACTGATTTTGGTCTTTGGTATCCCAAGAGCTCACCTCTTACTATAAAAACTTACTCCGATGTTGATTGAGCTGGAAGCGTGGATGATTGAAAAAGTACTAGTGGAAATGCATTCTTCATGGGAGATTTTCTTGTATCTTGGCTCAACAAAAAGAAATCATCTATGTCTCTTTCTACAGTTGAAGCTGAATACATAGTTGTTGCTGAATCTTGTACACAAATACTATGGATGAAGGAAGCCTTGAAGGATGTCAACATATAAACTAAGCAACCAATCATTATTTTTTGCGAAAACACTAGCGCCATCAATCTTTCAAAGAATATGGTGATGCACTCAAAGACCAAACATATCCCAATCAAATATCATTTTCTTCGTGAACAAGTTGCTGAACAAAATATCAAGTTAGAATATGTCAATACAAAGGATCATATTGTAGATATATTTACAAAACCCCTTCCTCGAGAAGCATTTGAATATATTCGTCAAAATATGGGGGTAATTTCTCTTGCATCACATTAAAACAAGCAGCATGTCAGGGGAAGCAACATAATATGGGGAGCAGCATGACACGGGGAGCATATTGGCACTCCATTTGCCATTGATGTCAAAGGGGGAGAGAAGAAAAATATTGTCATCTAATGAAAAAGGGGGAGATTGTTAGTCTAATTTTCGTTGATGTCAATATCCATGAAAGCAAGCATGATGATGACCATCAAGCATAATGAAGGCAAACATGACGAAGCAAAGTCAAAAGATTCAATGAAGAGGTCCTGCATTTTATTTTTGCACTCACAAAGGATCAGTCACATTAAAAATATTTTTCTGATACCTTTGAGGAAAAATTCCTTCATAATCCCTCCACCATCTGAAAGAGCATGATTTTTCCTTTCCAACGAGCTATTACTCAGACTAAACTCCAAGCGGTTTGAAAGTTATTGATTTTTCAAGTTTAAGGTAAAATTTTGTCAGTGACCTGACCTTACCTTAAATTCATGTCAGCCTAATCCTTAAGACAACAACGCATTCCTATTTATATACATTTGGTTTCCTCATTTTTCCATCATCTCTGTGGTCATCATTAGAGAAGAAGCATTCGAGTTCACGACTCGTGAACTCTGAAGGAGCCAACATTTTAAAAGAAATTCTTATCTTGTTTGGGCTTATAATTTAACACGGAAGTTGTCTTGTTTGGGCTTATACTTCAACGTAGAAGTTATGAATATCTTAGATCTAGATTTAAACGAATCTATGACATACCACATTCGGTCTTCCTGTAGTTCAAGCTGTGGAAGTAGCTCAGATTGCAGTGGCTCAAACTTCCTGTAGCATCACATTTCATAGCCTAGATCTTGTTACAGTGGGTTGGACTATAACTATAGAGGATCGGAATTTTCTATGGTGAATGACTTGGATCTCTTGTAGATATTAACCAAATAAAAACTTGTTAAGGGTTGATTTCTTCTCAAAACAATGGTGAAGAATCTCGTTGACAGTGGGATATATTGGATCATTTTAAAACAATGAACAGTGGTGCAAAAATTCAGACAGTATACAAGCTCGAACTGTGTAAACTCGGATAGGAGTGCAATCTTTGTGTCTTCAAGCATTGTTTTCAATTCGGATTGTTTCTCTTACATAGTTGTGGATTGCAGTGGTGAAATTTTGAGTGAACTTTGACATTTGGATAGAGATAAAATTTCAGCCCTGTGGACTAAATTTGTAAGCTATGGTGAAGAAGTACTAGTGCAGTATGGTGTAGATTTGATGGTATAGATTAGTAAAATGAAGCATATTTGAACTGATAATCCAGTGAAGAAACAAAGAAAATGATTGGTGTCCTTGGAGTAAGATATCCGAAACACAAATTTGGTGCCATGAAGAAGATAGGGTCTGAGCCCTAGAGGTCGGAGCCTCATTAAGTCCAAGTTGGTGCTTGGAAATCATTGTACTCATTCATTTGTAAAAGGATAATTATCCTTCCTTCTATAATAAATTATTTATTCCTCTTTTTTTATGTATAATCTAGCTGGTTATAATAACAATTGAAAAGAAATATTGATTCACCCCCCTCTCAGTATTTCCAACACAATCGGAGTCTTTATTCTAAACTGTAATTTCTTCATGGCTCAAACAAAGTGAATTTCATCTGAATTGATCATCTACTTGATGTATTCTAATGCAAACAGCCTCATTGGGAGGTATTTAAAAAGCTTTTAGGGTGGCAGCGCACACCCATACACTCTTATTTCATTGTAATTATGGTACAAGTACCAGTTACCTATCTTAGCCTTCTCATTGAGGTGTAGAATATTATGAATCTCATTACTGAACCTAGGTTCTACATTACCGCTCATTAAACATCTGATTGGAGGAATAAACTAATAAAAATAGTCTTTGAAACCGTATTCTTCTAAATTCTTCCTTACAAAGGAAGTCCAAAAAATGACTGAATGTGGATCTCCTGATTCATTCAACTTTTGTAGTGCAAATGGAAACATGTTTGCTTAACAAAATAGAAACATGTAAATCAAAACAGAAGCATATTTGAATATTCCTTTAGTTTTAACTTAAGGAATTTTTCATGGATTCTATCAGTAAGGAATTGGCTAAAATTAAAAATCACTGAGGGATTTTCTTCAGTGGAGAGAATGGACAAAAAACCTAAAATAGGTTCATCTACCCATTCATCTGAATAATATCCTAACAAAAATGAGAGTATGGAGATGCTTTGCTTATCATTGTCTGGAAAAATGGAGGAGGGGTATGGTGGATTTTTCTTTGGTAATTGGACACCCTAAGGCAGGAAGATTTCAAAAATTCTCACTCTTTGGGAAAAATTTAACTTAAGATATAGTTCATTTAGAGCTTCCACTGAGAAATGGGTTGTAGAATCATTATGGGGGATTTGCAACATTTGATTGATTGTTTCAGGGGTAATTGCAAATAGAACTTCACCACTATGAGCTATAATGGTTCTCTAGCTTGGTAAATAACGAGCTTGGCATTTGAGGATAAACTCTGGGAAATAGTAAAGGGTAAATTGGATTCCCAGAGCCCGATCTCATCACTCTGGTCAAGGTAATTGTCTCTGAGCCAGCAGTGTAATTCGAATAAATAAAATTCACACTTTGGATTTGATATTTTATAGTCTCTATCAGCCAGGGGGATGTGGTCAAGATCAATTGTGGAGGGATCATTGGATTGTTAGAATTACCATTATTTTTTCCCTTTGGGGGCATTTTTTCAAATTCACATAGTAGGAAAAAAGGTCGAAAGTGTTGTATTTATCAGGAAATTGTTGGCAATTGATAGTTGGTGCAAAATGACGGTTCTTTCACTATGTGTTTTGGTTTCTTATTCCGCAAGACATTTTTACTGTGCGAAGGAAAATTAGAAAGAGCATAGATGACCGGGGTGAATGAAAATGCAGCAAAATGGTGCAAAATGAGTGGATCGGGAGTCTTTTATGGTTGCAGTAGCCACCCATTGGGTATGCGGGGTCGTTAGGAGATGTAAACGGTAATACATAGAAGAATTAATGCGTAACAGGTAGGACATATGTTGTGAAAGGATTGGAAGTGAGAGTGTGGGGAGTGTTGGTGGGAAAGGAGAGTGGTTTGATGGTTTTCGGAGGGGGGTATAAATGGTAAGTGGTATGCAGAGGGGGAGGGGGTGCGAAATCACGAGGGACTGACATGTTATGTGGGACTGGAAGGGAGCCAAACCAATTTTCAGACCCCCCCTCTATTGATAAAGGTAGGATGAGCAGGGGGGGCCAAAAGGCGTTCAAGGCTGTTGATTTGGATGGATGATGACCTGGGCGTGAATCATGCGCACCACTTACCTGCTACATGATAAATACCTTTGTCTTTTGCAAAATTTATAATATAAGCATTGATACATAGACTAAGAATATATGTGGCATTAAACATAAATTATTACATTTTCATCCCTTTTCATTCTAAATTTTTCTACTAAGCATATTCCTCACTACTTAAGGGTGCATTTGAATGTACAGACCCTTGTTATTTTTCTCTTTGAAAGGGGAATTATCTAATATAATCCTAACCTATTTATTTACCTTCATTGATCCGACTTAAACAATTGGACCAATTTCTTCATCTACGTAGCTCATTTTAGCCAAGTTTAAACAATTTGGCTAAATTATTTCTCTAGCCTAATAACAGAAATTCAATGTGTTTGACCATGATTATATTGTATGATTCAAACAAAGATTTAAATTTGTGGAATTTAAAACAAGCTACACACAAAATCCTATTTTATTTTCAAAACAAAACTATTTTCTTCTAGTGGCATTTGAATTTGCATCACTTTCACACTTGTTTCTCTTTTTTCATGGGGTTATTTTCATCATCATTTTCATTTTTTTATTCTCTTTCTTTATTTTATTTTATTCTATTTTTCTTTTCATTATTTTATTTTTATTTTAATTATATATCTTTTTGGAAATCATTTGCAAAATGAAATATTATTTACAATTTCATATGGCTGAGAGAAAATATTCAATCAACTTATGATCCTATAAATTATAGGACCCTAACAGAAGGAATATTGCATATTATGTTCCAAGTTTCTACAAAAACTTGGGCCAATCACCATAGATTCCAAAAAGAATATTGTTGTGTTTTATATGGACAGACTTAGAATGTAAACACCTTGGTTTACCATTTCCATACAGTCCGGGGAAAAGTTCCATTGTCAGAGTGAGTCTCCTTAAAATTATTATTTTCTTTAGACAAAAATAATTATTTCTTTTAGAGAAGAATATCTTGGGAGCATCGTTGAGAGATTTCAAAATGATTATTGTAGTGAAGCCCCTAATGTATCCTACACAAGAGAAAGATATGAAAATGATTTACCATTATATTAAGAGGCTAAAATTAGACCATAAAAGTATTCCGCTGCTTTGATGAACCCAAAAGAGATTTAGTATTTCCAACAAGAAATTGATGACTTTCTTAGAAAATGACTATTAGAGGCATCTAAAAGTTTGTGGGCATGCAAAGTATTTTGCATCAACAAACATTCATAGAAAAAGAAAAACAAACCTAGGTGGGTGATTAATTATAATTCTATCAATAAGCTTCTGCATAATGGGGTTTTGAAAAATATCAGATATAATTTCCCAACAAATATTTCATTTTGCAGAAAATAAAAGATTGTAATTTTTTTAGCAAATTTGAATAGAAGTTGGGGTTTTATCAGATTTCCGCTGCACCTAAAGATCGATAAAAAAACAACATTTATATTCCTTGATGGCCACTACCAATAGAAGGTCATGCCATTTGGACTAAAAAATGTTCCTTCTAAGTTTCAAAAGCACATAGAATTCATATTTTGTGATTTATCTTGGTTAATTATTTTCTTATTTTTTCCAAGAAAATACAGAAGCACCTTAGACACCTAAAAATATTTTATGACAAGGTCGTCAAACATGTTATTTTCCTTTCTAAAAGTAAAATGGAAAACAACAAAAAGCATAAATTGAGTTCCTTAGATGCTCATCGAAAAAGAAATGATTATGCTCCAAAAACATGTTTTGAATATTTTTTCTCAATTTCCTAATGAAATAACATAAGCACAACTTCAACATTTTTTTGGATAACCTAGATTATATCATACCTTTTAGAAAGGACAAGCCTAGGACATTCAAAATCTGCAGAGGAGATTAGAAAATAACTCTCTAGCATGGAACCAAAAAATGATTGAAGTAAATACAAAATATCAAAAGACAAATCCAACATCTTCCTACTTTGAGGCTTTGTATTGATGAAGAGTAACTCGTCATTGAGAGAGATCCATCACCCATAACATGGGCAGGCGTGTTAATTGAAAAACACAGAGGAGATGGAATCAAACATGTTTATGCATATGCTTCCAATTCATACAAAACTCCCGAAATTAGTTATTTATCCAACCATAAGATGTTTTGTCTTGGCCGTTAATAGGACTCTGTAGCATTTCAGAGTTTATTCGAAGACTGTCTAGTTTATTGTCTGCTAAAATTTAAAAATTTGCCATAACTATTAAGAGATAATAAAGAGTTACAAAAAAAATTACTTAAATGGGTTGCATGGCTTGATAGGTTTGATTTGAAATACAATTCAAACCATGACACTTACACTGCCTTGTTGATATATTGACATGAGAAAAATCTCCTCTTTGGTTTAACATATTTTCTAGAATAACTATGAAGGGAAGAAATTCCAATAAAAATCTAAAAGAACAAGTTCACAAAACAAGGGAAAAGTGGAAAGGGAAGAATTTAATGGAAAGGGAAAAAAAATATTAAAATTGGTTTCCAATGAAGCGACAGAAAAATACATGCCTGCTACATTGATTTATGAGATGAAAAGCTCCCCTCTAAGGATTGAGATCTCAGAAAAATGGGAGAAAAGGGCCTTTCTTGACCTTGATCAAGCTAATTAAAGTTAGCGTGTGGAGGATGATTATGAATAAGGTAGTCTACAGGGAATTTTCATCTATTGGATGCACTTATTCCATCTTCCTATGGCTATCATTCATATAATCAACTCTATTATGGCTGATTTCATTTGGTTTGCTCCAGAGATAAGAAGAAAATTTATCTGTCCTCTTTGGCTAACATCTAGAAACTGCCTGAATGTAGTGGATGGGCTATTAAGGACACATATGTCTTTAATTATTCCCTACTCACATCAAACCTTTGGAGGGCCTTGGTGAGGCGGGGCATTTGGAAAAACATAATTAGAGAGAAATATCTAGAAAATGCCCAATTGGAGGATTGGATTAACGTTGGTCATCTAGTGAAGATTAAGGCCTCCTTTTTATTTTTCAACATTATGAAAGTATACCCATGGATTTGCATCAATCTCAGATGGGTAGTTGGAAGGGGAAACCAAATTATAATTGGCCTAGAAGGGGAAAAAAAATTCTAATTGGCTTATACGCTATGGTTTGTTTTAGGAGGGGTGCCACTCCCTCTCATTGCCCATTATCCAACATCTACATAGCATAAATATTCATTTTATTTCACACATTGGATTATTTAACAATGATTTATTTCCCTCTACTTATTAGAGGCGAACAATTGAGTTGGAGGTATATCCATATCTATACCTTGAATGGGACTCCTTTCTATAAAAATCTTATGCAAGCGAGAATTGTTCATACTGAAAAGGAGAATAGGATCACTTGGGGAGGAATCTCACAAAGAGGAGTTATTTCTGCTAAGGATGCATACTTATATATCTCTTCTAGGCCACTACTAGATCCTTGCTCCATTTGGTTGGCTTGGATGTGGAAGTGAGAGGTTCCATCAAAGCTGAAATGCTTCACCTAGATGGTTGTCCACAACGGCATCCTAACCTAGGTCGAACTTGCTAAAATAGGATTCTTGGGACCTGGTGTTTACCCACTTTGTACATTAGCTGAGGAGAACATTGTGCACCTCTTCTTGGTATGTCCCTTTGCCAATTTTGTATGGGATGAAATCACTTCTATTCTCAACATCAACAGTGTAGTGAAAAAATATCTATCCTCTCTTGCCTCCAAAGTTGGTCATCCCACAACATAGAGTACAAATATATTCCTGTGTATTTTGGGGGGGGATTTTGCATTGTCAGAATGCTTGCATTTTTGACAATGTTGTTATGAATTAGAGGCATAATTCACTCAAAATTGTTGGGTATTTCTTGGATACTGGTCCACTATTATCTAACATATATAAGAGTGGTAGGACATTCAAATATATTGCAGCATAATTTACCTATGGGATTTGTTTATGGCGCCTCTTTGGGGGTGTGACTATGGTTTTCGAACAGTAATTTCCCTTTCCCCTTCACATCATTATCACCTCTTCTGGTCTGGAGGTTTCAACACCAATATGCATTTCTAGGTGCTAGCCCTTTTGGGAGTCCTTCACTGTGCATTATGGCTCATGGTGGAAGAGATTATCATTTTTGGGGATTTCAAAGTGACAATCGAATGGGAATTAGGTTCCTGCTCTCTTTATGTTCCAAATTTGGGTCAATTTTTGGAGTAGATCATCACAATGAGAGCTAGTTTTCTCTCCTTATCCTTTAGCCAAATTTTTAGAGAGAAGAACTCATTGGAAGACTAGCCCTAAAAGCATGGAGCCTTGGCACATCCTGGGTATTTTCATTATGAATGTCTAGTTCAGGACTCTGTCATAAGCTCATGATTCTTCATTTTTTCTTGATGGACTGCACCTTTTGTTGAGATTCAACAAGATGATGAACTTAGTGAAAAGAGTCGCCTTCACTAAGTGGACCCACAGGCTATTTTTGGTGCAAGTCTATTTTTAGACTATGTCTATTTTTAGACATGATGATCATATTTCAGAAGTTGCAGGATGTTATTTGTGGATGGTTGGTCAAGTTGGAAAAATAGATGAAATTCTATTTTTATAATATTGGGTAAATTCTATTTATAGATCGTCAATCTAAAAATAGATGCATGTCTATTATTATTAGCTCTTAATAATAATCAGACTCTAAACAGCAACTTATTCTCTTGGAGCACTTCAGTTCAGTGCACAGATGTGGCACAGTAGCTGACAGAAGGAATTACACTATTCCTGAGGGTTTACTGGAGCTATTGCATGGAGGACTTAGTTAGAACTCAAGTGGCAGAGTTATGACACAGTTGGAAGAAGCAGTTATGGAGTTGTATTTAGTTTAACTCAGTTAGACTCAGTTGAGCTAGTTGTATCTAGTCTAACTAATTGATACACTAGTGAGAGTGGAGTGAATTAACTAGTTAATTAATTCATAAATAATAACTCATTAATCAACTGAAAAATACATCAGTTAACTACAATGCATGGTAGTTTCAGTGGAGAGTAGTGGAGAGATAGGTGAAAGGGCAAGATAGACTATCTATTGTGACTATAGTGATGCATTGATTGCATTAAACACTCAATGGAGATGCCAATGAGGATTGCGCAGTAAAGGATGGAGTAATTCGAATTCATTCAAAGCTATTCTTCAGCAGATATTGCGCAGTGGAGGCAGGCTAGCAGGTGGCAAAGATCGGTGCATGGATTTGCAAGATTAGGCCTGATTAGTGTATGACGATTGTACTATACTGAGAGCTTGTGATAAGCTTTGTATGTTTGTATGAGATGGTCATATGATCTCCATGTTACATGATATATAGTTGGGGTTTTCAGCTTCAGGATTTCCCGGTTAAAAACTGTGTTATGTGCAATTGATAATTTTTGTTTATGCTTCACATGTGTGTGCAATTAATTTTTCCGCAAAAGATTAACAAGTGGAATAGATTCAGTATCTTGCATAAAGTTAAATAGTGTGAGATCAGGTGGATATTGGACACATGCATGCTTAGTGCATATATTTTCTACATGGTATCGGAGTATTTTTTATTGAAGATTGCAATTGTGAAGTGAGTTTGTGCTGGTGGACAATTCGAATTTGTTACAGAAGATTCTTGGTGCAGAAATCGAGTATACATTGAAATGTCTTTCAACAGGTTGAGATTGGAGTATGCCCTTGATGGGAGCTCGAATTAAATAGCCTGGAAGGACATGATGGAGGTGGTGTTGGAGGATAATGGGCTGAAGGAGTTCATCGATAGTGATTTTCCTAAGCCGGGATCTAGCGATGCTGCATTACTTGATGCATGGAAAAAGAAGACTGCAAAGACGAGGAGGATTCTGTTGGGAGGTGTGAAGGACCATATTGTGTCCAGCCTTCATGGGAAAGCCACTCCATTCTTAATGTGGAAGGCTTTGACATACTTGTTCCAAAGAAAAAGTGACCAGAGGAAGTTGGCACTTAAAGACAAGCTCAGAAAAATAAAAATGGAGAAAGGCGACAGTATTCCAAAATACCTCACGAAGTTTGTCCACTGCAAGGATGAGCTGGGAAGTGTGGGGGTTACTGTTAATGAAGAAGACTTGGTGAGCTTGGCTCTCCTTGGGCTTCCGAAGAGTTGGCATAGCTACGAAGACTATGTCAATGGACGGGAGAAACTGTCGAGATGGGAGCGACTTTGGTCAGTTCTTGTGCAAGAGGGGATAAGGCGGGGTACCAGGGATGGATCTTCATCGAAGAATGAAGATGAAGAGAATTTCACTTTGGCTTCCAAAGCAAGGAAAGGGAAGGGGAAGAAAAATCCTTCTAAATCTAGTGCGAAAGGCAAGAAGCATGACTTGTCCAAAGTGAAGTTTTTTCACTGTCAAGAGCATGGAAATTTCGCCATTAATTGTCCACAGAAGAAGAAGAATAAGCAGGTTGTTGGATCTGTAGCTGGAGAGGCCTTAGCCTCGCCATTTGATCTGGATTTTTCCTTGAGCACATGCTTGGTTTCAAGCTGCATGGGATTGATGTGGTATCTTGACAGTGGTGTGTCTTTCCATATGATGGGAGACAAAGAGTTGTTTATTGACTTGGAGGAGAAGGACCTCCAGATGCATATAGAGATGGGTGATGATGGTTGGTATAGTGCGACTGGCATTGGGACCATTAACTTTGAGAGGGAGTTTGGTAATCCATTCTTGTTGAAGAATTTCATGCATGTTCCAGGTCTGAAGAAGAACTTGGTTTCAGTCGCAATGCTGGAAGACAAGGCTTATGATGTTGTTTTCAGTGAGGGAAAAGCCTTCCTTTGACATAAAACAACAGGTCAAACCAAGAATATAGGGGTTCGAATTAAGAATCTCTACAAGATGGAGGTAGATGGTTGTGCTGCAATGGTGGGAAAAGCATAAGAAGTGGTAAGCCACGATGAGGGCGAATTATGGAACAGGAGATTGGGCCATCTTCACCATGGCGCTTTGAAGATTTTGCAGCAAATTTATACTGGACTTCCCAAGGGTACTCTTGTGCAGTCAGATCAGTGCAAAGGATGTACAATGGGTAAGTTTGTGAAGACCACCTTTCATGAGAAGGAGAACCATGCTTCAGTGATCCTGGAGAGAATTCACACAGACGTGTGTGGACCATTCTCGATTGCTTCAACAACAAAACAAAGGTATTATGTGATATTGGAAGATTGCCTCGTAGACGTCGGATCTCTTCCGTGCAGAAGAGGAAACGTTCAGGTGCTCGTAGGCGAAGGGACAAGGGGAGAAGGAGTCGGGGAAGCAGGTGAAAGCTCTAAGGAGCGATAACGGTGGTTAATACATCTCGGGCGAATTAAAAGACTTATGTAGCAAAGAAGGAATTCGAAGAGAACTCATAGCGCCTCATAACCCACATCAGAATGGGGTCGCGGAGAGAAAGAACAGAATGATCGTGGGTGTTGCACGAGTGATGCTGCATGATTAGGGCCTACCAATGCAATTGCGGGCGGAAGCATGCAACACTGCGTTTTATGTGCAAAACATTTGTCCTCATAGAGTACTTGGCATGAGTACAGCTGAGGAAGATTTTACTGGTAAGAAGCCTGATATTTCTCATTTGAAGATTTATGGCTCACCTATTTACATTCATGTGACGAAAGATGCCAGGAAGAAGCTGGAGCCGACTGCAGAAGTTGGGATATTTGTGGGGTACACAGAAACACCCCACAACTATCTTGTGTATTTTCCAAACAGTTGGATGATTGTTATGCGACGGGATATCAAATTCAATGAGATGAAAGCCATGAAGTTGTCTCTTGAGAGGGAGCTACACTTGCATGCGGAAGAGGAACTTCTTATTCCCAAAGATGAGCCTCTGGATGTGGATCAGCCACAGGAGGAGATTCATGGAGTGGAGGAGTCCACTCTTGTAGAACCAAACATCAGACAAGGCAGAAATCATACCACAGAATCTGAGAGACTGAAGCTTGATGCAACACAGAATGTAGAAGTCCCTACATCACAGCGCAGATAGAGACAATCACCTGACCAATATACTGGATACATGGCTCTTATGAGCAAGTGTATTGTGACAAAGCCATCTTCTTTCGAATTAGCAGCGTAGGAGCCCACATGGGTAGATGCCATGGTGGAGGAGTATGACTCCATTGTCAGAAACAGTGCTTGGGAGATTGTTCCAAGGTCGATGGGAAAATCAGTTGTAGGATCAAGATGGATCTACAAGGTAAAGCAAGCTGCTGATGGGAGAGTTGAGAAGTATAAGGAAAGATTTGTTGCCTAGGGCTTCTCACAGATTGATGGGATTGACTATGAAGAAACCTTTTCACCTGTCGCACGGTATTCTTCCATACGGACCATCCTTGCTCTCTCAGCGCAGATGGGTTGGCACATTCATCAGATGGATGTTAAGACTGTGTTCCTTAATGGGATCATTGAGGAAGAAGTGTACATTGAGCAACCTGAAGGATTTGAGATCTTTAGCAGCGAGTCACATGTGTGAAGGCTCAAAAGAGCGTTGTATGGGTTGAAACAAGCACCCCATGCTTGGTACACTCGGATAGACAACTATTTCACTGGACTTGGCTTCACCAAGAGTGAGGCGGATGCAAACCTATACCAGATTGTGGTTGAGGGTAAGCTTTTAATCATTGTAATTTATGTTGATGATTTGATACTAACAGGTGATGAGCAGTTGATACACTCATGCAAGGCTGATCTTGAAAAGGAGTTTGAGATGAAGGATTTGGGCCACCTTCATTATTTCCTTGGATTGGAAATATGGCAACGGGAAGGTGAACTGTTTGTGTCTCAAGGCAAGTATGCCCGAGAGATACTAGAGAAGTTTCACATGCAAGGCTGCAAGCCTATCGACACTCTTCTTCCAGAAAATTGGAAGAAAGAGGATGCTACATCGGCAGAGGTAGTGGATGCCACTGTTTATCGACAATTGGTGGGTTCGCTCATGTATTTAGTTAATACAAGACCGGACATATGCTATGCGGTGAGCCAGCTTTCACAAGAAATGGTTAAGCCTACCAAGCTCTTTTGGAAGGCAGGCAAGCATGTTTTGAGATATCTCAGGGGCACATCTAAGTATGGTTTATGGTACAGACAGACGGATGAGGTGAAGTTGCATGGCTTCACGGATGCAGATTGGGAAGGAAGCCCAACAGACAGAAAGAGCACATCCGGAGGGATTTTCAGTATCGAGTCTACAACATTTTCTTGCTACAACAGGAAACAAAGATCCGTGGCACTCGGTTCAGCGGAAGCAGAATACATGGCAAGCAAGTTTAGCTGCATGTGAAGCTATCTGGATGAGGAAGATTCTGGTTGGTTTGTTCGGTTCACATTTAGATCCCACGGTGATTCATTGTGATAATCAGATTTGCATTAAACTCTCGGTTAATCATGTGTTTCATGATAGATCTAAACATATTGATATCCGGTATCATCATATCAGAGACTGTGTGCAGCAGAATATCATGTTGCTTCAGTACATTCCCATGGAGGATCAAGATGCAGATATTCTGACGAAGGCGCTCACCAGGAGCAAATTCGAATACCATAGAGGCAGGATCGGGGTGAAAGATAATCCCTATCTTGTTGAGAGGGAGTGTTGAGATTCAACAAGATGATGAGCTTAGTGAAAAGAGTCGCCTTCACTAAGTGGGATCGCAGGAAAGTCTATTTTTAGACATGATGATCATATTTCAGAAGTTGCAGGATGTTATTTGTGGATGGTTGGTCAAGTTGGAAAAATAGATGAAATTCTATTTTTAGAATATTGGGCGAAGTCTATTTATAGATCGTCAATCTAAAAATAGAAGTGTCGATTATTATTAGCCCTTAATAATAATCAGACTCTAAATATAAACTTATTCTCTTGGAGCACTTAATTTCAAAGGCACATATGTGGCACACGTAACCGCTGTAAGGAATTACGCTATTCCCGAGGGTTTACTAGAGTCATTAAGGGAAGACCGCTAGAACTCAAGTCTGGCAGAGTTATGACACGCTTGGAAGAAGTAGTTATGGAGTTGTATTTAGTTTAACCCGTTTAGATTCCGCTGAGCTAGTTGTATCTAGTCTAACTCATTGATACACTAGTGAGAAAGGGGAAGTTAAATTTAATTAATAATTAATTCATGTTAAGCACCTGACAATCAACTGAACAACACATCAGTTAACTACAGTGCATGGTAGTTTCAGTGGAGAGCAGTGGAGAGATAGGTGAAAGGGCAAGATAGACTATCTGTCATGACTATAGTGATGCATTGATTGCATCGAACACTCAGTGGAGATGCCAATGAGGATTGCGTAGTCAAGGATGGAGTAATTCTAATTCATTCAGAGCTATTCTTCAGCAGATATTGCGCAGTGGAGGCAGGCTAGCAGGTGGCAAAGCTTGGTGCATGGATTTGCAAAATTAGGCCTGATTAGTGTATGAAAATTGTACTGTATTGAGAGCTTGTTGTTGAGATTCAACAAGATGATGAGCTTAGTGAAAAGAGTCGCCTTCACTAAGTGGGCCCGCAGGCTATTTTTGGCGCAAAGTCTATTTTTAGACTATGTCTATTTTTAGAAATGTCGATCATATTCTATGAGTTGCAGGATGCTATTTGTGGATGGTTGGTCAAGCTGGAAAAATAGATGGACTTCTATTTTTAGACATATTGGGCGGAATCTATTTTTAGATTTCCAGTCTAAAAATAGATATGTCGATTATTAGCTCTTATTAATATTTGGACTCTAAACATTATCTTATTCTCTTGGAGCACTTCAGTTAAGTGCACATATGTGGCACAGCAACTGACAGAAGGAATTACGCTATTCCTGATAGTTTACTAGAGCTAATGCATGAGGACTTCAGTTATAACTCATGTGACAGAGTTTGGTGGAGTTATAGAAGTAGTTGGTGGAGTTGTGTTCAGTTTAACTCAGTTAGACTGAGTTAAGCTTGTTGTATCTAGTCTAACTGATTGATACACTAGTGAGAGTGGTGTGAATTAATTATTAAATTAATTCACTAAATAATAACTCATTAATCAACTGAAGAATACATCAGTTAACTACAGTGCATGGCAGTTTCAGTGCAGACCAGTGGAGAGATAGGTGAAAGGGCAATATAGACTATCAATTTTGACTATAGTGATGCATTGATTGCATCCAACACTCAGTGGAGATGCCAATGAGGATTGCGCAGTGCAAGCCAGGTGGATTCGAGTTTATTCAGAGCCATTCTTCAGCAGGGATTGTGTAGTAGAGGCAGGCTAGCAGGTGGCAGAGATCGGTGCATGGATTTTCTAGATTGTGTTTGATTAGTGTGTAGCGATTGTATTGTACTGAGAGCTTGGCATGTTCAGCTTTGTATGAGGATTGTTACATGATCTCTATGAAATATATAATATACAGATAGTTGGGGTTTTTAGCTTCAGACTTTCCCATTAAATCAGTGTGTTAATGTGTGTGAATTTTTATGGTTTCATGTGTGCATTGCAATTGATTTAATTTCTGCATGTGATGATCAATGATGGAATAGATTCTGTATTATGAATGAAGTTAAAATAGTGTGTGATCAGGAGAATCTTGGATATATAACGCATTAGTTATATAATTTCTACATGGTATCCGATCAGTTTATCATTGGAGTAGATTGCACCGCTGTGCTTTTATTGTTTGAATATGGAATTTGAATTTGTTGCGTGTTTTCTCGTGTCGAAGTTGAGCATTCATTGAAATGTCCGACAACGAATTGTGATTGGAGTACGCCCTTGACAAGGCCCTGAACAAGGTCAATTTAGAAGACGTGATGGAGGCTGGCCGGATGATACGGGTTGAAGTGAGCCCACCATGGATATATCCCAAAACCTCGTTTCTTTCGATGTCGCCGCCGCACATCGATGGCAAAAAAGAAGACAAAGAAAGTGTCGAAGGATTCTCCATAGTTGTGCGCTTCCTCAGTGTCTAGGTTTGCAAAGCTATTCATTCTTAATGTGAAAGTTTTTACTACGTACTTGTTCCTAGCAAAAGTGACCAGAGGAAGTTGGCGCTTAAAGACAAGCTCGGAAAAATAAAAATGGAGAAAGGCGACAGTATTCCAAAATACCTCACGAAGTTTGTCCACTGTAAGGATGAGCCGGGAAGTGTGGGGGTTACTGTTGATTAAGAAGACTTGGTGAGCTTGGCTCTCCTTGGGCTTCCGAAGAGTTGGCATAGCTACGAAGACTCTGTCAATGGACGGGAGAAACTACTAGGATGGGAGCGACTTTGGCCTGGATTGTATGAGGAGATACAAGGGTACCAGGGATGGATCTTCATCGAAGAATGAAGATGAAGAAAATTGTGCTTTCACTACCAAATCAAGGAAAGGGAAGGGAAAGAAAATTCCTTCTCAATCCTGTGCGAAAGGCAAGAAGCAGGACTTGTCCAAGGTGAAGTGCTTTCACTATCACCAACATGGACATTACGCCACTAATTGTCCACATAAGAATAAAAATAAGTAGGCTGCTAGATCTGCAGCTGGAGAGGCCTTAGCCTCACAGTTTGAGCTGGATTTTTCACTGATCGCATGCTTGGTTTCAAGTGTGATGGGATCAGTGTGGTTTCTTGACAGTGGTGCGTCTTTCCATATGACCGGAGACAAAGATTTGTTCAGTGATCTAGATGAGAAGGATCTTGGAGTGCACATCGAGATGGGCGATGATGGTAGATACAGTGCGATTGGTATCAGGACAATTTCCTTTGAGAGGGAGTCGGGAAAATTTTTCATCTTGAAGGATGTCATGCATGTTCCAGGATTGAAGAAGAATCTGATCTCTGTGGCGATGTTGGAAGACAAGGGATATGATGTTGTTTTTAGTGAGGGAAAGGCTTTCCTGTGCAGTAAAGCAACTGGTGAAACCCGGAGGATAGTGGTACGAGTTAAGAACCTTTATCAATTGCAGGTAGATGGCTGAGAAGCAATGGCAGGCAAATCAGAAGGAGTGGTGAGCCCAGATGAGGGCAAATTGTGGCACAAGAGATTGGGCCATCTTCACCATGGTGCTTTGAAAATTTTGTAGCAGATTTCTACCGGGCTTCCCAAGGGTACATTTGCGCAGTCAAATCAGTGCAAGGGATGTACATTGGAAAAATTTGTGAAGACCACTTTTCATGGGAAGGATAGTCGCGCCACGACGATCCTTGAGATAATTCACACAGACGTGTGTGAACCTTTCTTAGTAGCTTCGACAACAAAGCACAGGTATTATGTGATATTTGTTGATGACTTTTCTCATAAGTGTTGGATCTTCTTCATGCAGAAGAAGAGTGAGACATACTCAAAGTTCTATGAGTTCAAGGCGCTGGTTTAGAAAGATTCGGGGAAGCAGGTGAAATCTCTAAGGAGCGTAAATGGTGGTGAATTCATCTCTGGCGAATTCAAATACTTTTGCAGTGTAGAAGGAATTCGAAGAGAGCTCATAGCGCCTCATAACCCACAACAGAATGGGGTCGCGGAGAGAAAGAATAGAACGATCGTGGGTGTTGCACGGGCAATGTTGCATGATCAGGGCCTTCCCATACACTTGTGGGTTGAAGCATGCAACACTGCGGTTTATGTGCAAAACTGTTGTCCTCATAGAGTACTTGGCATGAGTACACCCGAAGAGGCATTTTCTGGTAAGAAGCCTAATATTTCTCATTTGAAGATTTTTGGCTCACTTGTTTACATTCATGTGATGAAGGATGCCAGGAAGAAGCTGGAGTCGACCGCAGAGGTTGGGATATTTGTGGGGTACACAAAAACACCCCACAATTATCGTGTGTATTTTCCAGACAGTCGGAAGACTATTGTGCGACGGGATATCAAATTTCATGAGGAGAAAGCCATGAAGTTGTCGCTTGAGAGGTAGCTACACTTGCATGCAGATGAGGAGCTACTTGTTCCTAAAGATGAGCCTCATGATGTGGATTAGCCACAAGAGGAGGTTCAAGGAGTGGAAGAAACCACTCATGTAGTGCTAAACATCAGAGGGAAAAATCGCACTACAGAAGCTAAGCGACTGAATCTTGATGCAATGCAGAATGTAGGAGCACCTACATCACAACGCAGACAGAGACAGTCACCTGACCGATTTACTGGATACATGGCTTTGATGAGCAAGTGTATCGTGACAGAACCATCCTCTTTCGAGGAAGCTGTGGAGGATCCCGCATGGGTAGATGCCATGGTGGAAGAGTATGATTCGTTTGTCAGAAACAGTTCATGGGAGATTTTTTCAAGGCCGGAAGGGAAATTAGTGGTAGGTTTGAGATGGATCTACAAAGTGAAGCAAGCTGCTGCCGAGAGCGTTGAGAAGTACAAGGCAAGATTTGTTGCCCGGGGCTTATCACTGATCGAGGGGATCGACTATGAAGAAACCTTTGCACTTGTCGCAAGGTATTCTTCCATACGGACCATCCTTTCTCTCTCAGTGCAGATGGGTTGGCACATTCACCAGATGGATGTGAAGACTACGTTCCTCAACAGAGTCATTGAGGAGGAGGTGTACATAGAGCAGCCTGAAGGATTTGAAATCTTCAGCAGCGATTCGCATGTGTGCAGGCTCAAAAGAGCGTTGTATGGGCTTAAACAAGCACCTCATGCTTGGTACACACGGATAGAGATTTATTTCACCAGACTTGGATTCACCAAGAGTGAGGTAGATCCGAACCTATACCAGATTGTGGTGGAGGGTAAGTTGCTGATCATTGTACTTTATGTAGATGATTTGATACTGACAGGTGATGAACTGTTGATACACTCATGCAAGGCAGATCTTGCAAAGGAGTTTGAGATGAAGGACTTGGGCCTCCTTCATTATTTCCTGGGATTGGAAATTTGGCAGTGGAAGGGTGGAATGTTTGTGTCTCAAGGCAAGTATGCCCGAGAGATACTGGAGAAGTTCAACATGCAAGGTTGCAAGCTTATCGACACTCCTCTTCCTGGTGGTTGGAGGAAAGAGGATGCTACGTCGGTAGAGGTAGTGGATGCCACTGTTTATCAACAGTTGGTTGGTTCACTCATGTATTTGGTCAATACACGACCAAACATATGCTATGTTGTTAACCATCTTTCACAAGCTATGGTTAAGCCTACCAAGATCTTTTGGAAGGTAGGCAAGCATGTCATGAGGTATCTCAGGGGCACATCGGGATATGGATTATGGTATAGACAGTCGAATGAGTTGAAGCTGCATGGCTTCATGGATGCAGATTGGGCAAGGAGCCCAACAGACAGAAAGAGCACATCTGGAGGGATATTCAGTATCGGGTCTACAAAAATTTCTTGGTACAGCAGGAAACAGAGATCGGTGGCACTCAGTTCAGCGGAGGCTGAGTACATGACAGCAATTTTGGCTGCATGCGAGGCTATATGGATGAGGAAGATCCTGGTCGGGTTGTTCAGTTCACACTTAGATCCTACAATGAAATATTGTGATAATCAGAGTTGCATTAAACTCTCGGTTAATCCAGTATTTCATGATATATCTAAACATATTGACATCCGGTACCATCATATCAAAGATTGTGTGCAGTGGAAGATCATGTTGCTTTCTTACATTCCTACGGAGCATCAGGATGCAGATATTCTGACGAAGGCGCTCACCAGGAGCAAATTCGAATACCATAGAGATAGAATCGGGGTGGAAGATAATCCCTATCTTATTGAGAGGGAGTGTTGAGATTCAACTAGATGATGAGCTTAGTGAAAATAGTCGCCTTCACTAAGTGGGCCCGCGGGCTATTTTTGGCACAAAGTCTATTTTTAGACATGTCGATCATATTCTATGAGTTGCAGGATGCTATTTGTGGATGGTTGGCCAAGTTGGAAAAATATATGGACTTCTGGCTTTAAGATTAATAATCTTCTTCTAGATTGCTATAAAAAATATAGATATGTCGAATATTATTAGCTCTTAATAATATTTGGACTCTAAACATTATCTTATTCTCTTGGAGCACTTCAGTTAAGTGCACAGATGTGGCACAACAGCTGACAGAAGGAATTACGCTATTCCTGAGGGTTTACTGGAGCTAATGCATGAGGACTTCAGTTAGAACTCATGTGACAGAGTTTGGTGGAGTTATAGAAGTGGTCCTGATGGAGTCGTGTTCATTTAACTCGCTAGGACTCGTGTTGAGCTGAAGGTTGTATCTAGTATATAAACTTATTGACACAATTAGTGAGTGGAGATGTGTGTGAATAATTATTTATCTATCATCTACTAAATAATAACTCATTAATCAACTAAATAATACATCAGTTAACTACAGTGCATGGCAGTTTCAGTGGAGACCAGTGGAGAGATAGGTGAAAGGGCAAGATAGACTATCAGTTTTGACTATAGTGATGCATTGATTGCATCCAACACTCAGTGGAGATGCCAATGAGGATTACGCAGTGCAAGCCAGGTGGATTCAATTTCATTCATAGCCATTCTTCAGCAGGGATTGCACAGTAGAGGCAGGCTAGGAGGTGGCAAAGATCGGTGCATGGATTTGCTAGATCGGGCCTGATAAGTGTGTAGAAATTGTATTGTACTGAGAGCTTGAAATTTTCATCTTTGTATGAGGATTGTTACATGATCTCTATGAAATATATTATATACAGATAGTTTGGGTTTTTAGCTGCAGGCTTTACCGTTAAATCACTGTGTTAATGTGTGTGAATTTTTATGGTTTCATGTGTGCATTGCAATTGATTTAAATTCCGCATGTGATGATCAATGGTGGAATAGATTCTGTATTGTGCATGAAGTTAAAATAGTGTGTGATCAGAAGAATATTGGATATATAACACATTAGTTATAGAATTTCTACATGGTATCGGATCAGTTGATCATTGGAGCAGATTGCAATTATTGAAGTGGTTGAGTTTTGTGCTGGTGGAATTCGAATTTGCTGCAGTGTTTTCTTGGTGTAGAAGTTGAGCATTCATTGAAATGTCTTTCAAAGAATTGTGATTGGAGTATGCCCTTGATGGTAGCTCTAATTATATTGCATGGAAGGACAGGATGGAGGCGGTACCAGATGATAATGGGTTGAAGGAGTTCATAGATGTAGAAATTCCAAAACCTGCTTCTAGCGACGTTGTCGCACTTGACGCATGGCAAAAGAAGACACCAAAGTGTCGAAGGATTCTGTTGGAAGGTGTGAAGGATCACATAGTGTCTAGCCTTCATGGTAAAGATAGTCCATTATTAATGTGGAAATCTTTGACAGACTTGTTCCAAAGCAGAAGCGACCAGAGGAAGTTGGCGCATAAAGACAAGCTCAGAAAAATAAAAATGGAGAAAGGCAACAGTATACCAAAGTACCTCACAAAGTTCGTCCACTGCAAGGATGAGCTGGGAAGTGTGGGGGTTACTGTTAATGAAGAATACTTGGTGAGCTTGGCTCTCCTTGGGCTTCCGAAGAGTTGGCATAGCTACGAGGACTCTGTCAATGGTTAGGAGAAACTGCCAGGATGGGAGAAACTTTGGTCGGATCTTGTGCAGGAGGAGATAAGGTGGGGTACGAGGGATGGATCTTCATCAAAGAATGAAGATGAAGAAAATTTCGATTTGGTTGCCAAAGCAAGGAAAGGGAAGGGAAAGAAAAATCCTTCTCAATCTGGTGCGAAAGGCAAGAAGCAGGACTTGTCCAAGGTGAAGTGCTTTCACTGTCACCAACACGGACATTACGCCACTAATTGTCCACAGAAGGAAAAAAATAAGCAAGTTGCTGGATCTGTAGCTGGAGAGGCCTTAGCCTCACAGTTTGAGCTAGATTTTTCACTGATTGCATGCTTGGTTTCAAGTGTGATGGGATCAGTGTGGTTTCTTGAAAATGGTGCGTCTTTCCATATGACCGGAGACAAAGATTTGTTCAGTGATCTAGATGAGAGGATCTTGGAGTGCACATCGAGATGGGTGATGATGGTAGATACAGTGCGACTGGTATCGGGACCATTTCCTTTGAGAGGGAGTCGGAAAAACCTTTCATCTTGAAGGATGTCATGCATGTTCCAGGATTGAAGAAGAATGTGATCTCTGTGGCGATGTTGGAAGACAAGGGATATGATGTTGTTTTTAGCGAGGGAAAGGATTTCCTGTGCAGTAAAGCAACTGGTGAAACTCGAAGGATAAGGGTTCGAGTTAAGAACCTTTATCAATTGCAAGTAGATGGCTGCGCAGTAATGGCAGGCAAAGCAGAAGGAGTGGTGAGCCGAGATGAGGGTGAATTGTGGCACAGGAGATTGGGCCATCTTCACCATGGCGCTTTGAAAATTTTGCAGCAGATTTCTACCGGGCTTCCCAAGGGTAAACTTGCGCAGTCAGATCGGTGCAAGGGATGTACTTTGGGAAAATTTGTGAAGACCACTTTTCATGAGAAGGATAGTCGCGCCACGACGATCCTTGAGAGAATTCACACAGACATGTGTGGACCTTTCTCAGCTTCGACAGCAAAGCACATGTATTATGTGATATTTGTTGATGACTTTTCTCGTAAGTGCTGGATCTTCTTCATGCAAAAGAAGAGCGAGACATACTCAAAGTTCTATGAGTTCAAGACGCTGGTTGAGAAAGAGTCGGGGAAGCAGGTGAAAGCTCTAAGGAGCGATAATGGTGGTGAATTCATCTCTGGCGAATTCAAAGACTTTTGCAGCGCAGAAGGAATTCGAAGAGAGCTCATAGCGCCTCATAACCCACAGCAGAATGGGGTCGCAGAGAGAAAGAACAGAACGAACGTGGGTGATGCACGAGCGATGTTGCATGATCAGGGCCTTCCCATACACTTGTGGGTTGAAGCATGCAACACTGTGTTTTATGTGCAAAATCGTTGTCCTCATAGAGTACTTGGCATGAGTACACCCGAAGAGGTGTTTTCTGGTAAGAAGCCTGATATTTCTCATTTGAATATTTTTGGCTCACCTGTTTACATTCATGTGACGAAGGATGCCAGGAAGAAGCTGGAGCCGACCACGGAGGTTGGGATATTTGTGGGGTACACAAAAACACCCCACAATTATCGTGTGTATTTTCCAGACAGTCAAAAGACTGTTGTGCGACGGGATATCAAATTTCATGAGGAGAAAGCCATGAAGTTGTCGCTTGAGAGGAAGCTACACTTGCATGCAGATGAGGAGCTACTTGTTCCTAGATATGAGCCTCAGGATGTGGATCAGCCACAAGAGGATTTTCAAGGAGTGGAAGAAACGACTCATGCAGTGCCAAACATCAGAGGGCGGAAGCGCACTACAGAAGCTGAGCGACTGAATCTTGATGCAGTGAAAAATTTAGGAGCACCTACATCACAGCAAAGACAGAGACAGTCACCTGACCAATTTACTGGATACATGGCTCTAATGAGCAAGTGTATCGTGACAGAACCATCCTTTTTTCGAGGAAGTTGTGGAGGATATTGCATGGGTAGATGCCATGGTGGAAGAGTATGATTCGATTGTCAGAAACAGTTCATGGGAGATTGTCCCAAGGCCGGAAGGGAAATCAGTGGTAGGTTTGAGATGGATCTACAAAGTGAAGCAAGCTATTGACGAGAGCGTTGAGAAGTGCAAGGCAAGATTTTTATCCCGGGGCTTCTCACAAATCGAGGGGATCGACTATGAAGAAACCTTTGCACCTGTCGCAAGGTATTCTTCCATATGGACCATCCTTTCTCTCTCAATGCAGATGGGTTGTCACATTCATCATATGGATGTGAAGATTGCGTTCCTCAACAGAGTCATTGAGGAGGAGGTGTACATAGAGCAGCCTGAAGGATTCAAAATCTTCAGCAGCAAGTCGCATGTGTGCAGGCTCAAAAGAGCACTATATGGGCTTAAACAAGCACATCATGCTTGGTACACACGGATAGACAGTTATTTCACCGGACTTGGATTCACCAAGAGTGAGGTGGATCCGAACCTATACCAGATTGTGGTGGAGGGTAAGTTGTTGATCATTGTACTTTATGTAGATGACTTGATACTGATAGGTGATGAAATGTTGATACACTCATGCAAGGCAGATCTTGCAAAGGAGTTTGAGATGAAGGACTTGGGCCTCCTTCATTATTTCCTGGGATTGGAAATTTGGCAGCAGAAGGGTGGATTGTTTGTGTCTCAAGGCAAGTATGCCCGAGAGATACTAGAGAAGTTCAACATGCAAGGTTGCAAACCTATCGACACTCCTCTTCCTGGTGGTTGGAGGAAAGAGGATGCTACATCGGCAGAGGTAGTGGATGCCACTGTTTATCGACAGTTGGTTGGTTCGCTCATGTATTTGGTCAATACACGACCGAACATATGCTATGTTGTTAACCAACTTTCACAAGCTATGGTTAAGCCTACCAAGCTCTTTTGGAAGGTAGGCACGCATGTCCTGAGGTATCTCAGGGGAACATCGGGATATGGATTATGGTACAGACAGTGGGATGAGTTTAAGCTGCATGGCTTCACGAATGCAGATTAGGCAAGGAGCCCAACAGACAGAAAGAGCACATCTAGAGGGATATTCAGCATCGGGTCTACAACAGTTTCTTGGTATAGTAGGAAACATAGATATGTGGCACTCAGTTCAAAGGAGGCCGAGTACATGGCAGCAAGTTTGGCTGCATGCGAGGCTATATGGATGAGGAAGATCCTGGTCGGGTTGTTCGGTTCACACTTAGATCCTACTGTGATATATTGTGATAATGCTGTATTGCTTCCTGCTAATCCAATATTTCAAGGAGAGATTCAAATATATCTAAGGTCCGGTAATGAATATCAAAAGACTGGTGCCACTTTGGTGATTTATGTTGTTTTTTAAGTATTCTTACGTGAGGATCGTGATGCGTATATTCGACGAAGGCGCTCACTAGGAGCAAATTCGAATACCATAGAGAGACAGGATCGGTGGCGTATAATCCTATCTTTTTTTGAGAGGGAGTGTTGAGATTCAACAAGATGATGAGCTTAGTGAAAAGATTTGCCTTCACTAAGTGGGTCCGTTGGCTATTTTTGGGGCGCAAAGTCTATTTTTAGACTATGTCTATTTTTAGACATGTCGATCATATTCTATGAGTTGAAGGATGCTATTTTTGGATGGTTGTTCAAGTTGGAAAAATAGATGGATTTCTATTTTTAGACATATTGGGTGGAGTCTATTTTTAGACTGCCAGTCTAAATATAGATATGTCGAATATTATTAGCTCTTAATAATATTTGGACTCTAAACATTATCTTATTCTTGTGGAGCACTTCAGTTAAGTGCATAGATGTGGCACAACAACTGACAGAAGGAATTATGCTATTCTTGAGGGTTTACTAGAGCTATTGCATGGAGGACTTCAGTTAGAACTCATGTGACAGAGTTTGGTGGAGTTGTAGAAGTAGTCGATAGAGCCGTGTTCACGAACTCGCTAGACTCACGGAGCTAGTTGTATCTAGTCTAACTGATTGATACACTGGTGAGAGTGGTGTGAATTAATTAATTAATTAATTCACTAAATAATAAATCATTAATCAAATGAAGAATACATCAGTTAACCATGCGTGCGGCGCTTTCAAAGGAGACCAAGGGAGAGATGTGAGAGATGTGTGAAAGGGCAAGATACCATCGCTGTGACTATAGTGATGCATTGATTGCATCCAACACTCAGTGGAGATGCCAATGAGGATTGCGCAGTGCAAGCCAGGTGGATTCGAGTTCATTCAGAGCCATTCTTCAACAGGGATTTCGCAGTAGAGGCAGGCTAGCAGATGGCAGATATCGGTGCATGGATTTGCTAGATCGGGCCTGATTAGTGTGTAGCGATTGTATTGTACTGAGAGCTTGACATGTTCAGCTTTGTATGAGAATTGTTACATGATCTCTATGACATATTATATATAGATATTTGGGGTTTTTAGCTTCAAGCTTTCCTGTTAAATCACTATGTTAATGTGTGTGAATTTTTATGGTTTCATGTGTGCAGTGCAATTAATTTAATTTCTGCATGTGATGATCAATGGTGGAATAGATTCTGTATTGTGCATGAAGTTAAAATAGTGTGTGATCAGGAGAATCTTGGATATATAACACATTAGTTATATAATTTCTACACTTGTGATAAGCTTTGTATGTTTGTATGAGATGGTCATATGATCTCCATGTTACATAATATATAGTTGCTTTAGCTTTGTGCTTTCCTGCTAAACTTAAGTATACACAGATGATAATTTTTGTTTATGCTTCACATGTGTGTGAAATTAATTTTTCTGCAAAAGATTAACAAGTGGAATAGATTCAGTATCTTGCATAAAGTTATAGTGTGAGATCAGGTGGATCTTGGACATATGCATGCTTAGTGCATATAATTTCTACACCTTTGCCTGATCTGTTCCAGGGCGGTGACCATGTTTTTTCTTTTCTGCTAGTACTTCAACCCACTCTCTCTAGGTCTTTCCCTGCCATATGGAGGGGTACTTTTGTTCTTTTGGTCAATTGTATGAGGTCCCCAACCTTTTTTTTCTCTATAATTTTTGTCATCATATGGAAGTATGTCTCAGAATAATATGGTATGTTTCTCTCTTTTTGACAGTCTTGTAGTTTCTGCACCTATATGATAGGGTGTAGAGGAACTTTCCTTGATGTAACAACTTGTTTTTATTAATAATATAAGTTTTTTGTTTTTTCCCTATGAAAAAGGTATGATTTTTAGATAGATGCCTATGACTTCGACCACTAGTACTGTGACGCTAGGTTTGGAACTTTGTCCGGAGAAGGGAGAATCATCTATGGAGGCCTTCAAAATTTCATCCGACATGATAGGACTGGTTGAACTAAAATATTCCTTGAAAATTTATTCTTATGGAAAGAATGACTACAAAAAATGCATAAATTTACTCTCCACTTAAAATCATATTTGATAGTTGCACCCCAACACCAACATTCGTTCAAATTCCAGCTTAGAGCTCATGAAAGTTGGTCGTATAAACTCAATCCACATGTTAGCAAAAATTTTACATTTCCAAAAGTTAAAAATTCCTTTCGAAAAAGTCAGCTCTATTCTGGCTTGGTTTAGTTACTTTTAAAGTGTGGGGTGAAATTCATTTTAAAACAATTTTAAATTAGTTTGGGTTACAAGTCAATAAATTCATATGGATATAAAGATATCTTAAAATTTTGTATAAATTATTGACCAATCCAAATTATAAAGATACTCCAAACAAAACTTCATTTCTGAATGCTATATAATTTTCATTTCATAAGAGGTGCTATGAAATCATTTTTCAATTCCTACAGGTGCGCTGCAAAATAATTTTCCAGCACTACAACAACACTCTGGTTTTCTCTATTTTAGTCACCGTGTTCAAGCAGAGTTTCCGAACAGTTGGAAATGAATTCTTGAAAACCAATTTCTTTTTTCTCAAATGGATCAATCTACAAAAACCCCTTTCAATTTTTACATATGTATTGCGGTTTAGGAGATACGAAAGAATATTTGGATCCTATTTTTTAGAAATTTTCCAGAATTAATTTTTCTATTTTTAGAAAAATGCCCAATCAACTTTCAGTTGGAGATCCACCTCATAATTTCGACTTGAAAACAAACTAAATATGGATGAGGATGTTTTAGGATCCATTTATTTTGGATCTCGGTAGGATATCTATATATTTTTATTATTTTGTATTAAAAATTTTCCATAAATTGTGGATCTAAAAACTTATGTAATTTTTGTATAAATTAGAGGAATTGTAATAGATCAAGGTTGGATTTTGAAAAAAATATATATATTTTATGTGGGTTTTAAAGCTTTATTAATTTAAAATTTTCAAAGATCAGAAGATTTTGATCATTGACACAAATATTCATGTGCTGGTATCTCTTAGTCTGTATTCTCTACATGTTTCAATGTTTCTTTCTTTGTAATATCATTTGAATGTATTTTCTTATGATATTTGAATGAGATTAAATTTTACAGAATTCATCCTTGTTTTTGATGCTCCGTCTCATAGATTCAAATATTTGCACCCTTATCTTATAAATCCACTTTAGGATTCATCTCCTATTCCCTACCATAGTGGATTGTTTTTCTATTTTCCTCTTTCATCTACAATGATGACTTAAAATGTCTAAGATGCTCCATATACCTTTCCTTCATTAATCCTTGATCATACAACCAATATCTTGGTAAGTTTCCTTAAACCATAGCTTTTTTACTCCATTTCCCAATAGACTATCTCCCTCGTGCCCAGGAAAACCCTATTTTAACACCACTTAATTAAAGACCTGGCCATTGTTTCTAGTACACAACCAATTACTTAAGTAACAATGAGTGTCTGAGCTATAAGAGAGATCCCTCTTTGGGTTGGATGGGCTAGCCTTCAGCCTGAAAGCTTGGTTGAAAAGGTTACCTTAGGAGTTTTATGTCACAACCAAGAATAACTCTTGAGTGATAACATATTGGCATTGTTTTCGAGGAGTGAATGTTAAATCTTCCCTGGGAAAGAATGACAAAGATACAAATATGAACAGTGATGGTGAACAATGATAAAAAAAAAACATTTAATTGTGCATATTTCACCTGGAGAATCCTCTCTTAGCAGGATCCAAAATTCAAAGCATCATTCACCTGGTACTCCATTGTAAGATACTTCAGATTTCAAAAGTGTTCATGGTGACTCCACTATCAAAAGGATTTATAGTTCAAAGAATTCATAAGTGACTCCATTGGATTTGATGAAGAACTCATATACTACTACTATCATATCAAGGTATGCATGTTTGGATTTTTCATAGATTTTTTATTTCCCTAATCCTTTACTCAAGGATGAATAATTTTTAAGGAGTGGTCCAAACTTTAATGGAGATGATTTAAATTTGGCTTTGAAAAATATCTCAATTTTTCATGACTTAACTGATATTATTAATGGCAATAATGAAGATGCATTTATACGATTATTCTATGATTCATTCCAAGGAAAATGCAGGAAGTGGGATGAGTGTTTTCCTTCTAAATCCATAAGTTATATAACTAGTTTTTTGGTTATCTTTTTGGAAACATGGATGGAGAAGACAAAGTTAGTGACGAACTTTGTTTCCATTTAAGGTTTTTGAGAATGGAACAATGGGTATACTAATGATGAAGTAGAGGAGAATTCCGCTTCATTCTTATCCTCTTATTTAGAGTTATGTAAATATAACTCAGAAGCTAAGATTATATTTATATAACAGTTTGCTAAGGAGATTGAGATAAAGCTTGAAGTTTTAGAGGCCCAAAGAATTATTTTAGATCAAATTCATACTTTTCAAATTTCTTTTCGGTAAAAACAACAGGCATTGCTGCCCTTTGATATTGATAATGGGTTTTTTTTTTTCAATCATGAGTTCCAATAAGAAACCACACATGAACAGTTTAAACATGAAAATCAAATCGCAAAATACATTGAAGATCATCAAATAATATATGGAATCTATGACTTTAACGACCCTGTAACTATCTATATGGAAGAGTTTTTTATTTTAAATTATCAGCCATGGTTTCACTTTGAAGATCAGGGTTATGATGAGTTGCCATTACATTATAAATTTTTTATTTTAATCAAGTATAGTCAAGAGGTCTGGTTTGCAAATTAGTTACTTCCTTGGTTTCACTGGAAACATGATTTTACCTTAATAGAATATCTTATTGGTTAGAATAGGAACAATGTACAAAATAAGCTCATTTTTTCCGAGCATTTCTTTATTTTTCAAAGTGTGGATTTAATTGCAGTAGCAGTGGATTTTCAATAGTTATGTGAATTTCCATTTTGATTTTCAACATTTACTTTAGTTCAATTTGCAGGTTACAACACTATTTTTTTAGTGGATTTGGTTGCATAATAAGTTGGTTGCGGGTTAGGTCATAGAGAAGGTTGCAATCTCAGAACTCAGGAACAAACCGATGGATTGAGAACTTGGTCTTTGATTTCTTTGTTGCCTCACAGGGAGGACAACATCCCCATTGGAGCTAGTTGTTAGCACTATTTTTTACATTTCCAAAAGTTAAAAAATCCTTTATAAAAAGACAACCCTATTTTGGCCTGGCTTAGTTACTTTTGAATTCATAAGTGAAATTCATTTTAAAACAATTTTAAATTAGTTTGGGCTACAAGTCAATAAATATTTATGGATAAAGAGATATATTAAGACTCTGTATAAATTATTGACCAATCCAAATGTTAAATATACTCCAAAATAAGTTTCATTACTTAAGGCTATATGATTTTCATTTCGTAGGGGCGCTACGAAATCATTTTTAAGTCCCTACAAGTGCGTTGCAAAATCATTTTCCAGCGCGTACAACAACACTTTGTTTTTCTCTGTTTTAGTCATCGTGTTCACGCTGAGTTTCCGAAAAGTTGGAAATGAATTCTTAAATATATATATATATATATATATATATATATATATATATATATATATATATATATATATATATATATATATATATTATTTTATATATATATTATTTTTTATTTATTTTTATTTTATTTTATTGATTTCATTTTTTTTTAATTTTTTTAATTTTTATTTATTTATTTTATTTTATTTTTATTTATTTTATTTATTTATCGAATGGGTCAATTTACAAAAAATCTCTTTCAATTTTTATATATCTATCACATTTTAGGAGATACGAAAGAATATTTGGGGCCTATTTTTCAGTAATTAGCCAAAATTATTTTTTTCTATTTTTAGAAAAACACCCAATTAGCTTTTAGTTGGAGAGCCACCTCATCAATTCGGCTTGAAAGAAAACTAAATATGGATGAAGACGTTTTCATATCCATTTCTTTTTCTATCATACAAATATAACTAATATTAGATTATTGAAAACTGACATAAAATTTTCTAATAGTTTGTGAAATTGAGTGTTTCTACTTCATTTTATGATAGTCTATGTGTTCCATGCTTTAAACTTTATGTTTCCATTCGGTACACCATCAACTTTCACCTCGACATACAATGGAGGCCAAAGTTGAGTCGTAGCACATGTTTTTAATTTGTATGTTCCAATTGGTGGCTACCACACTACTGCTTGACCTCTGCACATTTTTAACCAAACGATAAAAGCATAACATTTCAATTTCATGACTAGGAAATTTTCCTTTTGGAAACAATTTAGGTGTTTAGAGAGCACCTTCCATTTAAATCATCTTGCATTTGTAGAAATGCCCCTAGAAAGAATAACTTCCTCAAGCTCACAAAAAATTTGGTTCATCTTCTCAACCTATTCTTCTTTTGGCAGAGCATTTTGTCCAAATTTTGTTTTGCTCCCACCATAGATAACTAGAATTCAACTTAAGGAATTCAAGAACATCATTCACATTAAGTGCACTACACAATTACATAATATTGATAAGTAAACTGCAATAGAAACAATACCTGACAAATTTCAATTTGTTTCACTGCTTCTTGGTTCCAATTTTGAAGATCATCAACCATTGAAACATTTGCTAAAGTGATTTACATTGTCCTCTCTGCATCGAGCAAATTTGTTTCCTTTGAATTTATAGGTCATTCCAAATCCCTCTTGTCTTCCTGCAATTTTGTAATCTACAAGAAATTGAAAAGTTCAATACCAATGTACTGGTGTGGAAACTACAGGAATAAACCATAAACATCCCCGAGTTAAAGAGGCTAGCTATGACACACAAGACAAATCATGGGTTTTTCTATAGGGAGGTAGTACCTCTTGGTGGGCATGTTACAGATAATGGACCATAAACGTTGCAATAAACTCAAATAAACAAATCTTACACAATTCCTACAGGATTTAGAAGTCAAGGAAAATATCTTTTTTCTTACGGAAAACAAGCAAGAGAGAGGGATTATTTGTGTGACACCCATACTACACAAAACCAAAATCAGGAAAATGGGTTTCGTTGTAAAGAGAGCACAAATGGGTTCTGCTGCAAAGAAAACACAAGCCTCAGAAGAAAGTCGGCTTATTTTTGTGACACCCTACTGCATAGATCTCAGAAGAAAGCAAAATTATTTCTATGACACCCTTACTTCACAAAACCCAAATCAAGAAAATGGGTTCCACTTCAAAGAATGCACAAACCTTAGAATAAAGTGTACATCTACATAACATATATTCAACACAAACACTTAATAGTGGTGGGATCGTGGTGATTTACAACGCCTCTTGTCGGGAAAGCTATAGGCAATGGACCATAAAGATCGCAACAAACCCAAACAAACAAAATCTTATACAATACCTACAAGCTTAAAAATCCAAGTGAAAGATCCTCCTTCTTCAGGAAAATGAACAAGAGAAAGGGCATATTTGTGTGACACCCCTACTACACAAAAGGAAAATCAGGAAAATGGGTTCCACTACAAAGAAACCACAAATGAGTTTCATTGCAAAGAAAGCACAAACCTTAGAAGAATGTGTGATACCGCTACTGAACAAAACCCAAATCAGGAAAATGGGTTCCATTACAAAGAAAATGAAAATGGGTTTTGTCTACATAACATATTCAACACAAAACCTTAGCAGTGGTGGGATCATGGTGATTTCCACAGTAAAATCTATGATAGGATATCACACTATCCTTTATCAGAACAACAATAGGAGCCTTAGCACGACTCAAACTTGGAATAAACACTTGGAAGATGTAAAGGAGGGCACCTAGAAGACGACAAATCTCTACATTGTCACTACCATGAACCTCATAATAAGAACGCCCATCGGCATAATGATAAACATTTAAAAAATAAAATAAATAAAATAATTAAGTATACGATAAACATAAAAAAAATTAAATCTATAACACGATTACTGATGGTCTTATATTTATTATTATTTAAATAAATATGTAAATAATAATAATAATAATATAAACAAATAATTGAAAATAATGCATGCCCATGTGTTTCATGTAGAGGATGTGTTTACGCCACTGTGCTTCACAGTATCCGCACAATGTCTAAGTTTGTATTTGCATATTTTCCATGAATGTGTAACTAGTGCAAGGGCATTGTAGGCGTCTCTCCTGTGTATGAAAAATCCCCTAGACCTAACTTTCTTAACTTATCTCGGTGATACAATCATATTAGTTCCCTCCTAGCTTCAAGGTGTGTTTTTATTACCATATACAAATCTTAAAAGTCAAAAATTGGATATGCTTAGTGCACTTTAAAATTATTGTTTGATTACACACGATTTTGTTAGTTTGAGCTTTCCTTTTCCCAAATCCAGATCCCTCTTTATTCATCACCAACATCCAAATAATCATCTTTTCCATTTCCATACCGATTCCATCTCATTTTTGATGGACCTCTCTATCTATAATCATTTTCATGAATGATTATATTATAGTTAGAAGGGTAATGACTAATAGTTTTGTAATAAAATATGCTTTCTTATTAAACCAGTCCAGATCTTGAGATTTATATATTCCAGGCGATATCTCTCTAGTCTTGTGGTTGTTGAGCCTGATCAAACTTACTTTCCCCATGGCTCACCACCCCAATATTGCTAGTTCAAACTTGATTTTATACAGATCATCTCCCTATCATGCATAGAAATAAGAGCAATCAATAATGTTGAAACAAATAGAAAATTAAGGGAAACCAAGTAAGCAAGCGTAGATAGAGAGGCATCATGCCTACACATTCAGAAGTGTACTTCATTCCATGAGATTCTCCTTCTTTACGACACAATGACACCTAAAATGTCATTATTTGGGTAGATTTCACTTCCCATGGTTTTCGAGTTCAATATCGAGAACAATTTACTTGGTAATGATAACCCATAGGGGGGAGAACCCGAAAATGATTAAAAGGCATGCTAACATCGAGTCTCCTAATCTGCGACAGAATAAGACCGGATTTGGATACTTTTTATTAATGCAACCATATAATAGTAAGCCCCTTTTCCACCACAATCTCTTCCTTTGTTGTAGGGTACACTGGTTAAGAGGTCACCACAGGCACTCCCATTCATTGTATATATAGTAATATGGATGGGTTCACTCAGTAATAAAACAATTTGTCTTTCACAAGTCTATTCTCATCATTAGAAGTACCTGAATTGTGGGAGCGTTGGATGGTGTAGTTAGAGTGGACTAGAATATAGGTTTTAACCTTGTACAAAAATTACCTGCAAAAGAATTCTTAAAACATAAAATATACAATGGCGAGAACATAAAACAAATATACATAGAGATTTTCCCCTAGATCCCAAAACCAAGACTACCAAATTGATTTTTCATTATATTTCTTTCAATGTTACAATACATATATATACATGCCGAAGCATTCATAAACTCAAATCCATTAACCCTGGATTAGAACATAATCATAGTTACCTTGACTGCATCTACAAAATACCATGGGAAGAAAACCATCATTCCCAAAACCATGTGCAAAACCCATGCACAAAACGATGGATAGGTCCGCCCACCATCTTTGGGTCCACCCCCCATCCTTGGGTCAGCCCAACTATTATTGGGTACGCATAAAAAATGGCGCAACGTACAACACATGGGGCTAGTCGTGGAAAGAATATAACACACACCCAACATTCTCCCATTATTTTTTCTTTCCACATAGAGCGTCACAGGAGAGCTTAGTATACGTTAGTAACAATTTTGGATTGTCCACATGTTGAAAGGAGGTGAATCAGTTCAGTTTTGGAAGATGAAGACATCGATGGCTTGGGAAGCGATTTGTTTCAGTGGAATAAGAAGAGGTCAACAACATGAGGATAAATGGTAGGAACAAGGAAGGAAAGGGACCTTTTTGGGGGCATTCAGGCTTTGCTTATGCCTCTTGGCTCTTGGACGTTTGGTTGTTGGATGGTTGGCCCACCATCTTTGGGTCCGCCCCCCATCCTTGGGTCAGCCCAACTATTATTGGGTACACATAAAAAAATGGCGCAATGTACAACGCATGGGGCTAGTCATGGAAAGAATATAACACACACCCAACATTCTCCCATTTTTTTCTTTCCACATAGGGCGTCATAGGAGAGCTTAGTATACGTTAGTAACAAATTTGGATTGTCCACATGTTGAGAGGAGGTGAATCAGTTCAGTTTTGGAAGATGAAGACGTCGATGGCTTGGGAAACGATTTGTTTCAGTGGAATAAGAAGAGGTCAACAACGTGAGGATAAATGGTAGGAACAAGGAAGGAAAGGGACCTTTTTTGGGGCATTCAGGCTTTGCTTATGCCTCTTGGCTCTTGGACATTTGGTTGTTGGATGGTTAGCATTGGTTTGGATGTTGTATGATTTTTAGATAGTGCAACTAGCTGTTGTACGAGTTAGGAAGGTGTCCGGTTTTGAGTAGACTTGAATTACTCTATGTTTTCATTGTGTGATTTAGTTATTGGATTAATTACTTTAGTATCCAAATTCCAATGGCCCCGTTGTACGCTTTATAATAGCAATCCATATTTTGTAGTGTTGTGAAAGCTACAAAATTTGGGTTGTGTCAATAACACTTCATAACTGTATATTTTTCCCCACAATCAAGCCCACTTAGCTTGTTACCCATTTCCAAACCTTAGTAAGTATCATGCCATATAAAAATTTTAGTTAGAGTTCCCTTCACTCTTTTCATTTAATTAAGGGGCTTTTGCAATGCAACATATTAAATATTAATTTTTGGATTAACTGCATAGAATGAGTAATTATCCTATGACCATATCTATGTGTAATAGTCTCAATTGACCAAATTTCTCATGATTTTGAATATTCCACGTAGCACTCGTTACATTGGGAGATGCTCAAAGGGGTAAAGAAGTGGGATTGATACTTGCTAAGGTTCTGCAAATAGGGTAGCAAGCTAAATGGGACTGATTGTAGGACAAAACTCCACAATTAAGTGCACTTGAGCTAGAGGAGTCTTGAGATGGGTGACCTTCTAGGAAGTCTTAGTACCAAGGTGTAATCCCTAGAGATGATGATTGATGCTCTGCAAATTATTTCTCTAGTATTATTCAATACAAATGAATTAATTTATTCACCAATCATATATATATATATATATATATAGTGAAGGGAAACTAATAGCAATCAAAGAGCAAATCAAATGCTATAGTCCTGCTAATAATACTTGACATTAATCCTTGTATGAATAATGATATAGTTGTTTTGGACTTTGAATTGATCATTTTAATATCTCCAAGGGTATCATAATGAGAGAGAAATAATAATACAATATATTAGTAATTAATTAAGTTTCTCACCCACTAAGTGATAGGGTGTTTTGTTAAGACATTCCGTGTGTGAAAGTTACTGCATGGATACAAAAAGTCTAGCCATATTAAGGGTTAGTGTAGTCTAGGCTAGATGCAATCTTGAATGATTTTGATAACTTAGATGCCCCTAGGTCATGATTGGTGTGGCTCAAGCTAAGTGCGATGGTACACCACCTGGTGATTTTAATGGCTTAGATGCCCTTAGGTAACAATTTTATGGCCAAAGACTAGTCTCACAAGTCACAAAAAAAACAAACTATGTTTCTCACTAAACCTTAATGCATGATCAATGGCTCTAATCAATCATGGTTGATTATAGTTGACTATGTTTAATTATAATTGGCTATAATGATGCATGAATTTATATTTATCAATCATTGACTTTCATTGGCCATGATCATCCATAACCAGCTATGATTGAATATGTTTGATAATGATTAACTAACTATGATTGAATATGTTTGATAATGATTAACTAGTAACCCACAAACCCCCTAACACACTAACCCACCCAATCCCAAACCCTCTAACCCATATTCGATTTATATTTAACCATAGTTTACTATGATTTATTAAATCATAATTGTATTATTAAAAATAGTTGATCATTGTCCTTAATTGATTTTTGTTAAAAATAATATATATAATTAATAACACGATACATGAATAACTAATATTTAACTCATTTATGAGTTACACTAGTTAGCTGGAGACATTGGGTTCATAATGTGATTTAGATTAAGTAAAATTTGTAACTATAGAAAAGCTATCTCCATAATATAAATTAATAATATGATCATGAAAAATTTATGATGTCAAAGCATCATTTCACCTTATGCCCTTCAAATTTGAGAAGCATAATGCATCCATCCATATATATTCAAACCACATACGATCTGCAAAAGCTATTAACGATCAAAAGGTGCACTGTGCTCATTTGAGAAAAGACTGATTACATATGAGTTGCCATGCGTAATTTTATGATGTCTTACAAAGGCATGGAAAACCATCTTAGAATCATTTGATTGATTTTTAATGCAAATGACTGAGGGTGATCAGATCATTTCGTGTAACAATTGAACAGATGAAAAGAGCATTTGGGAGAGATTTTCTGAAGAGCAAGTTTAATGGTATCAGCTTGCTGGACAACAGCTCCTTTCTTCTCCACAAGGACAGCATGAATAATATCTTCATAGTTTCCTCCATCATGACAAAGAAATTCAACAATGGCAGCTTGCAAGGGAGAAAGGCTGGGGTTGAACGCTGCAGACTCGATATAAGATCCTGTACAAATGGTTCCTTTTGTAGTCATCAGAGCGATTCCAGAAGGACACTTACTATATGGAGCATGTGACGAGTTTGCTGCTTTAAGAGCTTCTACCCCGAGTTGATACAAACCTTCAGAGCCCACAATGTTGTGGATATTTTCCTCCTTTACCTCTCCATCACCATTACACAAGTTCAATGGATCTTCCTTTATATCTCCATCACCATTACACAAGTTCAATGCATCTTCCTTTACATCTTGATCACCATTACACAAGTTCAACTTACGATTCAATTCAGGAGAATCCATAGGCCGAAAAGCCAACCCATTGAAGTGAGGTTCAAAAACCAGAGCGGTGCTTTCCTCCAAATCATCTGGACCAAATCTATGGGGAAGGAAATACAATAGAGACTGTGTTTCGGCATGCTCATCAGCTATCAATATGTTAATCTCAGGCACACCCCACACTTCTTGCAGAAATTGCCTGCAATGCCCACATGGGGCTGCTGAGACCGCAATGAATCTAAGTTGGACCTCTCCGTGTTGTGCTGCATTGGCTACCAGAAACTGCTCGGCATGAACAGAATGATTCAAAGGAAGACCTTCAAATTCCAAATTTACTCCCTTGAAGATGCGTCCACTCGCTCCAAGGCCAACAGCTCCCACACAAAATCTGGAAATGGGAGCCCTTGCAAGAAGTTGAGTAGGCTTTACCAATGTAGCAAGATACTGTATTTCTGACAGACCTGCTTCTTTACACAAACGCTGAACCTCAGCTGCTTCGATCACAAAAGGTGAGCAGCTTCCCATTGTTGACAAACCCTCAAAGTTTCAAAAAGCTTTGACACAGGGGTGGGATAATTTTTAGATCTGAGCAGAACCTACAAAATATGTCTGATATTAGACCACGCCCTTGCTAATTTATCAAAGAGAATGAACCAGAATGGTGATTGGAGAAATCCAAGCATGAATTCACAATGGCAGCTTACAGACTAACAGTCAAAACATAACCTTCGAAATGCAGCAATTACTGCATAATATATAATTTGAATTAGAGCCCAGCAGCATAAAAACAACCGTCTCAGTGTCCACACATCAGAGTATTAAATTCAACATCCCCAGAGATAAAAACAAGTCTAATGAAGAAATAGTGAAACTTTCCACAAAGACCCTAAACTCGGTGCAGTTCACTCTGCAGCAGGCAAACCCTGCATATAATACCTTTAAACAAATTGAAAATTATTGATTCTAAAAGATTTGCCTAATGAAAATAACGAAAAATCATATATTCTGGTTTAGCTATTCAATATTCGGCATAGCTATTAGGAGCTACAGCCTCCATCCCATGCTTTTGCCCTACCTGCTTGCCTAAGCAGTGTGAAGGCTAAATTAATGTAATGATGTTTTTTTTGGTACTTGATAACAAGGGAAGAGAATAGAAAATCACGCAGTAGAATTCTGCAAAAGATATAACCAGATCAGTACCATTGATGAAAAGGCAAGTGTTTCAGTGGACACGCATTGGCTGAAAGATATTTCACACAGTAAAAGCCTGAAATCTGATGAAAATAACCAGATCTTCATTCACACAGTCCTTCTGCAAAGGGGGTTGTTCAACAGAATTTGTATCTTACAGCAGAGGACTCTTCAAAATAATCTAGACAATTTAACATCATTCATTCTTCAAAAATAAATCCAAAAAATCCCTTAAAGGGTTTATTTTCCAACAACAGAAAAATAACTCTGCACTGCATTTAGCTTGTACAGGGGCTCAAGAATATATTAACATAACAGTATTCACCGTTTCAACTCTTCAAGACATATAAAAGGGAAAAAACGACACAGAGAACAATGGAAATTCCTAAACTCGACAAATTTAGCAGATTATATTTAAAATCCCCAAATTGGGTACTGAAAGTATCGTTTCCAGCAGCGAAATAGAAACAGAAGAATGCGCTAGAAACTACCTCGCCAGCCTGAAAATTCCGCCAAATTCTTCGCCTGATCCCGTCGGTCATACGCCTGGCAAAATTCTTGGTCAGCGTAATGTCACAGCATTATGGCTCCGCTTTCATGGGCAGATAAACATGGCGAGAATTGTTGCTGCCTCCTTCAGCTGAATCCGTTATATAGATTCTCGGTCTCTCCCAAAGGAAGTTTTTAAATTTACGGACTCTGACCCTATTTGGACAGATGGGAAGGGGTAGGGTGACTAACCATAGGACCGAGATTTGGTGACAGGGAAATGGATTCCAGCACCTTCACGAAACTCGATTGGAATTTCAATATAATTGAGATTTGTGGAGTTAACAATGTTGGATTTGGATGTCGCGTTTGTAGTGGTTGTAATTATAGTGAGAAAAATGAGATTTAAAAGAAAGAAAAAAATATTTTTTTAATGTTAATGAGGTTAAACATAGTTTATGGGAGAGATTGTGTTTTTATCTAATTTTTGTATTGGATTGTTTTCTAGTAGAGTTTTACAATAGACTTTTCTAGCTTGTCCACAAACTCTTAGTTGAATAGATTATCTAAGTATTAGTCATTAGAATACGTGCATAATTTTCCCTATTGTTTTTGAAGGTCTCACATTCTAAATTGAAATGTTTTTCTCTTTCTATTTGTTAAGAAAAGCAAAAAATACACTCTTTCTTTCCACTTTTTTTTTGGCTTTTTCCTCCTTGCTTCACGACGGAGTTGATGAGAATTAGTCCTTAATTGAGTAATAAGAATTTTAGATCTCCAAGAAATATTGGTTTTGTTGATGATTATGAGTGGTGTTAAACTCTTCAATGTAGTACTAGTTTTTTCTCCTAATTACATTTGTAGAACTTATTCATAATAAAAAAAATTATCTCTTTACTGTTTGTAAAACACATACTCAAACAAATACCTCGTCTATATAGTTTTACATTTCATCTTAAATAATAATAATTTATTAAAATAATATAAAAATGATTTGGATAATGGTCCAGACTTATTCGTATTGGGTCGAAATGAAAGTTTGTTTGTTTTTTTTAATGGATTATTAATGGGTTATTCTATATGATATAGTTTTTTAATGGGAAAGTGAAATTCACATTTAAGGACTGATTCGCTGATCAGATACCTCAGACTGAAAAATCAGATACCAAATGGTGGAATGGGTGAGGAAGCATCAGAGGCTGAGCTGTCTATTCATATACGTCGCTTCTTCGTTGCTGAGCTGTCTTGTTCATTGCTATTGTTTTCACTTGACAAGAATAAATTCCGTGGTTTTAATAAGTAGTACTCAGCGAGCATTCAAATTGATTATCTGATCAGTGTAGGGTAAGCAAATCTTAATGCGATATAGTTTGATTAATTACTCTTTATGGCTCTTTATCTCTTGAGGGGATCAATTATTGCCACGTGAAAGAAGGATATATAATCTTGATAAGGATTACCATCACTTGGATTCTCATCATTGAGTCACAATATCCATCGTCAATATCTAATAAAAATAATTAAATTTATTTGTTTAGAAAATTTTTGATAATTTAATTGTCAAATTACGGAGGAAAGTTATTATGCGTTACTTTTCATATATGGACCTTGATTCATTAGTAATTCAAATAAAGTCAAATTATTGATAATTTATAAAGGAGTAAGATTTAAAATAATTAATGGATGATTCATTAAAAAAAGGGTAAGATTTGAAATAATTAATTGATAATTCATAAAAGAGTAAGTTTTTTACTTTGTGAGATATTTTAGACTATTAAAGTGTAAATTGATTCATAATTATTATTAGAAAAATAAACGATTTTAAATAACTAATTAATTTTAATCTTTTATTCTACCATATATATATATATTAATGGTTAAAGATATGTGGTAGAATAAAATATATATATACGAGCAGTAGCGGGAGGATGTGAGAAATAAGGTCGGAAGGCTCTATGGATTGGAACCATCCTCCATTTGGTTGAGTGGTTATGAGTTGTTTTTTCTCTATATAGTTACTTTCAGTTTTCATATTTTCTATTGTTGAAAACGATAATATGTATGTTCTCACAAAACTTTATATATTATTTGTTTCATTTCTGTTTGGGTTGTTTTTCCTCATAAGAGGAGGCCCGGGAACTAGTTCTTTATGTTGCGTATAATAGGATATATATTTTTTGTTTTTCGGGTTGTTTTCTTCCAAATAGGAGGCTCAAAAAATGCTTTTTCTTTTTGTGGATTCCACTCTAGGGCTACGAGCAATTGGTTGTTTTTCCCTTGACCAATGGAAGACTTTGAACTTGCACAACCTATTCTGGGTTGAGGCTATGTGAAAAGGCTGAAATTTTTTGGCCACAAATTAGGAAGAGAATGGATCTCTCTCAAAAAATGCTTAAATGTATGTACACAATTAACTTTTTATAAATATAAAGAGTTCTATTTTTTCTTTGGAAAAAAAAAATACAGATATAAAATAATGTTTTCATTAAATAAAAACAATTTCAAATCATACTCCAAAATTAATATAAATTAAATTATTAAATTATTTTAATAATTTTTTATTTTTTAAATTAATTAATATTTTATTTTAAAAAATATATAATAATTATTTATTTATTAATTAATTAAAACTCATAATCATAATAGAAAGTATAATTCTTTGGCAAATACTTACATACAACTTATTTCAAAATAATAATAAAATCTTATTTAATTTTTTAAGAAATTAAAATGGAAATTGTAAGATATAATGACAACTAATATTTAAATTATAATATTTTAAATTTTATAGTTTATTTATTTGTAATTTAAAAAATTTCATTAAAATAAGGGGTGGGAGAAATAATAATAAAATTTTATTTAATTTAAAAAAAAATTAAATTAAATGGAAATTGTAAGATATAATGACAACTAATATTTTAAATTTTATTTATTTGTAATTAAATTTTTTTATTAAAATAAGGGGTGGCAGAAGGGGGAGGGATTTACTTAATGGTAATGGAATAATGGAGGAAAAAATTTCATGCGGGCTGGGGAGGAATAATTTTCACGGGGCCTGGGGAGGAAAACCAACAATCAATTTGAGATGTATGGTCTCTTGTAAGGTTTATGCATCGCTAAGGACAAAGGCGGTAAATATATCATTGTTGTAGGAGACTCGTTGTTCATAATCAATTATCTCATTAATGGGAGCAGTCTAAAGGATAACTATCTTGCCTTAGTGCTTCAAAGAATTAGAAAATTGGTTACATAATATCATACCAAGGAGTTCTATCATATTCTTAGAATCAATAAGATGAATGTTCATCTTCAAGCTAATAATGCATGCTCTCTCGGAGAGACTAAGTTATAAATTAATGACTCTAGTAGATATAGTCCAATCCCCTCAGCCTATATGGTCCCTAGGATCTGGTTTCCCCCTTGGTCCCTACCTTATTTTGCTAACTATCCTTTTGGCATTAACCTTGGTTCCCTCTCCCTATCTTATATTCCCCCCTTTATCCTATCCCTTCTATGTGTTGCCCTCCATAATCCTCATATCTATTTTGAAGGTTTAAAGGTTTGATATCAAGTTTGGGTTATTATCTCCCATGGCGTGGTTGCATTTTATGTGAAACACTACCATGCATCTGTGCCACACTCTGTCTCGCATGCTTAGTATTACGACGATCATATTCTTTGACCTTGGAAACACCTTTATCTTAAAATAATGATGGCTCTCTCCAGAAGGTGTACTGGGAAATTTAATGTTCAATTGATGAGGAACATGTGGATTGATAGGGGAATGCTTGATAAATATAGCTTTCACCTTGTTCCTGTTCCATTCCTGTCTAATTTTGCATTGCATGTTACTCCATCATCTTCATGGGTCAATAATCTATTTCTATTTTGTCTCTGGAATTAATTGTGGTGTCTAAGAGTTCAAATTTATAGAAACTCTGCAAAGAGCTCTGCTCTTGGTTTCAATTACTCCTCCATTGTGTGGCAATATCGTGGGTTATGCACTCCAATTCTTGGGAATTTTGGAGGACAAGACTCATTGGTTCTCAAGCCACCTCGAAAACACCTGGGCTTCGTAATTCTAATGCCCTCGGTCAGGTTTGGGCTCAAGTGCACAAAGGTAACTCTTTGTTCCATGTTTTCAATTTGGAACTCTACAATCCATATGGCCCAAATGGAAATTCAAGTGAAGAAGGCTCCTCTCTATGTGCTCTAGGTTCCAATTCGAGTTTTTTGAAGAGGTTTGAGGCTTTTTTGGACATCATCCTAGCAGTATCGTGGTATCCCTTCTCAGGAATTCTGTAGATGTTTTTGGCCCATTAGCGGTGTGGTAATTTTATAACTTTTGTCTCTAAGTCAAATTTGGACACCCCCTGTGGTTTGACAAAAAAATTGTATGACCATTGTTATTTAATTTGTGCTTGGGGTATTAATAATTTGAGGTCTAAGAGGCTTGTGCCTAAATTATTCTATTCCCAAATCCTTCTAGCCAAACATATTTCTCCTGAGGCCATCTTGGGGTGCTTTGGGTGGTATCCATATGGTATTCATATCTTTTGTGACCCCTTCCCTTGTCTCCCCATGAATTATGACACTAATTCGGAGTCCTCCTTAGCAAAAATCTCCTTCTCACATTGTTTGTTTTCTCATGAATCCCTCCATAGGGCTAACTATGATATGCAAGTTAAATTTTTCCAAATGTATCACTCACAGTTGGAACTCACTGATAAGATAATGGCTCTCCAGCATTAGATATTTCGTTTGATGGATGAAGTTGATGTGCTATGGGATATAATAATGGATTATAAACTCAGTAGAGATGTTCCTATGGGCCAAGATCATCTCTAGGTAGACCCAAGCGAGCGGTACATTGATCTCAACGGGCCAATGATGGAAAATGACTAAACTTCATGTTGATGACTAATTAAACTATGTGTCTTTTGCTCCTTTTGTACTTATGTAACATCTATGTAATTGGGCATTTAGTTAGTCTAATGGGTTTGTGGTCACTTTGATCTCTAGTCTATCCTGAAAATTGACAATGTAATCCCCTAAGTACTTGATGCAACCAGGTGCATACTTAATACAAAAAAGCACTCATTTTTGTTTAAAAAAAAACTAATTTAAATAATTTGAATTTGAATTTTGATGAGTTTAGGATTTTCATTATATATTTATAATTTATATTAAAAATATCCCTGAACAATTATACATATTAATTAGCATTACTATGAGGAAATCAAATGTATAAGTGTAATTGGTATTTGGAATAAGAGATCAAGAACACGTGCTACAAGAAATAAATGCAATAGCTTGTCTTCCACTTTTTTCCACAACCAAAACTTTTATAAAAAAAACCCTGGACCACTGTGAGATCCCAATAAGACACTAACTATTCTAATTCACTATGACCAACCTACGTAAGTATAATGTGAAACTAAAAGCTATTAGAACATTAGGACCAAGCGATCATAGGATCCCCCACAAATTTATTGATTCTACGAGGGGTGAAATAAACCCTTGTGAGAATACAATATGAGTTGCATAAACAGATTTTTTGGGATTACATTAAACTCTTTATAAAAGCAACTATAAATCCCTTAATCAATGTGGGTAATTAGATTACACTACAACCATACCACACTTGCAACACCCATATCCTACAAGGTAGGAAAGAATTTTTATGTAAATATAGATATAGGCCTTCCAACCTCAACAATTAGAAGACTTGGGAATGTCTAGTTCAACCTTCAAATTTGTTCAATCATTACCAAACCCACTTTTTAAGAATTCACCAAAATATGTGCATGGATTTATTTGGGAGAAATCCCCAAGTGAGCAGCTCCCATTTAACCCTAGTAAGCTTAACACATACCTTGTTTCACCATATTTTTCTTGTTATATGTGTTCCCTTGATATACTTGGAGAAGTATGTCCAAATCTAAACTTTCACAATATCAAACAAAATCACGCGAATAAAAAAAGTGAATTTTTTATTATTTGCTTACTGAGAGATATCACACTGTTTTCAACTTTAAATAATGTTTAGCAATAATTAAATACCTCTATATAAAAGAGGTTCCCCATAATATTGAATTTGAAAATTTTAAATTTCATTAAGATTAGTTAGAGAAGGGTCTTATCCCATTATAACATTGTGATCCCTTTTTATGAGCTTTATTGTTCTTTAGGGATGGAGATAAGAGAAGCTACAGTAAAATCAAGAATCAAGTAGGAATGAAGAATAAATTCATGGGATATATTATTTCACATGGATAGAGCAAAGAGAAGTTATAATAAAAACAGGAATCAAGTAGGACTGCAACATAAACCATGGACCTGAATAAAAAAACATGAACATTTTGGCATGAGGAAAGGTAAAAGGAAACCTTATAGGAGATAAGCTCAAAGCAATGGGGGTATATGTGACCTAATGCTCGTGGATGGACAAGGGAAAAGGTTCTCAAAAGGTCAATGAGAATTTGAAACGGTTCATAAAGGAGGAAGAAATCATGTCTCTCAACCTTAATATCAATAGTCTTGACTAATTTCAAGGTCAACTATGTTAAGGCATTTGTAAATTACACTAACCTACATCAACGACATAAACTAAGGTATTTTTCAATTACAAAGTATCTCTTACTTTTGGAATATTTGTAGATATTAATTATAAAAGAGATAACCATTACAATGTTAGGAGATAAATAATTATATTTGTGAATAAACTTAAGAGATAAATAATTATATTTGTGAATAAACTTTAGGTTTTAAGTAAGGTTAAATAATTAATGTGAAAAACATAAAGTAGTTTATAATAAGAAATTATTATTTTTTCCATATATGTAATTACGACACGTTTCTTATTTTAAGTTTTACTATTTTTTAATTTACAATTAGTATTGAAATTTTCCTATTTCTATATTGTTTTAGTATTGAAGAATGTCTAATTTTATGTGGTTTTGGAGGGTGAAATATGTATTATGACTTGAGGTATCTCAATTAATTGTCCCAATATCAATGTTATGGTTAACACTTCTTGATTTGTATTTGTATGGCAAGAAAGGTTGGTGTGAGGGTAAGAAACATATTAGGCTATGTTTAAGTAGTATGACAAATGACTTAAATAATGGCCAAAAATTAATGTTAAACACACACATGGAATGTGGAAAAGATATTAAACATAATCATGAGATATATTTTTATTCATAAATATATACATTTATATAATCTTTATGACCATTGGTTTCATATTCCAAGGTTTTTTGGACTCTAGTGATTGTTCAATTTCCACCACACAAACCCTTAGCGGATTAGGTGTCCAACATTCCCCCCTTAATATGAAGAGGTATATATGAGTCCAAGAATAGAGCTATAATACAAAAATACAATAATGCATGACAACAATATATTGAATATGCTCTCTTAAATTATGGTATAAGGTGGGAGAACTCGAGGTCTCAACCGATGGCGATTTAAGGATGACAACCAACACTGGAACACTTAGTGTTGTTCCTGAAACTCTTCCAAATATGGCAAGAAGTTGAAGTCTTATGCTAGATGAAGTGATCCCATTTTTTTTTTAAAGGGAGACCATTGGGATCTTAACCTAGAATGCTTAGTGCAATTCTCGAAATAGTTCCAAATCTAGCAAGAGGTTGTAAGTCTTCTGCTAGAGGAAGTGCCCCTAATGCTTTGAAAAGGGAGACCATCAACCTAAAAATGGGAGGTATCGACCTACAAAAATAGGGAGAACCTCAACATGAAAAGGGAGGTCTCAACCTATGGTGGTTTAAGGAAGGTTACCAACCAAAGGCATGCTCATGGGATTCTTTACCTTTGGCTTCTCTATGCTCAGATTGTGAATCCCTTACAAAATATGATAAAGTAGGATGCAAGATTTAAATGGAATCACGATGAGAAGGAAGCATTCGACCATATCAAGAAAGCCATCGTTGAAGCCCCCACCCTTTATAGCCAGACTTCAACAAATATTTATTTTTTTATACTTTCGTTGTTGATGCATCTTTAGCTTTTGTACTGACACAAAATGATGGTGACAACAATGAGTGGCCCATATCATTCATGAGTGTTGGCCTGCAAGGTGCGGACCTCAATTACCTTGACATGGATAAAAATGAATATGTGGTTGACAAGGTGATCAAACATTTTTGACCCTATATCCTGAAGAATCATGCCATAGTATTTGTCCTGCACCCTACTGTCAGGTCATTGTTTTTCCAACAAGAGTTAGGCAAACGAAGATCTAACTAGATGACTTGCCTATAGGAATATGATATGGAGTTCAAGCCGACATGCATGGTCAAGGGACACGGGTTGTGTAAACTAGACATTGAAGCATTAGTTTAGAAAGATGAGGAATAAGAAGCTTGGGACCATGAAATTGAGATGTACTAAAATGATCAAACACCTGCTCACGACTCGTTGTGCTGGTATGCCAACCTGAAACAATTTTTAAGACAAGTGACCCTGCCTCCTACCCTGTCCGCAAAAAAAAAAGAGGGTTGTGAGACTCAAAGCCACATCTTACCAGTTGATACAAGGGAAACTATTTTGAAAAAACCACAATGGCGTGTTACTCAAATGTTTGGAATTTGATGAAGCCCCGCGAGCGTTAAAGGAGCTACATGATGGGCTGAAAAAAGGCCATTCATTAGAGAAATTTTGATGTCTAAAATGAGCTTTCTAAGAAAAATGTACAACCAAAATAAACTTTATAAGAACCAATAGGATTCAAGATTATGATGTTAGCCATGATGGATGATTCACCATTTTTGGAGTAAAATAGAAAAAATATTAAAAAATAATAAAATAATAAAACTATTTTTTCTACTCATATTTTTAACTTATCTCCCTAAGGTTTTACTCAAATTTAAAGCAAGAGTACTTGTTGGATGCAAAATTTAATTCTTCATCCAAGGAGTACCCATGTTTCATAATTTCGATGGACCCAACTACACGAAAAATGAGAAATGCATGAAAAACATGATTGTAATCACATTTTTCATGTATTTCTCATTTTTCGTGTAGCAAGGTCTATCGAAAGTATGCAACATGGGTACTCCTTGGATGAGGAATCAAATTATTAATCAAACCAGTGTTCACACTCAAAATTTGAGTAAATTCATAGGGAGATAAGTTGAAAAAGTAGTTTTTTCTTTTTTCCCTATAAAATTCAATGATGTAATCTAATATTTTTTTATTATTTCCACTATTATTTTATACTTTCCTTAGGAGGCCCATTTTAGACCTCAAAATTTCTCTAATGATGCCTGTGATACCACAACACATAAGATTATGAGATAAGGTTTTTATTGGTCGCCCACGCTTTTCAAGGACGCCCACGTTTATGCTTGAAAATGCACAATTTCTAAAAGAGTGCTAGAATAAAATCTCGATCATTTGCTCCACTTCAGTCTATTGCAGTGGAAGAACCATTTAAACGGTGGGGGTTTTATGTCATTGGAGAGATCATGCATAGTCATCGAAATGACATAGGTACATCCTCATGACTACAGAATATTTCACGAGGTCTCTAGTCATGAGTATATATCTATGTTATTTCGATGAGTGTGGCATGATCTCTCCAATGACATTCAACCCCCACTATTGAAGTGGTTCTTCCACTTCTATAGACTAGAGTGGAGCGACTGACTAATATTGTCTTCCAACACACTTTTGGAAAATTGTGCATTTTCAAGCATACACATGGGCTTCCTTGAAAAGGTTAGGCTAGTAAAAAACTGCTCTCATTCGCTAAGTTTTCTTGCCCAACCAGTCCTGAGCCTCGGCCAATCTCCAATCCATCGTCAACACTGCGAACACAAATTAAAGAGGCTCAAACCCCTGTTCCTCCTAACATTTTAGATCTTCAACTACAATGTGTACAATTGTCTTGTAGATTCTGGTGCATCAACTAATGTCATGCCATTAATAGTTTGTAAGAAGTTGGACATCCAACCTAAGAAGATGGATGTTAAAATCATCCTCAAGTACCTATTGCAAGATAATTAAACAATGTGATAATTAGGCTATCCTCTTACTCTAGGGTACATCAATGCATTGACATAGTGGTTGTTGAAATTCACAAGGCGTATGGGTTGTTGTTGAGTAGAGATTGGTCAAGCAAGATATAAGGCTACTTCGCGACTGAATGGTCCCACCTATGGATACCCTACAAAGGTAAGAATAACCATATAAAATTTAATAGTGAGCCATATATGAAACATATAGTCACTAATCTAGAGGCCTCGAACAAACCAATTAATTTCGCCCAGGAGGAGATGGGAATGAATTTTTTAGAAATGAGTATTGGGTGTTATGAAGCTTTGCCATCACCCATCCCTCCTGACACATAGTTGGATATATTTCCTTGTCCTCCATTTGATTCTAATGAACCTTGTATTATATATGTAAATGCGTTCAACATAGATGTAACTAGGAATGAGATTTGGAATTTATATTATGATGGGTCTAAGACTCAAGATGGATTCAGTTCCGGTTGTATCCTTATGGACCCCCAAAATAACAAATTTTTGATCTCTTGTATGTTATGCGGAGTATGAGATACCAATCCTTGGGATCAAGAAGGCTATTGGCCTAAAGGTTGAAATTTTGAAGGTGATCAGTGATTCTGAAATCATCACACGACAGGTACAAAATACTATTCATTATTTTTCCCTGCATCTAAAGAATTATCTACAGGAGGTATAGCGCTTAATATCTTCTTAATTTAAAGCTTTTTTTTTTTATTTCTTCCATTCCTATAATCAATAATTCCAACATTGATACTTTAGCTAATGCCGTAGATAGGCTTACACCTTTAAGATATGGTTTTTATATTGAAATTGTTTATAAACCTATTGTCCTAGATAACGTAACTAATATACCTATTTTCAATGATGATCAACGGATACTCGATTTAATTCCCAACACAGATGTTTTCAACGATGCAATGATAGATGAGGAAGAGCATGATAGAGCCATACAAGAAGAGGAAAGAGAGCGCAAGGGAAACCCTATGCCCAAATGTGTTGTTACACTTGAAAATTTATTCGATCTGCAAAAAAAAATTCGGGGTCCCCCAAATACCAAGACTCAAAGTTCTATGCTCTCATATGAACAATTCAATCTCGGGACCAAGGCTGACCCCAAGTTTATCAATATTGATGTTGGATGTTCGCTTGATGAGAATCAATCATTTGTTAGATTATTCTAGAAATATCGAAATGTGTTTGCAAAGACATATGATGACCTAAATACCTATGATACTAGGATCATCCAAAATTTTATACCTACAAAGAAAGGGGTCAAACCATTCCAACAAAAACTAAGGAAATTACACCACACACTAGAACCCCTTATTCAAAAGGAGTTGAAGAAGATGTTGGATGCACACATCATTCACAAAGTCAGGCATTCCACTTGGGTATCGGATTTGGTTCCTGTATGGAAGAAGTTCGGTGAAATTGGGTTATGCACCAATTTCATGAATCTAAACCGAACTTTCGATAAAGATAACTATCACGTCCCCTCCATGGAATAGATTCTTTAGATGATATCTAGTTCTAAAATTTCTCCTTTCTCGACAGTTTCTCCAGGTACAACTAGGTGCTGGTCGTCGAACCAGATCATTTGAAGATGACTTTCAGAATGAAATGGGAAACCTTTTATTTCTGACGTATGCCTTTTGGCCTCATCAATGCTGAGGCAACATTTTAGAGGGCCATGGACACTGTGTTCCGAGGATTGATGGTTCAAAGCATTGTAGTGTACTTAGATTATGTTATGGTGTTTTAAAAAAGGAGATTAGATCACCTGCATCATCTGAGGAAAATATTTGAATGTTGTTGAAAGTACAGTATCTCGTTAAACCCAAAGAAAATTATATTCACACTATCATAAGGCAACCTCCTTGGGCATATTTTGACTAAGAGTGGAATCAGTGTTGACCTTGAGCACATGAAATCTATTATACACCTGCTCCCAAGTAGCAAGAAAGGTATGCAGTCTTTCTTGGGAAAAATCAACTTCCTTCGTAAATTTATTTATGATTTTGGTCAAATTAAGAAGCCCTTACAAAATATGATAAAGAAGGATGTGGGATTTAAATGGAATCACGACGAGAAGGAAGCATTCGACTGTATCAAGAAAGTCATCACTAAAGCCACTACCATTTATAGCTTAGACTTCAACAAATATTTCCTTCAGTATAATTTTGTTGTGGATGTATCTCTAGTTAGTGTACTGACACAAAAGGATGGTGACAACAATGAGTGGCCCATATCATTCATTGTTTGCTTGCAATGTGTGGATCTCAATTACCCGGACATGGATAAACATGCATGCATGGTTTACAAGGTGATCAAACATTTTCGACCCTATATCATGAAGAATCATGGCATAGTATTCGTCCTGCACCCTACTGTCAGGTCATTGTTTGTCCAACAATATTTAGGTGAATGTAGAGCTAACTGGATGACTTACCTCCAGGTATATGATATGGAGCTCAAGTCGACATGCACAGTCAAGGGACACAGGTTGTGTAAACTACCCATTGAAGCATAAGTTTAGTAAGATTTGTAGAAATTTGATAACTGATATGTTATACACCGATATTCTCCTGATCACACACTATTTTAACTTCATGCACAATACATAATCTCTTCTACCATTGATCATTAATTTCGGAAATAAAAACAATCGCATGCGCACATTAAAACCATAAACAATCACACATATGAACACAGTATTTTATGGGAAAGCTTAAAGCTGAAAACCCCCAACTATCTGTATATTATATGTCATATAGATCATGTAACAATCATTATACAAAGCTCCTCACAAAGCTCTCAGTACAATCTCCAATTGCTACACACTAATCAAGCTCGATCTAGCAAATCACATGCTCCAATCTCTGCCACCTGATAGCCTGCCTCTACTGCGCAATCACTGCTGAAGAATGGCTCTGAATGAACTCGAATTGGTCCAGCCTTGCTCACGCAATCCTCATTGGCATCTCCAATCACTGGTTGTTGCAAATCATGCAACAATATAGTCACAACTGATAGTCACACTGCTCTTTCACCTACCTCTTCACTGGTCTCCACTGAAACTGTCCATGCATTGTAGTTAACTGATGTATTATTTAGTTGATTAATGAGTTAATAATTAGTGAATTAATTAATAATTAATTCACACCACTCTCACTAGTGTATCAATCAGTTAGACTTGATACAACTAGCTCAACTATGTTTAACTCAGTTAAACTGAACACAACTCCATCAACTGCCTCAATAACTCCACCAAACTCTGTCACATGAGTTCTAACTGAAGTATCCATGCAATAGCTCCACTTAACCCTCAGGAATAGCGTAATTCCTTCTGTCAGCTCCTGTGCCACATCTGTGCACTTAACTGAAGTGTTCCAAGAGAATAAGATAATGTTTATAGTCCAAATATTATTAAGAGCTAATAATATTCGACATATCTATTTTTAGACTGGAAATCTAAAAATAGATTCCGCCCAATATGTCTAAAAATAGAAGTCCATATATTTTTCCAACTTGACCAACCATCCACAAAGAGAATCCTGCAACTCATAGAATATGATCGACATGTCTAAAAATAGACATAGTCTAAAAATAGACTTGCGCCAAAAATAGCCTGCGGGGCCCACTTAGTGAAGGCGACTTCTTTCCACTAAGCTCATCATATTTTTGCAATCTCAACACTCCCTCTCAACAAGATAAGGATTATCTGCCACCCCTATCCTGCCCCTGTGGTATTCGAATTTGCTCCTGGTCCTTCGTCAAGATATAAACATCCTGATCCTCCATGGGAATGTATGAAAGTAACATGATCTTCCACTCCACACAATATTTGATATGATGATACCAGATGTCAATGTGTTTAGATCTATCATGAAATACTGGATTAACCGAGAGTTTGATGCAACTCTGATTATCGCAATATATCACAGTAGGATCTAAGTGTGAACTGAACAACCCGACCAAGATCTTCCTCATCCATATAGCCTCGCATGCAGCCAAACTTGCTGCCATATACTCAGCCTTTGCTGAACTGAGTGCCATGGATCTCTTCTTACTGCTGTACCAAGAAACTGCTATCGACCCGATACTGAAAATCCCTCCAGATGTTCTCTTTCTGTCCGTTGGGCTCCCTACCCAAATTGCATCCGTGAAGCCACACATCTTCACCTCATCCGACTGTCTATACCATAATCCATATCCCGATGTGCCTCTGGGATATCTCAATACATGCTTGCCTACCTTCCAAAAGAGTTTGGTATGCTTAACCATAGCTTGTGAAAGTTGGTTAACAACATAGCATATGTCGGATCGTGTATTGACCAAATACATAAGCGACCCCACCAACTGTCGGTAAACAGTGGCATCCACTACCTCTGCCAATGTAGCATCCTCTTTCCTCCATCCACCAAGAAGAGGAGTGTCGATAGGCTTGCAGCCATGCATCTTGAACTTCTCCAGTATCTCCCGGGCATACTTTCCTTGAGACACAAACAATCCATCACTGCGCTGCCAAATTTCCAATCCCAGGAAATAATGAAGGAGGCCCAAGTCCTTCATGTCAAAATCCTTTGCAATGTAGAAATTTGAATAACTAAGATATTATTCACCGAGATTATCATGATCACACACTATTTGAGCTTTATGCATAATACATAACCTCTTCTACTATTGATCATCAATTTGCGGAAATATAAACAATCGCATGCGCACATTAAAACCACAAAAAATCACACATATAAACACAGTATTTATGGGAAAGCTTAAAGCTGAAAACCCCCAACTATCTACATATTATAATGATAGAGATCATGTAACAATCATTGTACAAACTCCTCACAAGATCTCAGTACAATATCCAATTGTTACACACTACACAAGCTCAGATCATACAAAACACATGCTCCAATCTGCTCCACCTGTTAGCCTGCCTCTACTGCGCAATCCAAGAAGAATAATTGCACATCCTGAGTTCAAATCCCTCTGGTATGTACTGCGTAATTCTCATTGGCATCTCCATCAATGTGTGGTGCAAACTCATGCACCAGTATAGTCACAAGTGATAGTCACACTGCTCTTTCACCTACCTCTTCACTGGTCTCCACTGAAACTGTCCATGCACTGAAGTTAAATGATTTATTCTTTAGTTGATTAATGAGTTTATAATTAGTGAATTAATTAATAATTAATTCACACCACTCTCACTAGTGTATCAATTAGTTAGACTAGATGCAACTAGCTCAACTATGTTTAACTCAGTTAAACTGAACACAACTCCACCAACTACCTCAATAACTCCACCAAACTCTGTCACATGAGTTCTAACTGAAGTCTCCATGAAATAGCTCCAATTAACCCTCAGAAATAGCATAATTCCTTCTATGAGCTCCCGTGCCACATCTGTGCACTTAACTAAAGTGCTCCAAGAGAATAAGATAATGTTTATAGTCCAAATATTATTAAGAGCTAATAATATTCGACACATCTATTTTTAGCCTGGAAATATAAAAATAGATTCTGCCCGCATGTCTAAAAATAGAAGTCCATATATTTTTTCCGACTTGACCAACCATCCACAAATAGCATCCTGCAACTCATAGAACATGATCCATATGTCTAAAAATAGACTTTGCGCCAAAAATAGCCTGCGGGCCCACTTAGTGAAGGCGACTCTTTTCGCTAAGCTCATCATCTTGTTGCAATCTCAACACTCCCTCTCAACAAGATATGGATTATCAGCAACCCCTATCCTGTCCCTGTGGTATTCGAATTTTCTCCTGGTGAGCACCTTCGTCAAGATATCAGCATCCTGATCCTCCGTAGGAATGCATGAAAGTAACATGATCCCCCGCTGCACACAATCTCTAATATGATGATACCGGATGTCAATGTGTTTAGATCTATCATGAAATACTGGATTAACCGAGAGTTTGATGCAGCTCTGATTATCAAAATAAATCACAGTAGGCTCTAAGTGTGAACCGAACAACCTGACTAGGATCTTCCTCATCCATATAGCCTCGCATGCAACCAAACTTGCTGCCATATACTCGGCCTCTGCCAAAATGAGTTTCATGGATCTTTGCTTCCTGCTATACCAAGAAATTGTTGTCGACCCAATACTGAAAATCCCGCCAGATGTGCTCTTTCTGTCCGTTGGGCTCCCTACCCAATCTGCATCCATGAAGCCACATATCTTCACCTCATCCGACTGTCTGTACCACAATCCATATCCCGATGTGCCTCTGAGATATCTCAATACATGTTTCCATGCCTTCCAAAAGATCTTGGTAGGCTTAACCATAGCTTGTGAAAGCTGGTTAACAGCATAGCATATATCGGGTCGTGTATTGACCAGATACATAAGTGACCCCACCAACTGTCGATAAACAGTGGCATTCAATACCTCTGCTGAAGTAGCATCCTCCTTCCTCCAACCACCAGGAAGAGGAGTTTCAACAGGCTTGCAACCATGCATGTTGAACTTCTCCAGTATCTCCCAGGCATACTTACTCTGAGAAACAAACAGTCCACCACTACGCTGCCAAATTTCCAATCCCAGGAAATAATGAAGGAGGCCCAAGTCCTTCATCTCAAACTCCTTTTCAAGATCAGCCTTGCATGAGTGTATCAACAGTTCATCACCTGTCAAAATCAAATCATCTACATAAAGTACAATGATCAGCAACTTACCCTCCACCACAATCTAGTATAGGTTCGGATCCGCCTCACTCTTGGAGAATCCAAGTCCGGTGAAATAACTATCTATTCATGTGTACCAAGCACGAGGTCCTTGTTTCAACCCATACAATGCTCTTTTGAGCCTGCACACATGCGACTCGCTGCTGAAGATCTTGAAACCTTTGGGCTGCTCTATGTACACCTCCTCCTCAATCACCCCGTTGAGGAACACGGTCTTCACATCCATCTGATAAATGTGCCACCCCATCTACGCTGAGAGAGCGAGAATCGTCCGTATGGAAGAATACCTTGCGACAGGTGCAAAGGTTTCCTCATAATCGATCCCCTCAATCTGTGAGAAGCCTCGGGCAAAAAAATCTTGCCTTGTACTTCTCCACACTCCCATCGCCGCTCTACTTCTCTTTGTAGATCCATCTCGAACCCACCACCGATTTCCCTTTCCGTCTCGGGACAATCTCCCATGCACCGTTTCGACAATCGAATCATACTCTTCCACCATGGTATCTACTCATGTGGGGTCCTCCATAGCTTCCGAAAGAGGATGGCTCCCTTGGTCACGATACACTTTATCACAAGAGCCATGTATCCAGTATGGGTCGATCAGGTGATCGTCTCTGCCTCGCGTTGTGATGTAGGTGCTCCTACAACCTTCTCTGCATCTTGAGCCAGTCGCTCAGCTTCTGTAGTGCGCTTCTGCCCTCTGATGGTTGGCACTGCCTGAGTGGTCTCTTCCACTCCATGAACCCCATCTTGTGGCTGATCCACATCCTAAGACTCATCCTTAGGAACTAATAGCTCCTCATCTGCATGCAAGTGTAGCTCCCTCTCAAGCAAACACTTCATGGCTTTCTCCTCATGAAATTTGATATCCCGTCGCACAACAGTATTGAGATTGTCTGGAAAAACACACGATAGTTGTGGGGCGTATTAGTGTACCCCAAAAATATCCCAACCTCCGCAGTCAGCTCCAGCTTCTTCCTGGCATCCTTCGTCATATGAATGTAAACAGGTGAACCAAAAATCCTCAAATGGGAAATATCAGGCCTCTTACCAGAAAACGCCTCCTCGGGTCGTGTGTACTCATGTCAAGTATCCCGTGAGGACAAATCTGCCGTTATATTGCAGTATTGCAGATCCGCCCACAAAGTGAATGGGTAGGCCCCCGATCATGCAACATCACCAGGCAGCACCCACGATCATTCTCGTTCTTCCCGCTTCAAAGAACCCCGTTCGCCGTGGGTTATGAGGTGCTATGAGCTCTCTTCGATTCCTTTCGCGCTAAAAAAGTCCTTGAATTCGCCAGATATGAATTCACCACCATTGTCGCTCCTAAGAGCCTTCACTTGCTTCCCCGATTATTTCTCAACCAGTGCCTTGAACTCACGGAACTTTGAGTATGTCTCGCTCTTCTTCTCCATGAAGAAGATCCAACACTTCCGAGAAAAATCATCAAAAAATATCACATAGTACCTGTGCTTTGCTGTTGAAGCTACCGAGAAAGGTCCACACAAGTCTGTGTGAATTCTCTTAAGGATCGTCGTGGCACGACTATCCTTCTCGTGAAAGGTGGCTTTCACAATTTTTCCCAAGGTACATCCCTTGCACTGATCCGACCGCGCAAGAGTGCCCACCGCGCAAGAGTGCCTTTAGGAAGCCCAGAGATCTCTAGCTTCGCGCATCTTCAAAGCTCCATGGTGAAGGTGGCCCAATCTCCGGTGCCACAAATCGCCATCATCCCGGCTCACCACTCCTTCTGCCTTGCCTGCCATTGTTGCACAGCCATCTACCTGCAATTGATAAAGGTTCTTAACTCGAACCCCTATCCTGCGAGTCTAACCAAGTGCCTTACTACGCAGGAAAGCCTTTCCCTCGCTAAAGACAACATCATATCCCTTGTCTTCTAACATCACCACAAAGATAAGATTCTTCTTCAATCCTGGAACATGCATCACTTCCTTCAATACGAAGGGTTTACCAGACTCCCTCTCAAAGGAAATGGTACTGATACCGGTCGCACTGTATCTACCATCATCACCCATCTTGATGTGCAGTCCAAGATATTTCTCATCCAGATCAGTAAACAAATCTCAATCTCCTGTCATGTGAAAAGACGCACCACTGTCCAGAAACCACACTGAACCCATCACACTTCAAACCAAGCATGCGATCAGCAAAAAATCCAGCTCAAAATGTGAGGCTAAGGCCTCTCCAGCTGTAGATCTAGCAGCCTGCTTATTTTTCTTCTTCTGTGGACAATTAGTGGTAGTTCCAGCTTTCTCCATCTTTATGTTCCTGAGTTTATCCTTGAGCGCCAAATTCCTCTGGTCGCTCTTGCTTTGGAATAAATCTTTCAAGGCTTTCCACATCAATAATGGAGAAGCCTTACCATGAAGGCTGGACACTATGTGATCCTTCACACCCTCCAACAGAATCCTTCGACACTTTGCTGTCTTCTTTTGCCAAGCCTCAATTACGGCAGCATCGCTAGAAGTAGGCTTTGGGACTTCAGCATCTATGAACTCCTTCAACCCATTGTCATCTAGCACCGCTTCCATCCTATCCTTCCATGCAATATAATTCGAGCTGCCCTCAAGGGCATACTCCAATCTCAATCCGTTGAAATACATCTCAATTTCGACACCAAGAAATCACTGCTGCAAATTCGAATTCCACCAGCACAAAACTCAACCGCTTCAATGTTTTGCAATTGCTCCAATGATCAATATTGCTCCGATACCATGTATAAATTTGAATAAATATTATATTATTCATCGAGATTATCCTGATCACACACTATTTGAGCTTCATGCATAATACATAACCTCTTCTACTATTGATCATTAATTGCGGAAATATAAACAATCGCATGCGCACATTAAAACCATAAACAATCACACATATAAACACAATATTTATGGGAAAGCTTAAAGCTGAAAACCCCCAACTATCTGTATATTATAATGATAGAGATCATGTAACAATCATTTTACAAACTCCTCACAAGCTCTCAGTACAATCTCCAACTGTTACACACTACACAAGCTCAGATCTAGCAAAACACATGCTCCAATCTGCTCCACTTGTTAGCCTGCCTCTACTGCGTAATCCAAGATGAATAATTGCTCCACCTGAGTTCGAATCCTTCTGGTATGCACTGAAAAATCCTCATTGGCATCTCCATCAATGTGTGGTGCAAACTCATGCACCAATATAGTCACAACTGATAGTCACACTGCTCTTTCACCTACCTCTTCACTGGTCTCCAATGAAACTGTCCATGCACTGAAGTTAACTGATGTATTCTTTAGTTGATTTATGAGTTAATAATTAGTGAATTAATTAATAATTAATTCACACCACTCTCACTAGTGTATCAATCAGCTAGACTAGATACAACTAGCTCAACTATGTTTAACTCAGTTAAACTGAACACAACTCCACCAACTACCTCAATAACTCCACCAAACTCTGTCACATGAGTTCTAACTGAAGTCTCCATGAAATAGCTCCACTAAACCCTCAGGAATAGCGTAATTCCTTCTGTCAGCTCCTGTGCCACATCTGTGCACTTAACTGAAGTGCTCCAAGAGAATAAGATAATGTTTAGAGTCCAAATATTATTAAGAGCTAATAATATTCGGCATATCTATTTTTAGACTGGCAATCTAAAAATAGATTCCGCCCAATATGTCTAAAAATAGAAGTCCATCTATTTTTTCCAACTTGACCAACCATCCACAAATAGCATCCTGCAACTCATAGAACATGATCCATATGTCTAAAAATAGACATAGTCTAAAAATAGACTTTGCACCAAAAATACCCTGCAGACCCACTTAGTGAAGGCGACTCTTTTCACTAAGCTCATCATCTTGTTGCAATCTCAACATGCAAGATCAGCCTTGCATGAGTGTATCAACAGTTCATCACCCGTCAAAATCAAATCGTCTACATAAAGTACACTGATCAGCAACTTACCCTCCACCACAATCTGGTATAGGTTCGGATCCGCCTCACTCTTGGAGAATCCAAGTTCGTTGAAATAACTGTCTATCCATGTGTACCAAGCACAAGGTGCTTGTTTCAACCCATACAAAGCTCTCTTGAGCCTGCACAAATGCGACTCGCTGCTGAAGATCTTGAAACATTCGAGCTGCTCTATGTACACCTCCTCCTCAATCACTCTGTTTAGGAACACAATCTTCACATCCATCTGATAAATGTGCCACCCCATCTGCGCTAAGAGAGCAAGAATCATCCGTATGGAATAATACCTTGCAAAAGGTGCAAAGGTTTCCTCATAGTCGATCTCCTCAATTTGTGAGAAGCCTTGGGAAATAAATCTTGCCTTGTACTTCTCCACACTCCTGTCAGCTGCTTGCTTCACTTTGTAGATCCATCTCGAACCTACCACTAATTTCCCTTCTGGCCTTGGGACAATCTCCCATGCACTGTTTCTGACAATCGAATCATACTCTTCCACCATGGCATCTACCCATGCAGGATCCTCCACAACTTCCTTGAAAGAGGATGGCTCACACAATACACTTGCTCATAAGAGCTATGTATCTAATGTACTAGTCGTGGATCGTTCTGTCATACCAGGATGTAGGTGTTCACAAACTTCTCTCGCATCTCGAGCCAGTTGCTCGCCTTTGTAGTGCGTCGCTCTCCGATTGGCGCTGCATGAGTGGTCTCTTCCACTCCATGAACCTCCTCTTGTGGCTGATCCACATCCTGAGGCTCATCCTTAGGAACTAATAGCTCCTCATCTACATGAAAGTGTGGCTCCCTCTCAAGAAAACACTTCATGGCTTTCTCCTCATGAAATTTGATATCCCGTCGCACAACAGTCTTGCGACTGTCTGGAAAATACACACGATAGTTGTGGGGTGTATCAGTGTACCCCACAAATATCCCAACCTTTACAGTCGGCTCCAGCTTCTTCCTGGCATCCTTCATCACATGAATGTAAACAGGTGAACCAAAAATCCTCAAATAAGAAATATCAGGCTTCTTACCAGAAAATGCCTCCTCGAGTGTACTCATGCCAAGTATCCTGTGAGGACAACGGTTCTGCACATATATTTCAGTATTGCATGCCTCAGCCCACAAGTGTATGGGAAGGCCCTGATCATGCAACATCGCCCGTGCAACACCCACGATCGTTCTGTTCTTCCGCTCTGAGACCCCATTATGCTATGGGTTATGAGGCGCTATGAGCTCTCTTCGAATTCCTTCTGCGTTGCAAAGTCCTTGAATTCGCCAAAGATGAATTCACCACCATTGTCACTCCTAAGAGCCTTCACCTACTTCCTTGATTCTTTCTCAACCAGTGCCTTGAACTCACAAAACTTTGAGTATGTCTCGCTCTTCTTCTGCATGAAGAAGATCCAGCACTTCCGAGAAAAATCATCAAAAAATATCACATAGTTCCTATGCTTTGCTGTCGAAGCTACTGAGAAAGGTCCACATGCGTCTGTGTGAATTATCTCAAGGATCATCGTGGCACGACTATCCTTCTCGTGAAAGGTGGCTTTCACAAATTTTCCCAAGGTACATCCCTTGCACTGATCTGACTGTGCAAGAGTACCCTTAGGAAGCCTAGTAGAAATCTGCTGCAAAATTTTCAAAGCTCCATGGTGAAGGTGGCCCAATCTCCTGTGCCACAGCTCGCCCTCATCTCGGCTCACCACTCCTTCTACCTTGCCTAACATTGCTGCACAGCCATCTACCTGCAATTGATAAAGGTTCTTAACTCAAATCCCTATCCTCCAGGTTTCACCAGTTGCCTTACTGCACAGGAAATCCTTTCCCTCGCTAAAGACAACATCATATCCCTTGTCTTCTAACATCGCCACAGAGATAAGATTCTTCTTCAATCCTAGAACATGCGTCACTTCCTTCAATACGAAGGGTTTACCAGACTCCCTCTCAAAGGAAATGGTACCAATACCGGTCGCACTGTATCTACCATCGTCGCCCATCTCGACGTGCACTCCAAGATCTTTCTCATCCAGATCAGTAAACAAATATTTGTCTCCTGTCATGTGAAAAGACACACCACTATCGAGAAACCACACTGATCCCATCACACTTGAGACCAAGCATGCGATCAGTGAAAAATCCAACTCAAACTGAGGCTAGGCCTCTCCTCTTCACGAATCCAATGACTTTGCTTATTTTTCTTCTTACGCCAGACAATTTGTGGGCGTAATGTCATGATGGTGACGATGCAGCACTTCACCTTGGACATGTCCTGCTTCTTGCCTTTCGCACCAGATTGAGAAGCATTCTTCTTGCTCTTCCCCTTCCTTGCTTTGGCAACCAAAGTGAAATTTTCTTCATCTGCACTCTTCGATGAAGATCCATCCCTGGTATTCCGCCTTATCTCCTCTTGCACAAGATCCAACCAAAGTCGCTCCCATCCTGACAATTTCTCCCGACCATTGATAGAGTCCTGATAGGAATGCCAACTCTTCGGAAGCCCAAGGAGAGCCAAGCTCATCAATTCCTCGTCATCTATAATCACCCCCACACTTCCCATCTCATCCCTACATTGGATGAAATTAGAGTACTTGGGCATTACAATACGCCTTCTCCATTTTATGTTCTGAGTTTATCCTTGAGCGCCAACTTCCTCTGGTCGCTCTTGCTTTGGAATAAGTCTATCAATGCTTTCCAAATCAAGAATGGAGAAGCCTTACCATGAAGGCTGGACACTATGTGATCCTTCACACCCTCCAACAGAATTATTCAACACTTTGATGTCTTCTTTTTCCATGCGTCAATTGCGGCGGCATCGCTAGAAGCAGGTTTTGGAATTTCTACATCTATGAACTCCTTCAACCCATTTTCAGCCAGCACCGCCTCCATCCTATCCTTCCATGCAATATAATTCAAGCTACCCTCAGAGCATACTCAATATAAATCCGTTGAAAGACATCTCAACTTGAGCTAAGAAAACTGCTACAATTAGATTCCCACCAGGCCTCAAAACTCAACCGCTTCAATGTTTTGCAATTGCTCCAATGATCAATATTGCTCCAATACCATGTAGAAATTTGAATAAATGATATATTATTCACTGAGATTCTCCTGATCACACACTTTTTTAACTTCATGCACAATACAAAATCTCTTCTACCATTGATCATTAATTACGGAAATAAAAACAATCGCATGCACACATTAAAACCATAAACATTCACACATATGAACACAATATTTTATGGGAAAGATTAAAGATGAAAACCCCCAACTATATGTATATTATATGTCATATATATCATGTAACAATAATTATACAAAGCTCCTCACAAGCTCTGAGTATAATCTCCGATTGCTACACACTAATCAAGCCCAATCTAGCAAATCACATGCTCCAATCTCTGCCACCTCATAGCCTACCTCTACTACGCAATCACTGCTTAAGAATCACTCTGAATGAAATCAAATTGGTCCAGCCTTGATTACATAATCCTCATTGGCATCTCCAATCACTGATTGTTGCAAATCATGCAACATTATAGTCACAACTGATAGTCTGCTTGCTCTTTCTCTCTTCTTTGGTCTCCATGGCTGTCCATGCATTGTAGTTAACCGATGTAATATTTAATTGATTAATGAGTTAATAATTAGTGAATTAATTAATAATTAATTCACACCACTCTCACTAGTGTATCAATTAGTTAGACTAGATACAACTAGCTCAACTATGTTTAACTCAGTTAGACTGAACACAACTCCACCAACTACTTCAATAACTCCACCAAACTCTGTCACATGAGTTCTAACTGAAGTATCCATGCAATAGCTCCACTTAACCCTTAGGAATAGCGTAATTCCTTCTGTCAGCTCCTGTGCCACATCTGTGCACTTAACTGAAGTGCTCCAAAAGAATAAGATAATGTTTAGAGTCCAAATATTATTAAGAGCTAATAATATTCGACATATCTATTTTTAGACTGGCAATCTAAAAATAGATTCTGCCCAATATGTCTAAAAATAGAAGTCCATATATTTTTCCAACTTGACCAACCATCCAAAAATAGCATCCTGCAACTCATACAATATTATCGACATGTCTAAAAATAGACATAGTCTAAAAATAGACTTGCGCCAAAAATATCCTGCGGGCCCACTTAGTGAAGGCGACTTCTTTCCACTAAGCTCATCATCTTGTTGCAATATCAACAAGATTAAGAACAAGAAGGTTGGGAGCATGAAATCGAGATGTACCAAAATGACCACATGTCTGCTCATGACTCCTAATCCTACTATGCCAAACTAAAAAAAAATTTAGGACAGGGGAACCTACCTCTTACCCTGCCAGTGAAACAGAAGAGGGATGTAAGACTCAAAGTCACATATTACCAATCGATACAAGGGAATCTATTATTCAAACACCATAATGGCATGTTACTCAAATTTTTGGAATTTGATGAAGCCCGAAGAGAATTAAAGGAGCTATATGATGGGCCGGTAGGAGGCCATTTATTAGAGAAAATTTGAGGTCTAAAATGGGCCTCCTAAGAAAAATGTACAACCAAAATAAAATTTATAACAAACAGTAGGATACAAGAAGATGATGTCAACCATGGGGGATGATTCACCATTTTTGGATTAAAAAAGTAAAAATATTAAAAAATAATAAAATAATAAAACTATTTTTTCAACTTGTATTTTCAACTTATCTCCCAAAGGTTTTACTCAAATTTCAAGTGGGAGTACTTGTTGGATGAAAAATTTAATTTATCATCCAAGGAGTACCCATGTTACATATTTTCGATGGACCTTGCTATACAAAAAATGAGAAATACATGAAAAACGTGATTGCAATCACGTTTTTCATGTATTTTTCATTTTTCTTGTAGCAGGTTCCATCGAAAGTATGCAATATGGGTACTCCTTGGATGAGGAATCAAATTATGCATCCAACCTTTGTTCCCGCTCAAAATTTGAGTAAAACCATAGGGATATAAGTTGAAAATACGAGTTCAAAAAGTATTTTTTTTCTTTTTCCCTGTAAATTTTAATGATGTAATAATATAATCTTCTTTTATTATTTCAACTATTATTTTATAATTTCCTTAGGAGGCTCATTTTAGACCTCAAAATTTCTCTAATAATTCCAACGATACCACAATACATAAGATTATGAGAGTAGTTTTTTACTGGCCTACCCTTTTCAAGGACACCCACGTGTATGCTTGAAAATGCACAATTTTCAAAAAGTGTGTTGGAAGACAATCTCGTTCAGCCGCTCCACTCTAGTCTATAACAGTGGAAGAACCATTTCAACAGTGGGGGTGATATGTCATTGGAGAGATCATTCCGCACTCATAAAAATAACACAGGTATATCCTCATGGCTACAGACTATTTCACGAGGTGGTATATTTTGTTTCCGTCAGGGTATTGTCTAGGCTCGCTCGCAACTGAGAAACGTTTGTGATTTCGAGGTAGTGAATCCTCCAAGGTACTATTTAGGATCACTAGTAGCGAAACAACACCAAATAATTATAACCATTATACCGAAAACCTTTAAAACTCATATCATTATCTAGACCCCTATTTCGAGTCATCAAGAATGTCTTTAGTCTGTGTGGTTAACAAACCAAGTCAAAGTAGTAGGGGACTTATCATCAATACTAAGGATAGCTTAGAGGAGGCAGTGGGACACATGATCTTGGAATATTGCACTCAAAAAGGTCCACTTCAACCCAATTCAAGGGAAAGTAGAGTTAATGAGGTTCTGTTGAAATTGGAAAAAAGAAGGGCTTATAATTTAATTTCTCTTAATTAAATTAGAATGAAATTGTAATTCAACATCACATGAAAACTTGTATGAGTTAACTGAGTCAGGAAGACTTAGTTAGCTCAATGAATTTGAGTTGGGGGTAAAACTAAAGGCATGTTGAGTTTAATCTAATTTTTAGGGGGTCTAGTCGCAGTTTATTTTGAGTGGTAATTGTTTAACGTGAATATTTTAGTTAAAATTAGTTTAACTAGTTCTAACTAATGGATGAGCTAGTGAGAGGTCCAATGAATTAAATCTGATTTAATTCACATGAAGTGATTGTTGAGTATGTGTTATATTATTTCCACGATTAGTTGCACGAGCGGGGGGGGGGGGGGATACGTTATGTCAAGTGCAGCGCCCCAGGGAATTTTTTTTCCTTATTTTTCGGTGGGCGGACCCGCCTATGGTTTTTTGCATGGGTTTGCACATGGTTTTGGGGCATGATGGTTTTCGGCCCATGGTATTTTGTAGATCTGTTCAAGGGAACTACAATTATGTTATAATCCAGGGTTAATGGATTGGGGTTTATGAATGCTTCGGTATGTATATATATGTGTTGTAACACTAAAAGGAATATAATTAAAAATCAAGCTCGTAGTCTTGTTTTTGGATCCAAGGGAAAAATATCAATATATATCTGTTATTTGTTTTATGTTTTATTCTCTCGCTATTGTTTATTTTCTGTTTTTTAAGAATTCATTTGCAGATAATTTATGTACAGGGTTAAAACCTACATTTGGTATCAGAGTTGTTTTGGGTTCAAGGGGATGCCTTTGATGTTGAGGGGTTTTTTGCTCAAGCCTGTGGTAGACCCTGTTTAGTGGGAGATCTGCGAGATCAATTCTTGCAATGAAAAAATATGACGAGCAGTGGAAGATAGAGATCGATATATTTAACGGTCGGAGTTTTGATTTGTGGAAGCTCAAGATGGAGGATTTGCTGGTGGATAAAGATCAGTGGATCGTGGTAGATCCAGGTACTAAACCAATGGAAATGTCAGATGAAGACTGGGCGAAGTTTAATCAGAATGCAAAGAACACAATACCTTTGTGTATCTCCGATTCGGTATTGTTGAATGTATTTGGGGAAGCTACGACGAAGACTTTGTGGGTAAAATTAGGGACATTGTACCAATCTAAGTGGTGAGCCCTGGTATTGCACCAATAGTGCTACAACTCCCAGGGGATGCCCTACTTTACTCTATCAACCTGGGTTTAGTACAAACTTGGAGGTGATAGTGCTATATACACAACAGATGCATTATTTTCATGTCATCCTCTTCCACTTTACGAAAGGGTGCTACTTCTAGGGGTTCTCAATGAAGTTTGTCACACTTCAATGAAACTAAACTAAATTGCAGAAAATAAATGACAGGAATGAAAATAAATTAATTTGCTGAAAAGGAAATGATTGAAAAGAAACTAAACTAAGTTGCAAAAAGTAAACTAATTTAAACCACACTTAACTTGGCCAATCGGCTAAATGCACTCTATTTATCCTATGGTCTATCTACCATGCTTCTACCCATGAAACTAAGCTATTCATGACTTAATCCTAATTGAAAGAGTGTTAAGTTTGCATCTTGGGGGAGAGAAAAGGGCCTAAAGAGGCCAATGGAAGGCTTAACACATGAAACACGGCTTAGAAGTGGAAAGAGGGGGTTTAAACCTGATAAAAGCTTTATTATAGCACAAACCCCTTGAATTTCTCTAAGATTTCTGCATAATTTCCTGGCATTGTGCTCATTATTATTCAATCTTGATCTTCCATTGGCAGGGAGAAAGTCCCTAAATTATCTCCTTCTCCAAATCTGCATAATCTGCCCAATATTCTCACAATATTCTACAAAAATAACCAATATTAAGCACAAATATGCAATTACCTCTAAACCTTCCTAAGAAAATAATAAAGCATAAAAAAACATAATTAAGTGCAGAAGGAGAGATTTAATATATATATTCATGTGCATAAGGAAGGTCGATGGGCTTAAGAAAGATTATATGGGCCTTATTTTATGTCTAATTTAGAGGCCCATCACTAAGTCACTGGTGAATAAATTGTTTCTGCGGAAAAGGTTGTATAACCCGAGGATGAAGGATGGAGACTCGGTGAGAGAGCATCTGAACGGCTTCAATATTGTGGTAAGTTAGTTGTCATCTATTGATATTAAAATATTTGATGAAGATAATTGCATCAGTTCGTTGTGTTCTCTAGGAGATTCATAGGACAGTCTGGTTATTGCAATAGGTAGCAATACAACTACCTTGAATTTTTATGAAATTGTCTCAGCCTTGCTGTCGGAGGAAATGAGATGGATAAATATGGAGGGCCATAATGGAGATTCCTTATCTGTACGAGGAAGGTCCCAGAATAGAAACAAAAATAATTTTTCTAGTGGGAGATATAAATCTAGAGGGAGATCTAAATCTCTAGGAAATCATGTAAAGGTGTGCTCGAAAAGCGGAAAGGAAGGGCACTTCAAAAAGGACTGCAAATCTAAAGCTTATGAGAAAGGAAAGAGGCCTGATGATTCTCCTTCTGTAGAGGCAAAAACCACCTCAGATGAAGGTGGGGATGTGTATTTGTCTTCTTCTTCAAATACGCATGTAGATCATGAGGCATGTTTGATTGAATCAGGTACATCCTTTCACTTCACTTCCCATAGGGAGTGGTTCTACGAGTATGAGAAGTATGATGGTGGTGATGTCTTCTTAGGAGATGATAGGAAGGCCAGAATCATCAAACATGGAAAATTCAAGCTGAAGCTGCAAGGTGGAAGGATTATAACACTTCGTGGTGTTCTGCATATTCTTGCATTGGCCAGAAATATGATTTATGTAAGCAAGATGGATGATGCAGGTGTAAAAAAAATGTTTGCGAAAGATACTTGCAAGATGTTTCGAGGAGCACTGGTATTAATGCGAGGAGTTTGGATTGGAACTTTGTATAAGCTTTAGGGTAGCATTGTTATTGATGGGTGCAACAATTCTGTGGCTCCTGAAAGTGGAGCGGAAAGCCTAGCGGTCTCTAGAGAAAATACCATGTTATGACATCAAAGGCTTGGACATATTAGAGAGAAGGGCCTTCAGATACTACATGGTAATGGTATGGTAGAAGGTATGTCTAAGTGCTTTCTGGATTTCAATTTTTGTGAACATTGTGTATATGGGAAGCAAAATCGGGTTAGTTTTCCTTTTGGTACTAAGAGGGCGAACAATATATTAGAGCTTGTGCACAGTGATGTGTTTGGACCTGTGTCGGTTCCATCACTAGGAATTTTTTTGTACTATGTTTCATTCATAGATGAATTCTCAAGGAATACATTGATATATTTCTTGAGAAATAAATTTGAAGTCTCGGGGGCGTCACAGGGGGGGCGATAGTCCCCCATGTATGTTGTGCCGGGCGCAGTGGGGGGTCATAATGGGTGTGGAAGTCCCCCTTGTCTAGGGGTTCACAGGGAGCGGGTAGCCCCCTGTGTAGGGTCTGTGGCAGCATCCAGGGAAATTTATTTTTCCTTATTTTTCTGTGGGTGGACCCGCCTATGGTTTTGTGCATGGGTTTGCACATGGTTTTGGGGCATGATGGTTTTCAGCCCATGGTATTTTGTAGATCAGGTCAAGGGAACTACAATTATTTTCTAATCCAGGGTTAATGGATTAGGGTTTATGAATGCTTCTGCATGTATATATATGTATTGTAACACTAAAAGGAATACAATGAAAAATCAAGCTGGTAGTCCCGATTTGGGATCCAGGGGAAAAATATCTGTGTATATCTATTTTATGTTTTATGCTATCACTATTTTTTATTTTCTGGTTTTTAAGAATTCATTTTCATATAATTTCTATACAGGGTTAAAACATATAGTGACGAATCAGATAACTAATAATTTTCTATAAATAGATTTTTCATGTAAGTTCTAAGAGAGACCTAGTTGGGATTGGAGTTAAAGGGAATTAAAATATCATTTTTACTATTAGAAAATTGTATAGGTCAGGTAAGCAGGATGCCTTAGATGAATTTCGTAATCAATTCTTGGGAATTTCCTAATTAATAGGTGATTAGTTCCCTGAACAATGTGTAAGAAAGGTTGAGCAACCCAAGGGAAAGTTTTTGGTTAAGTATTGGACCAAACTTGCTGGGATCATAGTGAGACAACCATAGATAGTGCAGAGAGATCTCAAGCATTAGAGAAGAATTTTATTGTTTCATACTCTTGAATTAACGCAATATACCGATAGCGGGGTTTTTAGCTGATGCCTTCCCCAGATACATCTTTGTGTTGTGAAATTGAAATTATTTCTCTTTCTTGTTCATGTGATTATGCGATCGTAATTGGTTTTTGTAATTTGTAGAATAGATTCAAGTATTTTGTTTTAGCATATTACAAGATCAGTTGAATATATCTGGATTTTCTACCTGGTATCGTAGTAGGAATCACTATAGAAGAGAAGAACCATAGTTTTTTTTGAACAGGTGAATTGAATTTGCATATTTATTCTTCAGGACCAGTAACAGGTAATGATGGCTTTCTCTGGATTGAGACTTGAATATGCCCTTGAGGTTAATTTGAATTACATATCTTGGAAGGACATGGTGGAGTTAGTGTTGGAGGACAATGGAATGAAGGAATTCATAGACAATGATATTCCCAAACCTGTAGCAGCAGATGTTCAAAATATTGATGCATGGAAGAAAAATGTAGCAAAGATTAGAAGGATTCTATTATAAGGAGTTCGAGATCATATTGTCTCGAACCTCCATGGAAAGGAAACTCCATATGCTATGTGGAAGGCCTTAAAATATCTATTTCAGTATGGCAATGAACACAAGAATCTGACGCTTAAGGAATAGCTCAGAAATATCTAGATGGAGAAGGGTGACACAATACCAAAATACTTGATGAAGTTCACTCAATGTCAAGATGAGCTTAGAAGTGTTGGTGTGACAGTTTCCCAGGACGATTTGGTGAGAATAGCACTTCTACGACTTCCCAAGAGCTAGCACAACTACCAGGATTCAGTGAATGGGAGGGTGAAGCTACTAGATTGGGAGAGATTATGGTTTGACGTGGTACAAGAAGAGGTTCAGAGGAACACTAGATATGTATCCTCATCAAAGACTGATGATGAGGAGAATTTTTCCCTGGCTAGAAAGGTGATGAAAGGGAAAGGGAAGGCATCCCGTTCCAAATCAGATTTCGATCAGGCAGGAAAGAAATGAGACTTTTCAAAGGTAAAAAAAATTTAGTGTGATGAGCTTGGACATTATGCTACAAAGTGTTCACACAAGAATATTGGCAAGAAGCCCTCAGGAGGAGAGGAAGGCGAAGCAATTTATTCATAGTTTGAGTTGGATTTCACACTCATGACATGCATGGTGTCATTAAAGATGGGTTTCGTGTGGTACCTAGATAGTGGAGCTTCATTCCATATGACTGACAACAAAGAATTATTCAGTAGCTTGGAGGAGAAGGATCTCTAGATGCACATCGAGATGGGAGATGATGGGAGGTATAATGCTACCAGAATAGGTAAATTTTCCTTTTAGATGGTTTCAAGTACTCCTCTCACATTAAAGCATGTCATGTATGTTCCTGGTTTAAAGAATAATTTGGTTTTTGTTGCTATGTTGGAAGATCGTGGCTATGATGTGATATCTAGCAAAGGAAAGGAATTCCTTCGTCACAAAGCCACAAGACAGATGAAGAAGATTGGAGTTCGAGTAAAGAACCTCTACAAATTGGATGTAGAATACTATGTTGCCTTGAGCACGAAACCAGAGAAGGTGCATAGCCAAGACATTGGTGAGTTATGGCACAGAAGATTGGGCCATCTACACCATGGCGCTTTGAAGATCATGCAGCAAATTTCTATAGGACTTCCCAAGGGTGCACTTGAGAACCGAGATACATGTAAAGGGTGTACATTGGGGAAGTACACCAAATCCACATTCCATGATAAGGAAATCCAGGCAAAGGCGATCCTTGAGAGATTTCACTTAGATGTGATTGGACAGTTCTCGATAGCCACCACACAAAAAGAGAAAAAAAGGTATTATTTTTCACGTAAGTGTTGGATTTTCTTCATGTTAAAGAAAGATCATATGTTCTCAAAGTTTTGTGAGTTCAAATTACTTGTCGAGAAAGATACAGGGAAGAAGGTGAAGGCTCTCAGAAGCGACAATGGTGGAGAATGTGTCTCAAATGAATTCAATAACTTCTGTGCTTCATAAAAAAATTGACGGGAATTTATAGCACCTCATAATCCACAGTAGAATGAGGTTGCAAAAAGGAAGAACAAAACTATTGTGGGAGCAGCATGAGCGATGTTGCATGATCAGGGCCTACCATTGCATATGTGGGTGGAATCATGGAATACAACAATATTTGTGCAGAACATAAGTCCTCATTGTATACTTGGGATGTGTACACTAAAGGAATCTTTTCAGGTTAAAGACCAGATCTTTTTCTTTTTAAATTGTTTCGTTCATTAGTTTATTTCCATGTAACCAAATATGCCAGGAAGGAGCTAAAGTCAATAACTGAGTTGGGAATATTTTTGGGGTACACCGATACAACTCACAACTATCTGGTGTAATTTCTAACACACAAGATGATAGTGGTAATAATATATGTGAAATTCAATGAAGAGACGGCCATGCAAATTTCCCTTGAGAGGGAGCTTCAGTTGCATGCATTTGAGGAGATCTTGGCTCCAAAAGAAGAGCCTCTAGATGTGGAGAAACCACAAGCAGAGGATCAAATAGTGGAACCACCCACTCATGCAGATGCATCCCAAGACGGAAGGAAGCACACTAGAGAGGCTGATAGGTTGGTGCTTGATGCTAGAGAGAATGTGGGAGCACCCACATCACAACGCAGGAAGAGAAGGTCCCCAGAGCGGTACACTGGATACATGGATCTTATGAGCGAGAGTGTAGAGGTAGAACCATCCTCTTTTGAGGAAGTAGTGTAACAACCAATTTGGGTTGATGCCTTGGTTGAGGAGTGTGACTCCATTATCATAAATAGTGCATGGGAAGTTGTCCCAAGACTAGAGGGGAAGCCAGTTGTAAGATCTAGGTGGATATACAAGGTGAAATAGGTAAAAATTGGGAGTGTGGAGAAACAAAAGGCCAAATTTGTGTCCATAGGGTTCTCTCAAGTGCAGGGGATTGATTATGATGATACATTTGCACTAGTCACAAGGTACTTATCAATAATATCCATCCTTGCACTTCCAACGTAGATAGGATCGAAGATACATCAAATGGATGTAAATACAACCTTCCTCAATGGGGTGATTGAGGAAGAGGTGTACATTGAGAAGCGAAAATATTTTGAGACCTTCAAAAGAGAGTTTCATGTGTGCAAACTCAAGAGAGAACTGTATGGGATGAACCTCGTGCTTGGTACACTAGGATTGACAACTACTTCACTGGGTTGGGCTTCACCAAGAGTGAAGTAGATGCGAACCTTTACCATATTTTGGTAGAAGGTAAAATTTTGATCATTGTACTTTATGTCAATGATTTGATAATGATAGGTGAAGAGAAGTTCATCAAGTCTTACAAAGAGGATATTGCAAGAGAATTTTAGATGAAGGGCATGGGGCTCTTGCACTATTTCATGGGATTGGAAATTTGGAAAAGTGATGGGGAGCTATTTATATCTCAGGGTAAGTATGCCAACGAGATTTTGAGGAAGTTTTACATGGAGGGAAGTAAACCCATGGAGACTACTCTAGAAAGAAACTAGATTAAGGAGGATTCTTCTTTAGGAGAAATAGTAGATGCTACCATCTACAAGAAACTTTTGGGTTCACTCATGTATTTGGTGAACACATCCCCAGACATATGTTATGCAGTTAACTAGATTATTCAAGCTATGGTTAAGTCTACCAAGCTCTTTTAGAAGGTAGAAAAACATGTGTTGAGATACCTTAGAGGCACTACAGATTTTGGGCTATGGTACATATGAACAAAGGGAGTGAAGCTTCAAGGCTTCATAGATGCAAATCAGGCAGGGATTCCATCCAACAAGAAGAGAACATCAAGGGGCGTCTTCAACATTGGATCAACAACAATTTCCTGGTACAACAGGAAATAGAAACCAATTGTACTCGGTTCAGGAGAGGAAGAGTACATGGAAACGAATCAAGCAGCATGTGAGGCCATCTGGAAGAGGAAGATACTTGTTGTTTTTTTTGGTTGACAGATGGATCTGACGGTGATTTATTGTGATAAATAGAGTTGCAACAAACTCTCAGTTATTTGATTTTTTGATGACAGGTCCAAGAAAAATACTTGTAGAAGTGATTCAGTATTTAACTTTATTACATTGTTAGATCGGGCGAATACAAGATATACATGCATGTTGTATAATTTCTACATGGTATCAGAGCACAGGAAATTGTAAAAGTGAAGCAAGAGTTGAGTTTGTGACTGAATAGAATTCGAATTTGCAGAAATAATTTCTTGGTGCTACAGTTGATTCAAGATCAAAATGGCTTTCAATGGCTTGAGGTTGGAGTATGCACTCGAGGGCAGCTCAAACTATATTTGGAAGGATGGGATGGAGGCAGTACTCGAAGACAATGGCTTGAAGAAATTCATTGACAATGATGTTCCTAAACCCATTGTGGAAAATGATGCAAATCTTGATGCATGGATAAAGTGGCAAAGGTGACGAGGATCCTATTGGAGGGAGTACGAGAACACATTGTCTCAAACCTCCATGGGAAAGCCACACCTATGCAATGTGGAAGGCTTTTACAGATCTATTCCAAAGTAGCAACAACCATAGGAAATTGGCGCTCAAGGATAAACTTAGGAAGATCAAGATGGAAAAATACGACACCATTCCAAAATATCTAACAAAGTTTGTCCAATGTCAGGATGAATTGGGGAGCGTTGGAATAATAGTAGTTGATGATGATTTGGTGAGCTTGGCTCTCCTAGGACTTCCCAAGAGTTGGCACAGTTATCAAGGCACTATCAATGGAAGGGAAAATTTTCCAGATTGGGAATGCTTGTGGTCAAATTTGGTGCAGGAGGAGTTCAGACAGAGCACTAGAGATGGATCTTCATCTAAGAATTAATTTGAAGAGGATTGTGCTTTGGCTGCCAAGGTGAGGAAGGGGAAGGGGAAGAAATTCAATTCTAAATCCGAGTCCAAGAATGGAAATAAGCAGGACAAGTCCAAGGTGAAGTGTTTTCACTGTCACGAGCGTGGGAATTTTGCTACTAACTGTCCACAAAAGAAGAAGAACAAGAAGGCTGGAGGATCTACAGCCGGTGAGGCTCTTGCCTCACAATTGGATAATGGTGCTTCCTTTCACATGATGGGAGATAAGGAGCTTTTTAGTGACTTGGAGGAGAAGGATCTCCGTATGCATATTGAAATGGGTGATGCCGAGCTGTATAGTGCTACCGAGATTGGTACCATTACCTTCCAGAGGTAGCCAGGTAAACCCTTTCAATTAAAATATGTAATTCATATGCCAGTTCTGAAGAAAAAATTAGTCTTAGTCGCAATGTTGGAGGATAGAGGCTAGGATGTTGTTTTTAGATAAGGAAAAGCCTTCCTGTGACACAAAACAACAGGACAAGGCAAGGAAAATCAAGTGGTGAACCAGGATGAGGCCAATTATGGCGCAGGATATTGGGCCATCTTCACCATGGAGCCTTGAAAGTCATGTATCAAATTTCTACTGGTATTCCCAGTAGTACACTTCCACAGTCAGACACATGCGAGGGATTTACTATGGGAAAATATTTAAAGGCCACCTGTCGTGAGAAGGAGAACCGAGCTTCGGGGATCCTTGAGAGAGTTCACACAGACATGTTTGGGCCATTCTCTATTTTTCAACAGAAAAACATAAGTACTATGTAATATTTGTTGATGAATTTTCTCGTAATTGTTGGATCTTCTTCATGCAGAAGAAATATCATACATTCTCTAAGTTCTTTGAGTTTAAGGCAGTGGTGGAGAAAGAGTCAAGGAAGCAAGTGAAGGTTCTTAGGATCGATAATGGTGGAGAATACATCTCTAACGAATTCAAGAACTTCTGTAGAAAAGAAGTAATTCGAAGAGAACTCATAGCGCCTCATAACCCACATCAGAATGGGGTCACGGAGAGAGAACAAAATGATCGTGGGTGCAACAAGAGTGATGTTGCATGATCAAGGCCTACTGATGCATCTGTGGGCAGAAGCATGCAACCCTATGGTATTTGTGCAAAATCGTTGTCCTCATAGGATACTTGGCATGAGTACACCTAAAGAGGCTTTCACTGGTAAGAAACCTGATGTTTCACACTTTAAGATTTTTGGCTCATCTATTTATGTGCACGTTGTTAGACTCCTATACTAATAGGTTTCATTTTTCATGATTGTCTTGATTGAACTATGGAATATGTTCAAACCTTCTTTCTTGAGCAAAGGTGTTCCATATTCATGAAAAACCAAAAAAAAAAATCAAATAATTTAAAAAATGTAAAGAGGGTATACCCTAAAAGAAAAATCAAAGGGTAAGAAAAATAAAATGGTCAAAAAAGTGAAAGAAATGAACCCCAAACAAAAAATAGACCAAGGAAAGTGTGCAAATCCAAATGCCACTACTATTTCACTTTTGTAATAAAGCAATTGTGTGCAGCTTGTCAAAACTTTTGCCACAATTCATGAATAGTCAAACTGTTTAAACTTGACTTATTCATATTTCAATTTCATGTTATAGAATAGAGAATAAATATCTGACCAAATAGTTTAATCTTGGCAGATAAGTAGATAGGTAGAGTTATTAAAAGGTGCTCAACAGTTTAATCTGAGCCCTTGGATGTAATAAGGGTAGAATTAGATAGATTTGCCTTGTAAAAAAGAAAAGATTGAAAAGGGTTTGCAAGTCTAAATGCACCCTAATAAAGAAGAGAAAATGGTAGTGTCAAGTACATAGGGTAGGTAGATGGTGCTACAAAGTGTTATCTGATGAATGATGCTGCTACATGTTTTTGATCCTTTACTTTCATCACAAATACTGAAAGCAGGAAATACACTGGAAAACCACAGCAAGCAAAGTCAAAATCAGTAACTACCCTCATCACTTTTCCCTAAGTTTTTACTAATTTCCCCAAAGTGCTAAGGTATTTGGAGATCAAAAGGGCTCAAGGAATTTCCTTGACTTTTGGAGGGACCGGACCCTCGGCCTAATGATTAAAAAGACCTAAGTACTTGAGATAATTCATCATTATAATCATTCACCTTTAACCTTGTCCTAAGTAAAATCCTATTTTACTTAGGGAAATCATGCAAACTTCCATAAAAATCCCTCAGAATAACTTACTATTCTAAGTTTAAGTGTTGAAGATGATATATTGTAATTTACTTCAGAAAATGTCACTTTCTTAGATGTGCAAAGTATTTTGAGTTGTCTTTGTCCCTTTATCATATTAACATTTAACTCTATTTACTAAATCCCTAGTGAAATGCCCTATCATGAGTATATAATTCCTTTTATATAAATATCCAAAAACCCCTCTATTATAAAGTTTATTTAAAGTATTTATTTCCCCGTGCATTCAAATAAAAACCCACTATGCAAGCCCTTTGGTTAAATATATCGTTATATAATACTCCCGCCCCTATGGTAAATTAATTATATCGGTTAATTTATCATATAATAAAAAAAAACATATATGAGAAAAGCTTTAAACATATGGTATATATGTTTAATACAAAAAATAATAAACCCGAAGTTTTATTTTAAAAAAACCAAAACTTCAGAAAAATCCCATGCCACCGTGGCTCATCCACCTGGCATCCCACTCGACACTTTGACAGTAATGGAGACCCGCGCGCAAAGTTCCTTACCCCGACCCTTTATAATTATGGGATTAATTAGTTATCAGGACTAATTAATAACCTTTTCTCCACCAATTATGTGCCACCCGGAATGATTAATTAAACACTAATTATGCCGGGCCCGCGTGATAACCACCCCACTATATCTCCGTCCTTTCAACCGTCAGATCTCCTGCTATGAGATCTACGGCTAACATTCATCCCGCTAGCCGTCCCTTGTCAGCACTTTAACGCGCGGGGGGATGGTGGTATTTGAATAATACTCCAGCCACGTGTCACTCGCCCAATGGAATCGCTCCCCCCGCGCTCAATACCACCTTTGCCAATAAGCGGTGTGGGGACTAACCGCTTACCACCCGACCCCTGCCCCACGTCAGCTCGTACTGAAATGACGTCATTCCTCGAAAAACTAAAAACCCCTTTTTTGACTTTGGAAATAAAACAAATTTGCGTGTTTTTGTGTCATTTTCGTTATTCGAAAGCGACTGCGCCTTCTGCTGAAAAATTCAAATTTTCACTGGAATTCACTGTTCTATCCAATTTCGCTCCAGAATTCCGCCGGATCAGTGTTCAAGCATCCTCGTGCTACCGCCTGATACCTGTTAAAACCCAGTTTGCCTCCAAGAACAGGTATTTATCCTATAGCGCTTCAAAATTCAAAAGAAAGTCTGTTTTCCTTGCTTTCCACTGGATTAGTGATTAAATCTTATCACTGAGATAATTCACTGAGGTTTAAAACTGTGAATTGTTCCCCTGAAACTGAAATTGTGCTAATTTCCTTCATTTAAAACTGAAATCACGCCCGACCTGTGAAGAAAACCCAGAAACTTCCGTTTTGAATCCACAAGAACCAAAATGGAAGCCCCGACAGCCCTGAGTGTAACCCCACTGAATGCCCCCCACAGAGAGTTAGAATATTTACCCTTAGTGGATAAATATTTTCAGATTAAAGACTTGCATTTTGATGAAAGCCCCCTTCTGAGTTATTGTCGCTTCAGAGACGATTATTCGAAGGGGCAAGATGTCATTGGGTTGTGGGAATCCAATTTCCCGAGATATCTCATCCCCTCAGTCCTTATTTTCCCAGAAATTATCCACTACTGCCATTCTAACTATGATCCAACTCAAAGAGCAGTAATGTCCCCTGACCAGAGTGTTCTTTTCCCCATTACTCCCCAAGCTATCAATGCAATGCTCCATTTTGAATCTGATCAAAATCTCACTCCCTTGTCCATTGGGGAATTGCTTGAAAAATCTACTCGGTTGTCCCCTGAAGAGGTGATCAGAAGATCACATCCTTGGATAAAAGTCTTAATACTATTTATAAGATTTATTTACTCCAAGATTGTTATAAAATCTATTCAAACAGAGGTCAGAAAGCATAACAGCTAAAGAGTATCAGTGGTTAAAGTGTATCAGGTAAAAGTCAGTGAAAGTTAAAATGAAGTTACAGAGTAGTCAAAGGTAAATAGTAAAAGTAAATACAGAAGGCAGTAAAATGGTAAAAATATATGAGAATACTTTCACCAATAGTGAGGTTTGTCTAAAGTGAAAGTAAAACAGTCAAAAGAGCAAGAAAGTAAAAAGATGAAAAAACATAACAAGAAGGAACATTTTTGCAGAAATTGCATATTTTAGTCATAGTTTTGCAGAAACTATTGTGATCAATCAAAGATTAATTTTACAAAAATGAAGGAGGTTTATGTTCTTAAGAGGGCCATCTACAAAAACCTCTCTCACTTTTCTAACAGACATTATTTTTTTGGAAATATTAAACAATGTTGGAAAGCACTTTTTGCGGAAAATTCCAATTTAAGTCATCATTTTTCAGAGAGGATTGTGGCCAATCCAAAATACTTCATACAAAAATGAAGGAGGTTTTTGTTCCTAAGAGAACCATCTACAAAAACCTATCTCAGTTTTTTCACAGTGGTTTTATAATGAGAGATACATGTGCATCTTTACAGGCCATTTTTCAGACTCTGTAAAACTCTGTTTTACACATATTTTTTACAGAGATTATTATGCATATCTGGAGAGGAATTTTGGGAAAATGAAAGAGGTTTATCTCACCAACATATTTATCGACAATAACCTCTTTCACTTTTTACATATCTATTACGGATTGAGAAATAAAAAAATATCATTGGACCCCAATTTTGCAGAATTGTTGGAGCAGATTGCACAAAGAAAGGAAGCAGTTAGTGACTTGGATGCCTCATCATCAACTAAGAGTTGGATCAAATTCGAATTCTTCTCTTTGTCATCACCTATCCATACAAAATAGTGCCAAATAGATGCATTAGTTTGAGTGTCTTTTAATTAAGTTCTATTTATGTAAATAGTTGGAGAGATTTGTGAACCAATTTTGATATTTGTTTCAAGATATTTTAGTTTAGAATTTGTATAAATACTCCACTCTTGGAAGCATTTGGGGTGGATTCTATTACTCTGCTGTAACATTGAGATTTTCGGAATAAAAGCTTTTTGGAGAAATTTATTCGTGGCTTACTGGATGACGATTTGAAGCTCAGGACTTTTTGCAGGATTCATGTGTTGGACTGCAGTTCAATAAGTCTTTCTACCTTTTGTCTTAAGTTTTATATCAGTTTATAATATCATTATGTCCATTTCTGAATAATTTACATAAAGGATTGAATCAGAATTTACTTAATTGTACTCTGATTTCATATGTGATTGTTCTTAATGTTTTCCTCTAAATTGGTTATAAGCACGAATTCTTAAATGCTCTTGCTTTGCTAATTTAAACATTCTTGATTACTATAATAAAGAATTCTTCATTGCTCTTTGTTTGTAATCATCTCATTTCTTTCTTTTGAACATGGTGAAAGATTCTTAGCTGCCTTTCATCCCTTCAAAATCATCCCATCCACTCTAAATTTTAAGGATTGTTCTCTGTCTAACTATCTTGCCCTGTAAAGCCATCTTGTGTGTAGAATAGAAATCCAGTAAAGCCATCCTTTGACTCCATAGCCCAATGGACTGAAAACTTTCAACCTTGCCCTTAGTTTGTGGATTCTACCATTTTTCAAAACAAACTCTTGGATCTATAACTAGCCTAAAACCTTCTAAGAACAAAGATAAATCATAAAGAGAGAGCCCTCTCTGGATGCAGATTGGCTAGATTCTGCATCTGAAGGTTGGTTTGTGGTTACCTCGGGTATACTTTCCTTTTCCACAACTTCAAGGAAAACCTGAGTGATAACATAGTGGCGACCATACTGGGGATCTGAATCATTTTTACTTGTTAGTATTGTTCAAATATAAGCTATAGACAGAGTCTGAAGATCAGCCAGGTAGCCTTTGAAATTGCTTTTGCTCTGCAATTGCAAAAGTAAATAAAAGTTGCTTCAGTCTATCTCTGATTTAGCTTATATACTGAACTTTAGTTTCAAAATTTTCAATTAGATTCTCTAGTTTAACAGATCTTTGAGAACATTTTAATCATACATATTTATTTCTTGAAGAATTTGTAGAAGTTGTATTTATTCTTTCAATTAAAATCAAAAATCCAAAAAACACATAGTCTAGGAAAACTGGCTTCAGAAAGGATTCGACATACTAGGTCAAACCCCGACCCCAATCCACCACCAATATTTGAAAATCCAAATCTGATTCCTAGGATTCTTAGAAGACAAGGAAGTCAAGAAAGTTCTGAAAGAGGAAGTCAAGAGAGTTCAGGAAGTTCTAGACCACTTTCTAGATCTGCATCCTGTCCTGTGAAAATTATATATATTGATGACATCCCTTTTGATGCACGATTTGAAACATCCTTGTTTGTGAATTTCTCTGAGACCGAATTATCCAGATTAGTTCCAGATCCATTGTTCTTTGAAGATTTGCAATACAGATTTGTTTCACATCATCTTGACAGACAATTACAGAACTCTATTCAATCTGAACAAACCTTTGAAGAAAGTTCAAACATCTCTGTAATTACTGAAGCATCTCCAAGTTCAGTCACTTTTTCTCAAGCTTTTCAAACACCTGTCACCCCTTCTACTCCCCCATCTCCTCCTGCCAGATCATCTACTCCTGTTATCCCACTTTATCTTCCAATGGCCAATCGGTATGCCCCTTTACAGTTACCAGCCAACCCTCCTTCTTTGCCCCAAGATTACCAAAGTAAGATCACACCTTTTGATGGATCAGGTACTTACACAGCACAACAACACACCAAAAGGATGACTGATTACTTTGAGTTCTATGAAATTGACACTGATAATGTCTGAATGAGAATTTTCGTTCAGAGTCTTACTGGAGAAGTTAGGACATGGTTTAGGGCCCTTACTCCAAATACTATTGCTGATTTACCAGCTTTATATAGGGCATTTTTGAACCGATGGGAAAAGAAGAAAGATCCTCTTCAGATCCTGTCAGAGTTCGAAAAATTAAGAAGAAGACCTAACGAAACAGTACAAGATTACATCATTAGATTCAATGAAGCATATAATGCAGTTCCTCAAAACCTAAGACCCCCACCTAACTCTGTATTGGTTAAATTTCCAGATGGTTTTGAATTTGATATAGCTTATTCCCTCAGGGAAAGAGCTCCCCAAACATTAGAGGAAATGCAGAGCATAGTGGTGAGTGTAGAAGCAAATCTGATAGAAAAACGAGCCAGAGCAAGAGCAGAAAGAAGAATGCCTCTGAATGAAGAACCTTCAGCTTTTGAAAAGAAGCTGGATGCAATCATTAAAGGTATGGAAAGATTAGGAGACAGAGTGGAGACCATTGAAAGAAAGTCTTCTAGTGACAATCAGAATGTTGCAAGAAACCCAAACTTTAGGAGAAATCTGAATCAAAATATTGGAAAGAATGTCCCTGATCAAAACATTAGGCCACCTTTCCAAGAAAACTTTGTTGAAGGTTCAACTTCTGAAGAACCTACAGAAGATGTAGAAATAAACAATGTAACAGATGACAAGAATGAACCAGAAGTCTTCCTATCCCAAGATGATCAAGAGAATCACATCCTTGAAACATTCCAAACTCATTCAGGTGAGACTTTTGATTTTAAGGAAGGCTATGACACAACAATTTATGAGGTCCATAAACAGTATAATTTGAGAAGTAGACGGATTGATGTGCGAGAGAATAAAAAACAGAAAAATGCAAAACAAAATGTCAAAGGTAAACAAAACATTCCCCCTGTACAAAACATTCCCCAAGTACAAATTCTGTCTAGGATAACTCCCAACCCTTCAAATCCAATAATTGAAGATGTCTCTGACAACCAACCAAACAATAAACAACAATCTGATACTTTTCCTCCTGTGGGAAATGTAGAAGAAACAATAGAAGTTAGTTCGGATACCCCTTCAAAACAAAATCTCATTCATGAAAAAGAGAAAAATGTTGAAGACCCAAAAAATAGAGAAAACCCAACTGTGCAAAACACTAAAACTCAAACAGAAAAACCTTTCAATCTAGAGGCTGAAATAGGCAAACTAAAGATAGTTGTTCCTTTATCAGAATTGGCTAAACATGATGTCTATAGAAGTCAGATTACCAAGTCCCTAAACATTAACATTACTGGATTGGATGATTCGGTAAACATTCTTGATGATCAACCCAAACTTCTTTTTGGCCCTGAGGTTAATGGAAAACCAGAAAGTGGAGGAACTCCTCCATTTTATGTAAGCCTGAATGTTCATGATAAGATACTCCATAATGCAATGCTTGATTCTGGAGCATCTCACAATTTGATGCCAAAAGCAGTAATGGAAAGGTTAAATCTAGATATTACCAGACCATACAAAGATTTGTTTTCATTTGATTCTAGTCAGGTAAAATGTTTAGGTTTGATTAAATATTTGTGTGTAACTTTGGTACAATACCCTGCTAAGTCTGTTTTGATGGACATAGTAGTGGCTGATATTCCACCTAAATATGGTATGTTATTGTCTAGATCTTGGGGTGCTAAACTTGGAGGGTCTATTCAACTAGACATGTCATATGCAACTATTTCGGTATTTGGTCAGCCTAAAAGATTATATAGAGAAACCTTGATGAAGTACTTAGTTAGTAGCCATGAGAAGCCTGAAAACTTCCCTGTTTACTCTGTGCATTCTGATATGGATTCTTTCATTTTATACAATGCTGAGTTAGATCTCCCTACTGAAATAGAAGCTCCAGAATTGGAAACCATAAACAAAACCACTGTTAAAATTGAAGAAATTTCTGAAAACAAAGAAACACCAGATGATCAAGAAAAACCAGAAGAAACTAAACAACTAGCTCCTGTCAAGAAACATTTTAAAACAATTGATGAGGATTACGAACATGAAATTCTATGGCATTTAGAGTTTGATGGCTCAGTAAACAAATTAGGAGCAGGAGTTGGGATTTGGTTACATAATGTTGAAAACAATCATGCTGAGGGTCATGCTTATAGGTTGAATTTCAAATGCACTAACAACATGGCAGAGTACGAAGCTCTTTTGTTAGGGCTTAAACATGCCAAGAAGTTAGGAGCTATTAGGGTGTCAATCATAGGAGACTCCGAGCTAATTATTCAACAGATTAAAGGAGAATGTTCAACCAAAGACATGAGATTGAAACAATACAGAGAAACAGTTGTAGAAATTCTCAACACATTTCTACAAGCTCAACTTGCCAAGATTCCCAGGAAACAAAATTTGCATGCTCACAGTTTAGCAATGTTTGCTAGTACATGCAAGTTACCTTTCAACCCTAATCATCAGTTTTCAGCTGAAATTAGACATAGGCCTACTATACCAGACAATCTTTTGAATTGGCAAGTATTTGTTAATAACAATCAAATCAATAATTTTTTGACACTTCAAAATGAGTTTTCTAACTGTAATATAGATGAAGATATAACTATTGATGAATTTGATCAAGAAAAAGAACAAAAAATAGAAATTTCAAGAGAAAATGCAATTCATATGCTGCATCCAACCACATTCACAGAAAAAGACATACAGAATTTGAAACATATAGAATCTGATGAGATCATAGAAGATGAGACATAAATCATTAATTTAAAAGATAATCATTTGCCCAAAGGATTGACTCCTTTGGAAGATCTGTTTGATTAATATGATATTCCATTTAGGCCTAAAATGGAACCTGTTAAGGCTGATATGGAAGAATGCAACTTAGGAACCCCAGAAAATCCCAAAATGGTTAAGTTGTCCAAATCTCTTCCAAAAGATCAAAAGGTTAAATATGTTGAACTATTGAAAGAATTCCAGGATGTTTTCGCTTGGAGTTATGAAGATCTCAAATCTTATGATACATCCATTATTCAACACACTATACCTTTGAAACCAGATCAGAAACCTTTTAAACAAAAGCTTAGAAGAATAAATCCTGTTTTATTACCTTCAATTGAAAAGGAAATCAAAAGAATGTTTGAGGCAGGGATTATAGCTCCTATCAGGTTCTCAGAATGGGTTTCTAACCTGGTACCAACAAGAAAGAAGACAGGAGAAATTAGACTGTGTGTCGACTTAAGAAATTTGAATAAAGTTTCTTTAAAAGACAACTATCCTCTACCCAAAATGGACCACATTCTGCAAAGGGTAGTAGGATCTTCGAGAATTTCACTACTGGATGGATTTTTAGGGTATAACCAGATTCTGGTTCATCCTGATGATCATGATAAAACAACATTCACTACACCATGGGGTACGTTTAAATATGTCAAAATGCCATTTGGGCTCAAGAATGCAGGAGCTACATTTCAAAGAGCAATGGATATTGCTTTTGCTAAAGAGATACATGATTTTCTGGTAATTTACCTAGATGATTTGACTGTGTTTTCTAAAACAGATCAAGAACATTTAGATCACTTAAGGCAAGTATTTATAAAGTGCAGAAAATATGGAATTTCTTTGAACCCTAAGAAGTCATTGTTTGGTTTGGAAGAAGGAAAGCTTTTAGGTCATATTATTTATAAATATGGCATTAGGATTGATCCAGAAAGAATTCAAGCAATTTTGCAGATACCCCACCCCAGAAACATAAAAGAGTTGCAAGCATTCATAGGAAAAATTAATTTCTTGAGAAGATTTATTTCTAGTTTAGCTGAATTAATTAGATTGCTTACTAACATGCTGAGGAAAGATTCAAGCATTCACTGGACTGTAGAAGCCAAACAATCATTTGAGGAAATTAAAATGGCTTTAACAAGAACACCAGTTCTGACCAGTCCTAAATTTGATAGAGATTTTATTATTTTTTCATTTTCTTCTGAACATACTGTCGCAGCTGTTTTACTTCAAAAAGATGACCAAGGGTGTGAAAAGCCAATAGCATTTTTTAGTAAAGCACTTAGGGATGCATCTTTGAAATACAATATTATGGAAAAACAAGCTTTTGCACTGGTAAAAGCAATTAAAGACTTCAGAGTTTACATATTATATTCTCATGTGATAGCTTATGTGCCAAATGCTCTAGTTAAAGATATTTTGACTCAAGATGGCATTGAAGGTAAACGAGGTAAGTGGATAGCTACCTATTTAGAATATGATATTGAGATTAAGCCAACAAAACTCATAAAAGGCTAAGGTTTAGCCCAACTCATGACAGAAACCAATTGCCAAGCCTTAGATATTAACGAACTAGACAACGAACAGGAGATGGCGACTCCCAAGATCAGTCAAACCTTTTTAGATTCACTCTGGTAAACTGATATTATTCATGTTTTATTAAACCTGCAAGCTCCTCCAGAGTTGTCCAGAACCAAGAGAAGATTTTTGAAAATGACATCTTTGAAATATTGTATTTTAGATGGCACTTTATTTTGGAAAAATCATGAAGGAATCTTGTTGAATTGTCTATTAAAAGACGAAGCTGATAAAGTTCTTAATGAATTTCATGCAGGTGATTGTGGAGGACATCTCTACTGGAAATCTACTGCAGACAAAATTTTAAGGGCTGGTTTTTACTGGCCAACATTATTTTCTGATGTTAAGAAATTTGTAACATCTTGTCATAAATGTCAGATATTTGAAGGTAAAAGAAAGTTGTTACCTTTGCCTTTAAAACCAATTTCCACAGAAAGACCTTTTCAACAATGGGGGTTAGATTTTATTGGAGAAATTCATCCCCCTTCTTCAGGGCAACACAGATGGATTTTAACTGCCACAGACTACTTCACTAAATGGATTGAAGCCATCCCATGTAGATAGGCCAATGATTCTATAATCATAGGGTTTTTAGAAACAAATATACTTTCAAGATTTGGCTGTCCAGAAAAGATTATAACAGACAATGCTGCTGCATTTAAATCAAAGAAAATGATTAGTTTCTACCATAAATATCATATTACTTTAGGCCATTCAACAGCCTATTACCCCCAGGGTAATGGACTAGCAGAATCCTCTAATAAAAGCCTGATTAATATCATTAAGAAATTGTTGGAAGAAAATAAAAAGAACTGGCACAAGAAACTGACCAATGCATTGTGGGCAGACAGACTTACAACAAAGAAATCAATTGGGACTAGTCCATATGAATTAGTTTATGGCCTTGAAGCAAGATTCCCATCATCTTTAGGAATTCCTGTTATGAAACTACTTCAGGAGGCTCAAGTGGAGCCAAATGACATTCAGAGAAGAATTAATCAAACAATTCACTTGCAGCAAACCAGGGAAGAGGTATACCAACGATCCCAAGTCCTGCAGGAAAAGCTAAAGAAAATGTTTAATAAAAGGACTAAAGCAGAAGATTTTCAACTAGGAGATAAGGTCCTAAGATGGGATTCTAGAAGAGAAGAAAAAGGGAAACATGGAAAGTTTGATTTCTTGTGGAAAGGGCCTTACATTATTCATGCCTTGCAGGGAAACAACACATACTTTTTGAAAGATGTGGACAATTCAGAAGTTGAAGAAGGACCAGTCAATGGTCGAATACTCAAGCATTATTTTGATCCCATTTACTAGAATGTTTTGATTTTTCTAACTTGTACATAATATATCCTTTTTTTTAATGCAGTTTGGATTGGATGGTGACTTCTTGAAGTTGAAGCCCGAAGTGAAGGCCCTAAGCTTCAAAAGTTTCACTATCATATGTAAAATAAAAGCTACCAGGAGAAGGAGATTACATAATTCAGTTTGAAGACATGTTTAGGCATCTGACCTGCTGTTCTTGACTTTTCACAAGGAAAAGACATCCCCAAGTGGAGCCAGTGTTAGACTCATATACCAATAGGTTTCATTTTTCATGATTGTCTTGATTGAACTATGGAATATGTTCAAACCTTCTTTCTTGAGCAAAGGTGTTCCATATTCATGAAAAACCAAAAAAAAAATCAAATAATTTAAAAAATGTAAAGAGGGTATACCCTAAAAGAAAAATCAAAGGGTAAGAAAAATAAAATGGTCAAAAAAGTGAAAGAAATGAACCCCAAACAAAAAATAGACCAAGGAAAGTGTGCAAATCCAAATGCCACTACTATTTCATTTTTGTAATAAAGCAATTATGTGCAGCTTGTCAAAAATTTTGCCACAATTCATGAATAGTCAAACTGTTCAAACTTGACTTATTCATATTTCAATTTCATGTTATAGAATAGAGAATAAATATCTGACCAAATAGTTTAATCTTGGCAGATAAGTAGATAGGTAGAGTTATTAAAAGGTGCTCAACAGTTTAATCTGAGCCCTTGGATGTAATAAGGGTAGAATTAGATAGATTTGCCTTGTAAAAAAGAAAAGATTGAAAAGGGTTTGCAAGTCTAAATGCACCCTAATAAAGAAGAGAAAATGGTAGTGTCAAGTACATAGGGTAGGTAGATGGTGCTACAAAGTGTTATCTGATGAATGATGCTGCTACATGTTTTTGATCCTTTACTTTCATCACAAATACCGAAAGCAGGAAATACACTGGAAAACCACAGCAAGAAAAGTCAAAATCAGTAACTACCCTCATCACTTTTCCCTAAGTTTTTACTAATTTCCCCAAAGTGCTAAGGTATTTGGAGATCAAAAGGGCTCAAGGAATTTCCTTGACTTTTGGAGGGACCGGACCCTCGGCCTAATGATTAGAAAGACCTAAGTACTTGAGATAATTCATCATTATAATCACTCACCTTTAACCTTGTCCTAAGTAAAATCTTATTTTACTTAGGGAAATCATGCAAACTTCCATAAAATTCCCTCAGAATAACTTACTATTCTAAGTTTAAGTGTTGAAGATGATATATTGTAATTTACTTCATAAAATGTCACTTTCTTAGATGTGCAAAGTATTTTGAGTTGTCTTTGTCCCTTTATCATATTAACATTTAACTCTATTTACTAAATCCCTAGTGAAATGCCCTATCATGAGTATATAACTCCTTTTATATAAATATCCAAAAACCCCTCTATTATAAAGTTTATCCAAAGTATTTATTTCCCCGTGCATTCAAATAAAAACCCACTATACAAGCCCTTTGGTTAAATATATCGTTATATAATACTCCCGCCCCTATGGTAAATTAATTATATCGGTTAATTTATCATATAATAAAAAAAAACATATATGAGAAAAGCTTTAAACATATGGTATATATGTTTAATACAAAAAATAATAAACCCGAAGTTTTATTTTTAAAAAACCAAAACTTCGGAAAAATCCCATGCCACCGTGGCTCATCCACCTGGCATCCCACTCGACACTTTGACAGTAATGGAGACCCACGCGCAAAGTTCCTTACCCCGACCCTTTATAATTATGGGATTAATTAGTTATCAGGACTAATTAATAACCTTTTCTTCACCAATTATGTGCCACCCGGAATGATTAATTAAACACTAATTATGCCGGGCCCGCGTGATAACCACCCCACTATCTCTCCGTCCTTTCAACCGTCAGATCTCCTGCTATGAGATCTACGGCTAACATTCATCCCGCTAGCCTTCCCTTGTCAGCACTTTAACGCGCGGGGGGATGGTGGTATTTGAATAATACTCCAACCACGTGTCACTCGCCCAATGGAATCGCTCCCCCCTCGCTCAATACCACCTTTGCCAATAAGCGGTGCGGGGACTAACCGCTTACCACCCGACCCCTGCCCCACGTCAGCTCGTACTGAAATGACGTCATTCCTCGAAAAACTAAAAACCCCTTTTTGACTTTGGAAATAAAACAAATTTGCGTGTTTTTGTGTCATTTTCGTTATTCGAAAGCGACTGCGCCTTCTGCTGCAAAATTCAAATTTTCACTGGAATTCACTGTTCTATCCAATTTCGCTCCAGAATTCCGCCAGACCTGTGTTCAAGCATCCTCCTGCTACCGCCTAATACCTATTAAAAGCCAGCTTTCCTCCAAGAACAGGTATTTATCCTATAGCGCTTCGAACTTCAAAAGAAAGTTTGTTTTCCTTGTTTTCCACTGATTAGTGATTAAATCTTATCGCTAAGATCATTCCCTGAGGTTTAAAACTATGAATTGTTCCCTTGAAACTGCAATTGTGCTAATTTCCTTCATTTAAACTGAAATCACGCCCCGGCTTGTAAAAAAACCCAGAAACTTCCATTTTGAACCCACAAGAACCAAAATGGAAGCCCCGTCAGCCTTGAATGTAACTCCACTGAATCCCCCCCACAGAGAGTTAGAATATTTGCCCTTAGTGGATAAAGATTTTCAGATTAAAGACTTGCATTTTGATGAAAGCCCCCTTCTGAGTTATTGTCGCTGCAGACGATTATTCGAAGGGGCAAGATGTCATTGGGTTGTGGGAATCCAATCTCCCGAGATATCTCATCCCCTCAGTCCTTATTTTCCCAGAAATTATCCACTACTTCCATTCTAACTATGATCCAAATCAAAGAGCAGTAATGTCCCCTGACCATAGTGTTCTGTTCCCTATCACTCCTCAGGCCATCAATGCAATGCTACATTTTGAACCTGGTCAAAACCTCACTCCCTTGTCCATTGGGGAATTGCTTGAAAAATCTACTCGGTTGTCCCCTGAAGAGGTGATCAGAAGATCACATCCTTGGATAAATAGTATTAATACTATTCATAAGATTTTTTTACTCCAATATTGTTATCAAATCTATTCAAACAGAGGTTAGAAAGCATAACAGCTAAAGAGTATCAGTGGTTAAAGTGTATCAGGTAAAAGTCAGTGAAAGTTAAAATGAAGTTACAGAGCAGTCAAAGTTAAACAGTAAAAGTAAATACAGAAGACAGTAAAATGGTAAAAAGAGATGAGAATACTTTCACCAATAGTGAATTTTGTCTAAAGTGAAAGTAAAACAGTCAAAAGAGCAATAAAGTAAAAAGATGAAAAAACATAACAAGAAGGAACATTTTTGCAGAAATTGCATGTTTTAGTCATTTTTTTTCAGAAAATATTGTGACCAATACAAGATGAATTTTGAAAAACTGAAGGAGGTTTATGTTCTTAAGAGGTCCATCTACAAAAACCTCTCTCACGTTTCTAACAGCCATTGTGGTTTTGGAAATATTAAACAATGTTGGAAAGCACTTTTTGCAGAAAATTCCAGTTTAAGTCATCCTTTTGCAGAGAGTATTGTGGCCAATCAAAAATACTTCATACAAAACTGAAGGAGGTTTTTGTTCCTAAGAGACCCATCTACAAAAACCTATCTCAGTGTTTTCACAGTGTTTTTATAATGAGAGATACATGCGCATATTTACAGGCCATTTTTCAGAATCTGTAAAACTCTATTTTACACATATTGTTTACATAGACTATTATGCATAGCTGGAGAGGAATTTTGGGAAACTGAAAGAGGTTTAGCTCACCAACATATTTATCTACAATAACCTCTTTCACTTTTTACATATCTATTACGGATTGAGAAATAAAAAGATATCATTGGACCCCAATTTTGCAGAATTGTTGGAGCAGAATGCACAAAGAAAGGAAGCAGTTAGTGACTTGGATGCCTCATCATCAACTAAGAGTTGGATCAAATTCGAATTCCCCTCTTTGTCATCACCTATACATACAAAATAGTGCCAAATAGATGCATTAGTTTGAGTGTCCTTTAATTAAGTTCTATTTATGTAAAATAGTTGGAGAGATTTGTGAACCAATTTTGATATTTTTTCAAGATATTTTAGTTTAGAATTTGTATAAATACTCCACTCTTGGAAGAATTTGGGGTGGATTCTATTACTTTGTTGTAACATTGAGATTTTCAGAATAAAAGCATTTTGGAGAAATTTATTCGTGGCTTACTGGATGACGATTTGAAGCTCGGGACTTTTTGCAGGATTCATGTGTTGGACTGCAGTTCAATAAGTCTTTCTACCCTTTGTCTTAAGTTTTATATCAGTTTATAATATCATTATGTCCATTTCTAAATAATTTACATAAAGGATTGAATCAAAATTTACTTAATTGTACTCTGATTTCAGATGTGATTGTTCTTAATGTTTTCCTCTAAATTGGTTATAAGCATGAATTCTTAAATGCTCTTGCTTTGCTAATTTAAACATTGTTGATTACTATAATAAAGAATTTTTCATTTCTCTTTGTTTGTAGTCATCTCATTTCTTTCTTTTGAACATGGTGAAAGATTCTTAGCTGCCTTTCATCCCTTCAAAATCATCCCATCCACTTTAAATTTTAAGGATTGTTCTCTGTCTAGCTACCTTTCCCTGTAAAGCCATCTTGTATGTAGAATAGAAATCCAGTAAAGCCATCCTTTGACTCCATAGCCCAATGGACTGAAAACTTTCAACCTTGCCCTTAGTTTGTGGATTCCACCATTTTTCAAAACAAACTCTTGGATCTATAACTAGCCTAAAACCTTCTAAGAACAAAGATAAATTATAAAGAGAGAGCCCTCTCTGGATGCAGATTGGCTAGATTATGCATCTGAAGGTTGGTTTGTGGTTACCTCGGGTATAATTTCCTCTTACACAACTTCTAGGAAAACCTGAGTGATAACACATGTGACTAAGGACGCTAGAAAGAAGCTAGAAATGACAGATGAGATCGAAATTTTTGTGGGGTGCACTGAAACACCCCATAATTATCATGTGTATTTACCAAACAACATAATTAATACTATGCGATAGGATATAAATTTTGATGAGGAGAAAGCCATGTGGTTGTCCCTTGAGAGGGAGCTAGACTTGCATGTAGAGGAGGAACTGTTGGTTCCCAGGGATGAGCCTCAATATGTGGATCAACCACATGAGGAGGTTCATGGAGTGGAGGGAAACACTCATGCAGAGATATCCATAAAAAATGGAAGAAGGCGTACCACAGAAGCTGATAGATTGAGACTTGATGCTGCGAAGAATGTAGGAGCCCCTACTTCACAGCGCAGACAGAGACAACCTCTTGACCAATTTACTAGATACATGGCTCTTATGAGCAAATGTATTGTGACTGAACCATCTTACTTTCAAGAAGCATTTAAGAAAATAACTTTTTTTGATGCAATGGTGGAGTATGACTCCATTGTCAAAAACAGTGCATGGGAGATAGTCGCAAGACTGGTCGAAAAATCAGTGGTTGGATCGAGATGGATCTACGAGGTAAAGCAAGCTGCTAATGGGAGTGTGGAGAAATACAAGGCCAGATTTTTGGCTCATGGATTCTCATAGATCGAGGTGATAGATTATGATATGACTTTTGCACCTGTTGCAAGGTGCTCTTCCATAAGATCCATCCTTGCACTCTCAACATAGATGAGCTGGCGCATTCATCAAATGGATGTGAAAAATGTGTTTCTCAATGGGATCATTGAGGAAGAGGTGTACATAGAGCAGCTTGAAGTTTTCAAAATGTTCAACAGTGAGTCACATGTGTGCTGACTCAAAAGAGCATTGTATGGGCTGAAGCAAGCACCCCGTGTTTGGTACACTCGGATAGACAACTATTTCACCAAACTGGGCTTCACCAAAAATGAAGCAAATGCAAACCTTTACCATATTTTGGTTGAGGGTAAGCTATTGATTATTTTTATTTATTTTTATGATCTAATTTTTACTGGTGATGAGCAGCTGATATACTCATGCAAGGAGGATCTTGAGAGGGAGTTCGAAATGAATGACATTAGACTCCTTCATTATTTCCTTGGATTGGAAATATGACAACGGGATGGTGAAATTTCTGTGTCTCAAGGAAAGTATGAAAAGGATATATTGGGTAAGTTTCATATGGAGAGCTGCAAACCCATGGATACTCCTCTTCCAGGAAATTGGAGGAAAGAGGATGCTACTTCTGGAGAGGTAGTGGATGCTACTGTCTACAAGTAGTTAGTTGGTTCACTGATGTATCTAGTGAACACCATACCAGAAATTTGCTACGTAGTTAACCAGCTGAGTCAAGCTATGGTTAAGCCTACCAAGCTCTTTTGGAAGGCGGGGAAGCATGTCTTGAGATACCCGAGGGGCACATCAAAGTATGGTCTATGGTACAGACAGACAGAGGGAGTGAAGATTCAAGGCTTCACGGATGCAGATTGGGCGGGTAGTCCATCAGATAGAAAGAGCACATCAAGAGGGATCTTTAGCATAGGATTGACAACAACATCTTGGTACAACAGGAAACAATGATCTGTGGCTCACAGTTTAGTGGAAGCAGAATACATGCCAACAAGTCAAGTTGCATGTGAGGCTATTTGGATGAGAAAGGTCTTGGTTGTTTTGTTTGGTTCTCAGATGGATCCGACAGTGATTCATTGAGATAATAAAAGTCACATTAAACTCTTGATTAATCTTGTGTTTCGTGATAGATCCAAGCATATAGATATCTGGTACCATCATCTCAAATATTATGTGCAGAGAAGAATAATGTTGCTTCAGTACATTCCCATGGAAGATCAGGATGCAGATATTCTGACGAAGGCGCTCACTAGGAGAAAATTCAAATACCATAGAGACAAGATCATGGTGAAAGATAATCCCTTTCTTTTTGAGAGGGAGTGTTGAGATTCAACAAGAAAATTTAATCACCCACACCTAGTGCATTAAGCACCTACACTAGGGTGGGTCCCATAGTGCTATTTTGGTGCATGTCTATTTTATTTATCCCATAATTAAGATGGACAATAAACTATATTATATTCTCAATGATGACTTGAAATAGTTAAATGAAAGTGATAAACTTAGTTAGCTAGTAGATTTCGAGTTAGAGGTAGTTGGTGAGGCATGTAGAGTAATTCTAGTTGTAACAGAGTTCGAAGTACAGTGGTGCATTAGTTAATGCAGGTTGTAATTAGTTTAACTTAGTTGTGCTAGTTGTAATTGAAGATACACTAGTGAGAGATCAAGTGAATTAAATATTAATTAATTCACAACCAGTGATCTCACATGCAACTGAGGCTTTACTATTATTAGCTGTATGCATGTCAGACCCAATGGAGACCCAGTTGAGATCTAGGTGAAAGGGAAGTTGACTATCAATTGTAGGATTATTGGGTTGCACACATGCAACTAAACAACCATCAGAGTACCCATGATACTTGTGTAGTCAAGGAAGGCCAAAATTCCTATCTTTTATGGATTTCATTCATCAGGGATTGCGCAATCAAGGCAGGCTCTCTAGAGGCAGTAAATTGGCTAAGTATTGGTGAGTTTTTGTATGACAGTGCGAGACAATTATCTGAGTACTAGAGGGCTCTTGTGAGAATATTTTTGTATGTAATTGTTTCATGATCCATGTTGAATATAAAATAGAAGATAGTGGGGTTTTTAACTGTAAGATTTTCCCGGGAAATTATCTATTGTGTGTAATTTGATTCTTCTTTACTTCATGTGATTAGAAATTGTGTTTTTAATTCTATAAAATATTTATAGAATCGATTCAGTATTTAACTTTAGTACATTTTTATATCGGGTGAATCCAAGATATACATGCATGTTGTATAATTTCTACAGTAACCTTGTCCTTGGAGGTCGCTCGGTTGCTAGGTAGCCAAGTTGCAAGGATAGGAAGACATAGTCTACGTGACCTTGCGACCTATGTGACTCAATGACCCCTCTTGGGCCTGGCAAGTGCGGCATTTTTATATAAACCACCGATCCTCCAGTTCACTTGGTAAGTTTCATTGAAGTGCTTAATGGATGGATAGGATTGGTGACTAAGAGGGGCACATGATTTCCTCTAGGTAGGTGACCTTTCCTCTTCCTTGCAATCATTTCTCTTTTCCATTTATCCCCATCTTCCATCCGACCCTGCACCTTCCTTTATGGGAGGGTTTTATTTTCCCTTCCACGGCTCCTTAACTAATTTTTTCCCTGCAAACCCTCTAGTTGATAATTTTCCCACCTAACTACCCATATACCTAGGTATCCAACACCTTTTCACACCCATTCTTATCCCTTCCTCTTAGTGAATTAGGTATTTGGATCAATTGAATCCCGAAGGCCACATTTTGAGCTTCGACTCCCTCACTAAGCCACCCTGGAGAACAGGTCACACGAATAAAATATGTGATAAAAATCATGCGACCTTGCGACTAGCCCGACCTCACAACCTTACTTATCGCGCGACCCTACGACCCGCAGCTCCTGCAACCTACCTACCCCTGCAACCTATGCGACCTGAAACCCTACGTCACTTGCGACTTATGCGGCTTACCCAAAAATGTGACCGAACCAACCCAGGTCGCAGAGTCACATTTATTATCCTCTCATTTGTTGCAACCCATATCTTATGCAACCCACTGACCTCTTCTAAACGTTATTCCTCTGCAAAAATTTTCCAAGCGCTTTGAAGCCTTGATTCATGGTTTGATTTTACTTTTACATCATTCTTGTCGTCTCTCTCATCACGTGATCATTTGTTTGACATGTTAGGCGATGTCAATCTCGAGTGCATTTTGATCTTATCTTTCTTCAGTGAGATCACAATTCCAGTAGTCAAGTATTCTTGGAGGAGTGTTGAAAGGAGCATGCAGGAAATCTACCAAGGCCCTCTGCCTCCTATATATAGGGACACAACAAGAAAACATCAACAAGGATACCAAGCTCTCATGTTTTGACATGTATGCAGAGTTTTCCAAGCCAGACATCCCTCAGGACCAAGAGGACTTCAAGGTATACCTCAATGTCAAGAGGTCTAGGCTCCATAAGGTGGCCTCACATCCACCTGTCTTCTCTTGTATAGAAACCATCGATTGAATCATACAGAAAAATAACACAGATCAGTGGGTGGTTAGGAATAATAAAGGTGAAGCCTTTGCAACCATCTCTTCAGTAGACATCACTACTTATTACAGGATGCTAGATAAGGAAGATACCTTTAATAACTAGTGGTAATCAGAATTATCAGTCCCCACAAAGGACATTTTAAGGTCTTAGTTGCAAGACCCTTCTAAGTTTTAGGTTAAGAATAATCGGTTATATAGGATAGAAGGCCTTAGGAAATTTTATCAAATATTGGCTGTGATGATGAACCAATTGTATGGGAGGCCTGAAATTGATACATTCCTTGAGACATGGGTCCCTATCATGTATGTTGTTGTCACTAGAGGCACGATCTTCAGTTGGGGAAGCATCCTCTCTTATACATTGAAGACCAACATACACACACTGAAGTATCCTGAGGCAAACAAACCATCATAATTATACATGGCCTCATACCTATTAGATGTGGTATGTGAGAGATTTCATTTTGACAAGTGGAGTTACAAATTGATAAAAATTGTAGAAGATACCATAAAAAAAAAAATTTAAAAAATATTTTGGCACCCATGTTATAAAAGTGTGCATGAATATGCCTGCAAGACATTCATCACTCCTCTTTACCAGTTTAAATTTAGAGAAGATCCTCCTTGCATGTCAAATTTATCCATGGATACTATTACTAATGTATCAGATTGGTTCCCCATTTAGGAGGGCGTGTTCGTCAGAGTGTCTGGCTCATACAAGCCTCCTAACGCACTTCCCAGGTTTTCCATGGGAAAATTACTCCTGTAGGAGGTATGCTATCAAATGACTATAGGATTTTCAAAGATGTTGAGCAAGGGGAAGAAAAATCCATGGCATGCTTGCCCTCTCACAATTGTGGCATACAATGTTGAAATATTCAAGGAATTTTATGCAGAAGCTGAGGAGATGAAGGGATTCCATTTTGTGACCTTGGATAACCATACCTATGACCCCAAAAGGGTGGTAGCAACTCCTTGCAAGAAGGATAATTTTAAATGGTCATACTTGCATACCAAGAAAATTCACGAGGATAAAGTCAGAAATTGGTACAATGTGACCAAGGAGTTCAACCCAAACAAACAACAAGAGAAGGAGGACAAGCATGTTGAGCATTCCCAAGAGAACATAAGTTTACAAGATAGTTCAGCCTCGATCAAGAGGAAGAAAGAGAAACAAAATACAGGAGGGAAATTGAAGAAGAAAAAACACAAAGAAATATAATATCCTCCAATAGGACAAGATGAAGATGAAGATGTCGAAACTTTAGATGAGAGAAATGTGACTTTACCCAAGAAAAATAAGGAGTTGAAGAGGAAAAGAGAAGATGAACTAAAATGATAGCAGAAAACAGGAGATCAACAGTGTAAGGACCATCTAGAATAGAAACGACAGAAATAATAAAGGATAAAGAAGCAACATGAGGAAGAGCGACTTAAAAGGGAAGAAGAAGAGCAAAGGGCCCAAGAGGAAGAAGAAAAGTAGAGGTGACAGTAAAAAGAGCTAGAAGAGAAATGAAAATGGGAGGAAGATAAGAAGGAGTAAGAACATGAAGAGAAATAAAACAAGAGAATGGAGGAATAAGAAAATAATAAGGTCGAATAAGAAAACAAAAGGCAGGAAGAAGTAGTGAAGAGACAATAGGAAGAGGCCGACAAGAAAGATCAACAAGATCTTAAATAACAACAATAACATCAGGAGGACAACATGCAGGATAAACTTCCTTTGATACATGTTTCTCCATCCACTCCCATCGCCAAAGGGCATCTACCTCTTAAAGAGTTGGGCATTCCTGATGAGGCTGAAGAGGAAGTGTTGGACCTGACTAGACTTACCTTTGACTAAATCAAATGTAATATTATGCAGGAGAGAAGGAAATACTATTCCAGGAAGCCCGCAGAGCCTTTGTCCGTGACTACGGAAAAGGATATCATCCTAGACACCACCGTAAATCCTGATATGATTACTTCAGCCAGGATAGTGTTAAATTTTCATATTTTTCTATGTTGTATCAATTACTTCTTCATAAACAATGTATCCAATTATTAGCAGTGATATTAACCATAAAAATAATTGAAGATAGAAAAATATATGTAACCATAAATAAGACAACAACGCAACCATAAGAGACATCAAATTGGTCCAATACCAGGGAAAAAACCCACAAGGGGGAAACCATTTAAATATTCTTCTTTAATAGAACATCATAAAAAAAATTCAATGGAGAGTAAAATGATCCCAATACACAAGTTTGCAGTGGAATTTTTCAGTGTATATATATCTACATATCTACAACAAAGAGAAACCTTTATCCAATAGATCACTGAAGCCAACTAAAATCAATTTTCAAATCCTAGATATGAATCTAGTACACTGCTAGAAATAAGGTCTATGTGCATCCGCAACTCCTTAGATACACCCTTAGGCTTCTGTGCTAGCATCTGTGACTACTCAGACGTTCCCAGGAAGACAATGTGCATGCATCTAGGGTCAATATTTCCTACATCTGCTCAAAACCCCTTAGATGCTACCTTCTAGTCACTATGCATGCGTTTGTGATAGCCTAGACGCTACCAAAACACTCTATGCCAATGTCTAGGGATGAACGAAACCTGATATTCCTCTGAAGCCCTAGATGCACCCTTGAGCCTTTGTGCTTGTGTCTATGGCTCACTATATGCATGCATAATCCTATGTGTGAGCGTTCGGGAACGAAAATACTCTGATGCATGCCTGCAACCGAGAAACATAAAACCCTATATTAGAGTGAGCTTCGCTCCTGTGATTTCAGACCCTTCCAGGAACACTTTCCTTTAGACCTATTCAAGCCAAGAAAAAATATGAAAATAGAATATAGCTATATTAATGTGTGAAAATGAGCTTGAGGTCACTTCTATTAATAGGATTTTATGAGGGTCCAATTTGGTGTGAGGCTAACTTAACCAATTCCACATGTGCTTAGAACCGACCCATTCCATAATACATAAATGAATAAAATAATTCAAAAATTAACTTCATCTTACCCGAATGGGGTGATATTTAGGTGGTTTTTGGTCCTCTCGAAAAGAGGAATTTAATGCAATCATGATATCAATCATCTGATCTATCTAGGGTGGAATTTGACCCTATTTTAAAAAATTAACACTCCCTTTCAACTATGAATAATTACACCTGCCAATATCTGCATGTAGATCTTCACATCATTCTGTCATGTTGTCGTCATGCTCTAGTTGTCTCTACTCAACTCTATCTATTGAAATTTCTCGGATATAAAAGAAGAGGAAGAATCGAGGAGCAATATCTTCCACCCATACCAAGTAATAGGATAACTCATCATGTAGGGGGGCACATCTTTTGCCCTAGAATCTCAAGGGGTAGAAAATATTAACCCAATCCCATTGCCTACCGACCTTCCCATAAATGTATCTCAATAGTCATGTGGTAGAACACCTGCATCATAATAAACTTTGGTTTTACACCCTAAGTACACTCTCAACTCGTTGGCCAAACGAGGAGTGGTATTCCCAACAAGTCTTTCTTGATGGAATTATGCCAACTGGGCTATACCCCACAAATACCAAACATGGGAGCAACATTATCCGACCGGGGATTAATACCTTCAACCCTATGGGTAACAGATAGGGGAGTACCCAATTTTCCAAAGATCCCTCAACCCCAGGAGCCCTCTTTCTCAGTTCCTCACCCTGGGAGCTCAAGAAGGGTAGGAATATTTTTCTCATTGTTCTTGATCAGTCACTTGCATCTTATTCAGAGGGGCTACATCCATCCGTACAAGCTTCTCTAGGACGACAAATACTTTTCTTTCAGTAATTCCTTGGTGAGAATATATTCTATTTGATCATCTATCAATATGTGATGGATTCTAACAAATCCTATCTATACGATGTCTCAAATAAAGTGACATTGAATCTCGATGTGCTTGGAATTTTCATTGAACACGAGATTCTCTACCAAATAGGTCTCGCTCTTGTTTTCATAGTATATCATTGTAGTGTCTAAGACCTTCTCAAATGTCTCTCCAAATAGCTTCCTCAACCAAACTTCTTCGCAACTAACAATGCTAATAGTAATGTATTATGCTTCAATGATGCTTAATGCTACATTTTTTTTTCCCCGCTCATCTAGGATATCATGGAAGATCCAAGGTTAAATAATCATCCATATGTACTCTTTCTATCGGTAACATTTCCTTCCCAGTCAACATCAGTGTATCCATGAATTTGAATGTCTTCAGCATAATATATCATACTAAGTGTGATCGAACCATGTAAATATCTCAATACATGTTTGGCAGTAATCTAATGTGCATATATGGGATCGATCATGAATTGAATCAATGTGTTTACTGCATAGCATATGTGTGGGCGAGTGTTCACAAGCACTTCGCAAGGAACATCAAAGCCCCAATTAGCTATCTATTCATATGGATTTCCTAGATCAGGTCTTACTTATTTTCCACACATATTCTTGAAGTTCATCTCCATCGAAGTAGCCATGGATTTGCACTTAGTCATACCAAATATTTCCAGAAAATTCACAACATACTTTCTTTGTGAGAGGAAAATCTCACCAGAAAATTGCCACACCTCAAGGCCAAAAATTAGTGCATGAGTCCAAGTTCTTTCATCTCAAATTCATAGGCTATCTCCCTCTTAAACTCGACCATCAGAGGCTCACTACCTGTCAAGAATAGATCGTCAACATATAGAACCAAAATCAATGAAATACCTTGGACTACCTTGAAAGAGAGGTTAGGATGGATATTGCTTCTTGTGAAACCCAACTTCATTAAATAAATGTCAATGGATGTATACCAAGATCGGGGAGCTTGATTCAAAACATACAATGCCTTCTTCAACTTGCAAACTTTCGTTATGTGATATTCCACTTCAAATCCTTGTGGTTTTTCAACATATACTTCTTACTATAACATTCCATGAATGAAAGTGGTATTTATGTCCATCTGATGAAGAGTCCATCCTTGACTAGAAACAAGGGAATCTATTGAATGAATGGTTGTGTATCGAGCCATTGGATAAAATATGTCATCATAATATTCTCCCTCTTTATGAGAGAATCCTCGAGCTACGAACCTTGCTTTGTATTTCTCAATGCTGCCATCAATTCCATGTTTGATCTTGAATATCCACTTTGAAGTCACAACAAAATTCCCATTTGGTCTTGGAACAACATCCAATACTCATTTTTTACGATTGATTCATATTATTTAGCCATAACATCCTTCTAAACTTGTTCTTTTACTGCTTCTTTGAATGAGGATGTTTCCGCTTGAATCATAGTGCTGATGGTAGTTAAATATCCATAATACCTTCATGGTTGCTTCCTTTATTTGAATTATTTGTGAATGGGAATATTTCTTTCATCATTATGTAAAGTGTCGCAGAGCCAAAGTGGTATCTTCCTCGTAGGAGGATCACTAGGAGGTGGATCTAAGGGATCGATAGGCTCCATGGGATCATCAACATCAACAGACTCGGGCATAGAGGGTCCATATAGAATATCCCAGTCATCATTTTCCTCCTTGGGAGGAGGAGGCGGAGGAAGGTCTCTTTTCTTTACAAGAGCTGCATCTTCATCAAGTGTCACGTCCCTACTAATTTCAACCTACCTTTGACCAAGAATAAATATTCTATATGCTTTAGAGTTTTCACAATAACTCACAAACATACCTTTTATTCCTATAGCTTCCAACTTGTTCCTTTTTTCCTTTGGCACATAACAGTATACGGGGCATCCAAATACATGAATATGGCTAATATCGGGCATGACACTCGTGAATATTTCTTCGGGGGTCTTATTTTCTAATGCTTGATGAGGCACCTAGTTTTGAACATATACTGTAGTATGTGTGGCTTTGACCCACAAAAAAATTGGTACCTTTTTATCATGGAGCATTCTAAGGGAAACTTCTAATATAGATCTATTATTCCTTCTAGCTAAGAAATTATGTTCTAGATTATATGCCACAATTTTTTCCTTCTTGAAAAATTCTATGAATTCGTTTGACATGTATTCCCATCCATTGCCGGACCTGGATACTTTGATTCACTTCCTTGTTTTATTTTTGATCAACGCTTTGAGTTCCTTGAAATTTTCAAAGGCTTCATCCTTATGCTTAAGGCAGTATATCCATGTATTTCTTTATAAGTCGTAGATGAAGGTGATGCAATAGAGATGACCACCAATAGAATTGACATGCATAGAACCACATATATCTAAATGAATGAGATGAAGGATGTCATTTGTCTTGTTCTTAATTTGAGAGGAATGGTCCCCTTGTTTTATTTCCACTCGCACAACCTGGAAAAACTCCATCATGATGATCCTGAGCATTGGGAATACGTGAGACCAGGTCTTTAATTTCAGAAGAGCATCATAGTGTAGATGAGCCAGTTTGTGGTGCCACAATTCGCTTAGATGATTGGTATTATGAACCAATGCTAGAAGTGGCCTTCCAGTGACTTTATAGAGTCCTTCATATCTTAATCCAAATGTGAATGCATCTTTCATAGGTGCATCAGCAGACCAAGTCAAAAAAATTCCATTGATTAAGGAAACCCTCATCACTTTTTCTTTCAATGTAGATATAGATACCAAATTTTTCATTAATCTCGGCACATACATAACATCAATCAATATTGATTCCCCATAATTCAACTAAAATGTAAAGGATCCAAATAATTTTATGGGACAAGTGGACTTGTCTCCTGTAGAAATTATATAACATATGCATGTATATATCCAGATTATCCTGATCTAAGAATATTTATCTTCTTTCTAAATACAGAATCCTTCCACTGTTAATATTTTGCAAAAATTTAAAAACTCAATTGCAAACACATGAAGCAATAAAAACAATCGCACATAACACAGTTGTTTAACGAGAAATATTGAAGCTAAAAACCCCAACTATCATATATTATGTATCATGGAGATCATGTAACAATCTCATACAAATCTTAGTACATCAAGCTCTCAATACAATCAATCGTCTCACACTAACATGAAGAAATCTGCAAATCCATGCACTGATTTCTTGCCACCTGATAGCCTGCCTCCACTGCACAATCCCTGCTAAAGAAGACCCCTGAATGAATTTGAATCTACCTTTCTTTGACTGTGCCATCCTCATTGGCAACTCCAATGTGTGTTTGATGCAATCAATGCATCACAATAGTCACAACAAATAGTCCATCTCACCATTTCACCTATCTCTCCACTGGGTCTCCGCTAGAACTCACATGCATTTTAGTTAACTGTTGTATTTTTTCAATTGATTAATGATTTATTATTTTTGAATTAATTAACTAATTAATTCACTCCACTCTCACTAGTGTATTATTCAGTTAAACTAGATACAACTAGATCAACTGAGTTTAACTCCATTAACTGAGTTAAGCTGAATAAAAACTCCACGAACTACTCTTCCAACTCTGTCATAGCTTTGCCACTTCAGTTCTAACTGAGTCCTCCATGCATGAACCACCAATAAACCCTAGGAATTGTGTAATTCCTTCAGCCCATAGATTTTCCAAATCTTTTCACTAAAATAAAGTGCTCCAAGAGAATAAGTTGATATTTAGAGTCTGATTATTATTAAGGGCTAATAATAATTGACACATCTACTTTTCTATAAATATACTTTGTCCAATATTCTAAAAATATAATTTCATCTATTTTTCCAACTTGACCAACCATCCACAAATAACATCCTGCAACTTCTGAAATATGATCACCATGTCTAAAAATAGTCATAGTCTAAAAATAGACTTGCACCTAAAAATAGCCTGCGGGCCCACTTAGTGAAGGTGACTGATTTTCACTAAGCTTCATCATCTTGTTGAATCTCAAAATTCCCTCTCAACAAGATAAGGATTATCCTTCACCCCGATCCTGCCTCTATGGTATTCAAATTTTCTCCTGGTGAGCACCTTCGTCAAAATGTCTACATCTTGATCTTCCGTAGGAATGTACTAAAGCAACATGATCTTCCGCTGCACACAATCTCTGATATGATGATACCAGATATCAATATGTTTATATCTATCATGAAACACAGGATTAATCGAGATTTTAATGCAACTTTGATTATCACAATGTATCACTGTAGGATCTAAATGTGAACCGAACAAACCGACCAGGATCTTCCTCATCCAAATAGCCTCACATGCAGCTTGACTTGTTGCCATGTATTATGCTTCCGTTGAACTGAGTGCCATGGATATTTTTTTCCTGTTGTACCAAGAAACTACTATGGATCCGATACTGAAAACCCCTCTTGATGTGCTCTTTGTGTCTGTTGGGTTGCCTGCCCAATCTGCATCCGTGAAGCCATGAAACTTCACCTCATCCGTTTGTCTGTACCATAAGCCATACTCAGATATGCCCCTGAGATACCTTAGGACATGCTTTTCTGCCTTCCAAAAGAGCTTGGTAGGCTTAACCATCGCTTGTGAAAGTTGGTTCACTGCATAGCATATGTATGATCTTGTATTAACTAAATACATGAGCGAACCCACCAACTATTGATAAACAGTGGCATCCACTACCTATGCCGATGTAGCATCCTCTTTCCTCAAATTTCCTAGAAGAGGAGTGTCGATAGGCTTGAAACCTTGCATGTGAAACTTCTCTAGTATCTCCCGAGAATACTTGACTTGAGACACAAACAGTCCACCTTCCCGCTGCCATATTTCCAATCCAAGGAAATAATGAAGGAGGCCTAAATCCTTCATCTAAATCTCCTTTGCAAGATCTGCCTTGCATGAGTGTATCAACTGCTCATCACCCATTAATATTAAATCATCAACATAAAGAAAAATGATTAAAAGCTTACCCTCCACCACAATTTGGTACAGGTTTGCATCTACCTCACTCTTGGTGAAGCCAAGTCCAATGAAATAGCTGTCGATCCGAGTGTACCAAGAACGTGGTGCTTAATTTAGCCCATACAATGCTCTTTTGAGCCTGCACACATGCGACTTGCTGCTGAAGATCTCAAATCCTTCAGGCTTCTCAATGTACACCTCTTTCTCAATAATCCCATTAAGGAACGCAGTCTTCACATCCATCTGATGAATGTGCCAACCCATCTACGCTGAGAGAGCAAGGATGGTCCTTATGGAAGAATACCGTGTGACAGGTACAAAGGTTTCTTCATAATCAATCCCCTTGATCTGTGAGAAGCCCCAGGCAAAAAATCTTGCCTTATACTTCTTGATGCTCCCATCAGCAGCTTGATTTACCTTGTAGGTCCATTTCGAATCTACCACTGATTTACCCACCAGCCTTGGAAAAATTTCCCAAGCATGGTTTCTGACAATGAATTCATACTCCTCCACCATGGCATCTACCCATGTGGGCTCCTACACTGCTTCTTCAAAAGAATATGGCTTTTTCACGATACAATTGCTCATAAGAGTCATGTATCCAGTAAATTCGTCAAGTGACTGTCTCTGTTGGCTCTTTGATGTAGGGAATCATGCATTCTGTGCCACATCAAGCTTTAGTATCTCAACTTCTGTGGTACTCTTTCTGCCTTGTCTGATGTTTGGTTCTTCATGAGTGGACTCCTCCACTCCATGAATCTCCTACTGTGGCTGATCCACATCTAGAGGCTCATATTTTGGAACAAGAATTTCCTCCTCTGCATGCAATTGTGTCTCCCTCTCAAGTGAAAACTTCATGGCTTTGATCTCATTGAATTTTATATCCCATCGCACCATAGTCATCTAACTTTCTGGAAAATACACGCTAATTATGGGGTGTTTTTGTGTACCCCACAAATATCCCAAATTCTGCAGTTGGCTCCAGCTTCTTCCTGGCGTCCTTTGTCACATGAATGTAAACAGATGAGCCAAAAATCTTCAAATGAGAAATATCATGCTTCTTACTAGTAAAAGCCTCTTCAGGTGTACTCATGCCAAGTACTTTATGAGGACAACGGTTTTTCACATAAACTGCAGTGTTGCATGCTTCCGCCCACAAGTGCATTGGTAGGCCCTGATCTTGCAACATAGCTCGTGCAACACCCATGATTTTTTTGTTCTTCCTCTTTGTGACCCCATTCTGCTATGGGTTATGAGGCGCTATGAGTTCTCTTTGAATTCCTTATTTGCTACATAATTATTTGAATTCATTCGAGGTATATTTACCACCATTATCGTTCCGTAGAGCCTTCAATTGCTTCCCCGACTCCTTCTCCGCCAATTCTTTAAACTCACAGAACTTTGAGAATGTTTCGCTCTTCTTCTCCATGAAGAAGATCCAACATCTACGAGAATATTCATCAACAAAAATAACATAATACCTGTGTTTTGTTGTTGAAGAAACCGAGAAAGTTCCACACACGTCTATGTGAATTCTCTCCAGGATCACTGAAGCATGATTATCCTTCTCATGAAAGGTGGTATTCACAAACTTACCCATAGTACATCCCTTGCATTGATCTGACTGCGCAAGAGTACCCTTGGGAAGTCCAGTATAAATCTGCTACAAAATCTTCAAAGTGCCATGGTGAAGATGGCCCACTCTCCTGTGCCATAATTCGCTCTCACCCCGGCTCATCACTTCTTCTGTTTTTCCCATCATTGTAGCATAGCCATCTTCTTCTAGTTTGTAGATATTCTTAACTCGAATCCCTATCCTCTTGTTTTGACCCGTTTTTTTATGTCGCAAGAAAGCTTTTCCCTCGCTGAAAAAAACGTCATAACCTCTGTTTTCCAACATTGCAACTGAGACCAAGTTCTTCTTCAGACCTGGAACATGCATAAAATCTTTCAAAAGAAATGGATTACCTGACTCCCTCTCAAAGGTAATGGTCCCAATGCTAGTCGCACTGTATCGACCATCATCGCCCAGCTCTATATGCATTTGGAGATCCTTCTCCTCCAAGTCACTAAACAACTCCTTGTCTCCCATCATATGGAAAGACGCACCACTGTCAAGATACCACACCAATCCCATTGAGCTTGAAACCAAGCATGCGATCAAAGATAAATCAAGTTAAAATTGTGAGGCTAAGGCCTCTCCAGCTGTATCTCTAACATCCTTCTTGTTCTTCTTTTTCTGTGGGTAGTTAGTGACAAAATTCCCATGTTCGTGACAGTGAAACACTTCACCTTGGACAAATCCTGCTTCTTGCCTTTAGCCTCATATTTTGGAGGGAATTTCTTCACCTTCCCTTTCCTTTCTTTGGTAGAAAGAATGAAATTCTCTTCATCATCATTCTTTGATGAAGAGCCATCCCTAGTACTTCCCCTTATCTCCTCTTGCACAAGATCCGACCAAAGTCGCTCCCATCCTGACAGTTTCTCCCGTCCATTGACAGAGTCTTCGTAGTAATGCCAAATCTTCAGAAGCCCAAGGAGAGCCATGCTCAACAAGTCTTCATCATCAAAATTAATCCCCACAATTCCCAGTTCATCCCTACAGAGGACAAACTTCATGAGATATTTTGGAATATTGTCTCCCTTCTCCATTTTTATTTTTCTGAGCTTATCTTTCAGTGCCAACTTCCTCTGGTCGCTGCTGCTTTGGAAAAAATCTATCAAAGCCTTCCACATTGCAAATGGAGTGGATTTCCAATGAAGGCTAGACATAATATGGTCCTTCACACCTTCCAACATAATTCTTCTTGTCTTTGCTACCTTCTTTTTCCATGCACAAGTAATGCAACATCGCTAGAACCCGGCTTAGGAACATCACTATCGATGAACTCCTTCAATATATTATCTTCCAGAACTACCTCCATCCTATCCTTCCAGGATATGTAATTCAAGCTGCCATCAAGGCCATACTCCAATAGCAACCCATTGAAAGACATTTCAATGTATACTCAATTGTCGCACCAAGAATTTTCTGCAGCAAATTCAAATTGTCCACCAGCACAAACTCAACAATTCTTCACAATTGCAATCTTCAAGGATTAACACTGCTTTGATACCAGGTAGAAATTATATAACATATGCATGTATATATCCATATTCTCCTGATATAAAAATATTTATCTTCTTTCTAAATACAGAATCCTTCCATTGTTAATCTTTTTCAGAAATTTAAAAACTCAATTGCAAACACATGAAGCAATAAAAACAATCACACATAACATAGTTGTTTAACAGGAAAGCCCGAAGCTAAAAACCCCAACTATCATATATTATGTATCACGGAGATCATGTAACAATCTCATACAAAGCTTAGTACATCAATCTCTCAGTACAATTAATCGTCACACACTAACATGAAGAAATCTACAACTCCATGCACTAATTTCTTGCAACCTGATAGCCTGCTTCCACTACGCAATCCCTGCTAAAGAAGACCCCTGAATGAATTTCAATATACCTTGCCTTGACTATACAATCCTCATTGGAAACTCCAATGTGTGTGTGATGCAATCAATGCATCACTATAGTCACAACAGATAGTCCATCTCACCCTTTCACCTATCTCTCCATTGGGTCTCCACTGGAATTGACATGAACTGTAGTTAACTGTTGTATTTTTTCAATTGATTAATGAGTTATTATTTGTGAATTAATTAACTAATTAATTCACTCCACTCTCACTAGTGTATCATTCAGTTAAACTAGATACAACTAGCTCAACTGAGTTTAACTCCATTAACTGAGTTAAAATGAATAACAACTCCATGAGCTACTCTTCTAACTCTGTCATAACTTTGCCACTTCAGTTCTAACTGAGTCCTCCATGCATGAACCACCAGTAAACCCTAGGAATTGTGAAACTCCTTCAACCCACTGATTTTCCAAATCTGTTCACTAAAATAAAGTGCTCCAAGAGAATAATTTGATATTTAGAATCTGATTATTATTAATGAATAATAATAATCGACACATATATTTTTAGATCGACGATTTATAAATAGACTTCGTCCAATATTCTAAAAATAGAATTTCATCTACTTTTCCAACTTGACCAACCATCCACAAATAGCATCCTACAACTTTTGAAATATGATCACCATGTCTAAAAATAGTCATAGTCTGAAAATAGACTTGCACCTAAAAATAGCCTGTGGGCCCACTAAGTGAAGGTGACTGATTTTCACTAAGCTTCATCATCTTGTTGAATCTCAACATCTCCAAGAATGATCTTCAACTTAGTCTCCCTCTCTACCAAATTAGAGAGGACTTACTTATATCCAGAGAAGTGATGAGTGGCCCCACTATCAACCAACCAACTATCCCACGAATCTGGCAGAGAAGATCTAGTAAGTGCAAGAATGAGTATATATTCAGATTTATTTACAACATTGCTTTCATAACTATGAGCCCTTGAATTATTTTGAGGAGGATGTTCTTCTTCACAATTGCTTTAGGAATAGCTTCTTCTTCTTTCATATTTTATGTCATGGTTGTTCCTTTCATTGTATTTTCTTATTTTATTATTGTTTTTTATTCTAGTGTTGTAATGTGGCCTCTTTCTCTTTTCGGGACAATCACATGCATAATTACCTTTCTTGTGGTAGTTATAACATTCAATATGAGATAGTGATTTTTCATTCCTTCCTTTTGTATTTTGAGAAGGAAGCTTCCTTGATGGACCTCCTTTTGCATTCTTCCTTTTGTCATGAGTGATGTATGTAGTGGGATCTCCCTCTTCATGCTTATGAATTATTCCTCTTCCTATCATCCTTAATTATTATTGAGTAATCATCCCAAAAATTTCATCAAATGACGTGAGGACATTTATATTGCTGATTGTAGTAATGACGATTTCTCAAATAGGAGGGAGATCTCTAAGAGTCACGACTACCAGTTCTCTGTCAGACACATTTTCTCCAACTCTCTACAGTTGATTTCTAAGACGAGATATCCTCATAATGTATGAGTGAAAAACTTCTCCTTTTTTCATCTTGATTTCCTTGAGTTGATATTTCAGGGTGATGATCTCATTCAAATTATCGATTGCGTACATGCCGACTACATTGTCAAACATGTCTTTAGACTTCCTTAAATTCCCAACATATGCAAGTAAATGATCTTGTAAACCATCAGCTATAATTTTCTTTTCTTTGGACTCACCTTTCTTGTACCTTTTCTTGAGAGAAGCGGAAGAATTTTCTGGAGGATCAGGCATCCTTCCTTGAATTTATTCCATCACATCATTTTTGTCAACCTGACTTTCCATGGAACAAAGTTTGATGCATCACCTAAATTTTCTTTCTCCTTGAAGGTAGAGGAAGACATCTTAACCTTAGCTAGTAGATATTCTTTCTGATAATGAGAGATTCAATGATTTCCTTATTTTGGTCTTGTCCTTCACCTCGGCTCTAATAACATATTAAATTTTCATATTATTCTAAGTCGTATCAATTAATTTAGCCCAAATTTATTTTTCATAAACAATGTATCCAATTATTAGCAGTGAGATAAACCATAAACTGTAACTCAATATAGAAAAATATATGCAACGATAAAGAAGACAACAACACAACCATAAGAGACAACGAATTGGTCCAAGACCATGGGAAAAAACCACAAGGGGGAAACCCTTTAAATCTTCTTCTTTAATAGATCGTCATAAAAAAAATTTCAGTAGAGAGTACAATGATCTCAATACATAAGTTTGTAGCGAAATTTTCAGTGTAGATCTACAAATCTACAGATCTACAACAAGGAGAAACCTTGATCCAACAGATCATTGAAACCAACTGAAAGAAACCATCAAATCCTAGATATGAATCTAGGACGCTACCAGAAAGAAGGATTGTGTGCATCTAAAACTCCTTGGATGCAACCTTAGGCTTTTGTGCTAGCATATGTGACTACTCACACACTCCCAACAAGAAATTGTGCATGTGTATAGGGTCAAGCTTGCCTAGATCGGCTAAAAACCCCTTAGACACTACCTTATATTCACTATGCATGCATTTTTGATAGTCTGGACGCTACCAGGACACTCTGTATCAACATTTACAGATGAACACAACCCAATTTTCCTCTGAAGCCATAGACGCACCCTTGAGACTCTGTGCTTGTGTCTATAAATCCCTGGAAACACACATAAGCCTTTGTGCCAACATCCAGGGATGGAAATAATATGATGCATGCATGCTTCCGAGAAACAGAAAACCCTAGATCAGATCTTCGCTTCGCTTTTGTGATTTTAGCCCCTTGCACGAACACTTTCTGTAGACATGTGCGAGCCAAGACAAAATACAAAAATAGAATATAGCTAGATCAATGTGTGAGAATGAGATTGAGGTTGCTTCTATTTATAGGCTTTCATGATGATCCACTTTGGGTTGAGGCCAAATCAACCAATTCCACATGTGTTTAGGGCTGACCCATTTGATAATATATAAATCAATAAAATAATTCAAAATTTAAGTTTCTCTTAACCGAATGGGGTGATATTTAGGTCATTTTTGGTCCTCTCGAAAAGAGGAATTTAATGAAATCATGATCTCGGTAATATGAGATGTCTAGGGTGTAATTTTACTTTAGTTTAAAAAATTAATAGATAGCATTTATGACCGCAAATGAGTTTAATGTGGGAAGGATGAGCAAGCAGATTGCAGAACTCTAGGGAAAGATTCATGCATCCGAAAAAAGAGCTTCCAAAGAAGAAGAAGACATGAAGAGGCTAGAAGAAGAGAATAAAGCGCTTCGCTTGGCCCACTCGAGCATGGAGGAATTGAAGGCATAAATCAATGAAGAGGTTGAGATCCTAAGGGAAGCCATGACCATTTTTTATGAATAGATGCTAAATTTGCACCAAATCGTTTCATGCTTCTCGACGATACAAAATGACACAAAATAGAAGTCCACCTTGTTGAAGCAAGCTACCACGACCATCAAAAATATTCATGAGTGGACTAGTAAGCATTTAAAGGCCCCAACAACGCTTCCCATGAAATATTGGATTACTAACCAGAATGAAAAGTTACAAGTTTGAATTAAAATTCAATCTCGGGATAAATTGTCAAGAGACGTGGACCGAGTTCTCGCCTCTTACAGACACCTGTTGAGTGGTATCGATTTTGTAATCAAAATTCATGGAGTTCCTTCTATCAAAGTTGTAGGAGATATAAGGAAGGAAGAAGAGATCCTACATGAAATCCATACATTCATTGATCAATTCAGATAGGAGGTTGCCTCAAAATATTTACAAGTCACAAAATATAATATCACTTCGTATGTGATAGAACCAACAAGGATGTACATCAAGATGGTAACCTTATCAAATCAAATCAAGGTCAAGAAGAACACTCTTATACCAAATGAACTTGAGTGTCTCAATAGGCATGATGAAGAGCAATAGAAAGTGACCAAAATAGCTTTTGAGTACAATATTTGGCATACCTACCTCACATAGAAGTTGCATGTATATGTTCCAAAATTATCTATTACCAAGTTGCTATATTAATGTCCAAATTTTGTTGTGCGTAGTGAGATAAGATATGATAGATTCTATTAGGAACACAAAGAGTCATGAGGAATTCAAAAAGTAAAGGGTAGAATGAGAGGCACCCTCTTTTCTATAAATATACGCTCATGGAACTTTGTAAAGGGACTTTTAGCTTTGAACTTATGCTATTGTATATTTTCTTGAGAATTGAGGACCTTCTAGTGAAAGCAAGGAACAATTTTCTATTTCCACTTTTGGATTCGATGGAGATATTGTATTATGGTGCCATGGATAATATCAAATTAATGAATGGGAAGTTCTTATGAGCTTTTTCGTACCATATTTCATGTGTCTTCCTGTGCTTTGAGATTTATCTTGCAACAAATGCATGATATATGTTATGTGTTAATTATGCTTATTTTAGTGAACTATTTTACTGATGTTAGCATTATATTATTGTATATTGTGCATTTAATTATGGTTTATGTGGTTGTTTATCACGTACTTATTCATGGTTGGTGATTTAATTTTATCTGTGTATGAATCTCACTTAAGATATTGCTAACATTAATTTTCTTGAGGTTTATGTTGTGTAATTATGTTGTTGCTATTCATGGTAACTATTCTATTCGATATTCATTGGTTATTGATTTTCATTTGTTGAAGTATCTTCTGCTCTCCTTTCACTGGAAATATCCCCTTCGTCCAAGGAAAACATCAACAAAAAAAATGGCATTCAGGCCTACATATCGGATGGGACTCCTATACCAAACGATGTAGATTCTAATTGGGATTATACACTGGGGAGATCCCCTAAGATATTGGTTATACATTCCATATTTTCAACACTCCTCTAGGATCGTACCGATGAAAAATATCATACCAAACCTGAGGCTTTTCAATTCTTTGGCTTCAGCTTTCATGACCTTTAAGTTCTTAATCTCATAAGATCCCACCTTCAAGGGAAAACCATGTCAAGTTTCCTTCTTATTCCTCTGTCATACTGTCGTTAGACATGTGACAAGATGATATGAAACCGCTTGCATGACTACTCATTAGAGAATTTTTGAGCTCTAAAATGGGCCTCCTAAGGAATATTACAAAATAATAGTGGAAATAATATAATAATTTTAGATTACCTTATTAAGTTTTGGAGGGAAAAATGAAAAAACTTCATTTTCAACTCCTATTTTAAACTTATCACCCTAATATTTTACTAAAATTTAAAGTGTGAGTACTCGTTGGATGCAAAATTTATTTTTTCATCCAAGGAGTACCCATGTTACATACTTCCGATAGACCCTACTACATGGAAAATGTGAAATACATGAAAAAAATTGACTGCAATCATGATTTTTCATGTATTATACATTTTCCATGTAGTAGGGTCCATCGAAAGTATGCAACATTGGTGCTCCTTGGATGAAAAATTAAATTCTTCATCCAACGAGTGCTCCCACTCAAAATTTGAGTAAAATCATAGGGAGATAAGTTGAAAAAATAGTTTTTTTTTCAAATTATTTTTTACCTATTTACTCCAAAAATGGTGAATCATCCCCCATAGTTGGCATCATCATAATTAATTCTATTGGTTCTTATAAATTTTATTATGTTGTACATTTTTGTTTTGAAGCCCAATTTTTACCTCAAAATTTCTCTAATGTTGTTTGTGGCATGCATTGGCAAGAGATGAGATGGTTTCTAGCATCCAAACACTCTAAGGTAGGTACCATCTACTGAGGAAAACCAATATGAAACTTATGACACTAAATTCATTGCCTCCCAAGACGTGCAAGGAGATTCTTCTTCAAATATCATCTTGTATAAGACTCTAAAGAAGTGATTAACCAATATTTCAAAGAATCCTAAAAAATTGAATTCTTCCAACAACCTGCAATAAATTTAGATAGAAGGGTATCTAGGTGTCCACTTCCAATCAATGCCTGAGAAATAATTTCAAGCACATATACCATCCAGCTAGTAGGCAAATATGTATAATTGTTGTTACTTGCCTTTTAGTGGATTTTTTGCGTTATTCACGTTGATATTTAGTTGTTGAGACGCAAGATTAGGCCAATTAAATATATTCCCTTTTGAGACAATATGATATAACATGTAAAACCATCCTTCTAGGAAGGATTCAATATTAATGTGTCCATAAACTAAGAAACACAACACTATCAATTACTGAAACACCTTTCTAAGTGATTTGGTCTTGTTAATATTGTTTGGTGTCTAGTGAAACTTTATCGGTTCATTCACCCACATATTCATCACTTCCTTAATGTTTAGATAACCAATTTTTGCATAGAAATGAGAATCCATATGTTTCTCAGGCTTAGGTAAGTTATAATTAAAGTGGATATCATGTGGTTGGTAGGAGGAAAGCTACTACCCACTAGCGTTGTTTAGTGACATGCTCTCTGTATCCAAGCCTTGCAGAATCCATCTAATGACATATGCACATGGTAAGACTGGGTATCTTCAAGTGGCCCTGTGGTGTCCTTACCATTGGATATTGATGTAAACCTATCTATCCTATAGATATGATTTAAATTCTATATCATTGAATGCATCCTTTATCATTTCCATGTGATATAAGAGCTCTTCTAAATGTACAACTGTATATTATATAGAATGGGAAATGATATAGAAGGACTTTTAGTAAATTCCATGGTACTGCTCTTGTAGCCTCCTTTGATATTGATCTCTTGAGAGGCTACTGATGAGAGAGAAATATGCTCAAGACTTACGGTACCTATAGAAAGAGATGCACTCATGGAAATAACAAGTCAGCTCTAGCAAATCCGTTCAACAATTATTCTTAAAGCAATAAAACACTAATTGAGGAGAGAGATTGTGAAACGCTAAGCTGCAAGGGGGGAGAATGGGCTCTGTAATTGTGCATTGCATAGTGAGAGAGGGGATTATGAAGTATTTATTAACAAAGGGATGGCCCGAGGGTTGGAGCTGCAAAATGTGTAGTCTCAGCTGGTAAAAGAGGTGGAGGATTGCACATTGCGTAGTCCCTGTGGCCTAGATGGGCCACCACTAATTGGGATTGTGCAATGCGCAACTGGAGGTGGCTAGTGACTACACATTGTGTAGTTGCACCTACCAAGGAGTGGGATTACCGCTTGGGATTGTGTAATGCATAGTGGGAGGATCCAACAAGCCTTAAAGATGTTGTAGTTTAGCTTGGTAGATAGGAAAGTTTAAGAAATAATAATGAGGAAGAGATAAGTGTAGATTGTCCTTTTAATGAGTTAAATAAATCTCTAGTATCGACTAGAAAATATCATGCAAAGGGAAGAACATTCATACATAAAAAGACCCAGCAACAATAACTGCTAGTAGGTGACATGACTAGGAATGGATGCGACACTCTTAAAAATGATTAAAAAATCTAAAACAACACTTGTACAAGGTAGTAATAGTATAATCACTAGTAATTACAAGAAGAAACAAGAAAAATGGCACTTGCAAAGACAAAAGCGACAAAAGCGACCAAAAAAGTGGAAAAAAGCGACATTTTAGAAACTTACATGGAAAAGAATTGCAAACCAAATCCAAAGCTCCTCTAACTTGTGGGGATGGCTATAGCTCTAATGTATAATTTTTTAATGAGATATACAAGATTTTGTTATATATATTTACCCCCATAGGAGTAGGGTTAGGTTTATGACGTGCATGCCTAAAATCAAGGAGAAAGTGACACTTGTCCATAGATTGAAAATAGAAAATTGTGCCACATGGTCAAAGAGGAATGAACAATCCCTATTTTCCAAGGATGCACAATTGGATTTTTCAAGAATACTTTGCATTCCACTGGTACAAAAGGACTGCGCAATACCTTGTGACAAGGGATTACACAGTTCACTGGCTCAATGGATTTCCTAGTTCTAACTCTAAATGAAGTATTGCACAATTCACTTGCTTAATTTCTACTTGGCTGATAGGATTGCACAGTTTAGTTCCTTAAGTATTTGCACATTTTCCGATGGTAGAGGATTGTGTAGTTCCTAGAGGGAAGACCAACAATCAGTGCTAGATTAGGACAAGGGTTAGCTTGTGTTTGAGAGGGAGTTTACTTGTCGTAAGAAGTTTTGAAACTATTGTCAATAAGGCTCATTCATCATCAAGACAACCTAATTAAGACATCATATAAGTGATACATGAAAATATAAGTGATTATGACTCTATAAAATCAAAATGAACACTCGACAACAGTGATCATAGACAAAACTTATTATAAACAAAATTTGGGCTCCAAAATCAAATTGTAGGGAAAATTTTGGAAGGTGGTTGTAGCAACTACAACACCTCTGTAAAAATGGAAAAAGATATAACATAATCATTTTTTATTTCATAAATACATTGATACCATGCATGTTGGTCTTGTGCTAAAAACATGGATGCAATATTTACCTTTTGTAATGATTTCACTTAGTGTAGATCAAAGTACTGCTCCATTTGAAATATTCTTGTTAAAGGATTATTACCATCAACTTTCCTCATATCGATCTTCAGAATGTAGTAGCTCCTTGTTTCTCACTTGAAACCCTGATGATGTGGATCTTGGATTGAAAATTTATGATTATGGTTTTGTGATTCAAATTTTGTTCTCTCTAGTTGTGATAGCATACTCCCCATATGAGATTGATTCCAAACAACTTGATTATCATTATGTTTGTTATTTCCTTGGATATCCACATTCATTTTGAGAAGCCTATCCAAGAGAATATTTTCCATGACAATCATGGATTTTTATATTTTTTCCTTATTTTCATTCATCTTATTTTCCATTTCTATTTTAGTATTTTCTTGAGAACCTGAACAATCCACCTTTTTCAACATATTATCATCCATTTCATTAAATTTCTTCTCTAATTTAGGTAACCTAAATTTCAAGTCTTCACTTTCTTCATGACTCAAGGATGAGCCTTCAGTAGAATTAATTCAGGCATGTTGTCAAATAATAATAACAACCCTCTTTATTACAACTCTTAGTCACAATAAAAAGGATATTCTAATCAAAACTCAGGTCACTATTAAGTTATATACCTTAATTTAGAGAATATGAGAATGGTTGAAGTTTTATTAATATATCTCTAAGATTTAAGCCCTTCTAGATCTATTTTTTTTAATACTTCAATATGTATTCATGCAATTCCACAATTATGAACAAAATTTGATGTGTCAAGTGAAAATTATGGTAAATTTCCCAAAATTTTCTTATTTTTGGTCTGTTCCCAAGAGCAAAATTGTATATATTTCCATGTTCTTAAAATATAATTATGAAATTTGAACTTGAGATACTTTTGTATGTCTCCGAGAATACCTAAATATTTCATAGTGTGACAAATCCCAAACAGAAAGATATAGCAAAAACACCACGCTGACCTATTTAAAATTTACTCTAAGATTGTTCATAAACCCAAAATTCCATAGGGTATAACTATGAAATTATATCGAACCAAATCTAAAAGTTGAACCATAATTTCCTTGACATTTCTTATTAATATGGTACAAGCTTCATTGTCTATAAAATTAGAGAAAAAATTTAGTACAAAAATTCTAAACTCACCTATTGGAAACTAATTTAAGGAGCATATAAGAACTTGTCGTTACTTAGAGCATATATTCGAAAGTAGAGCAAACAAATATTTGAGATTTGAACTATATTTTCACCAAAATTTCACATCAACATAGTCCAAATTTTGTAGAAATTTGAATAATTGTTAAATTATTCACTTAGATTATCCTGATCACACACTATTTGAGCTTCATGCATAATACATAACCTCTTCTACTATTGATCATCAATTTGTGGAAATTAAACAATCGCATGCACACATTAAAACCATAAACAATCACACATATAAACACAGTATTTATGGGAAAGATTAAAGCTGAAAACCCCCAACTATCTGTATATTATAATGATAGAGATCATGTAACAATCATTGTACAAACTCCTCACAGGCTCTTAGTACAATCTCCAAATGTTACACACTACACAAGCTCAGATCATACAAAACACATGTTCCAATCTGCTCCACCTGTTAGCCAGCCTCTACTGCGCAATCCAATATGGATAATTACCAGATCAAGGTTCAAATCCCACTGGTATGTGCTGCGCAATCCTAATTGGCTTCTCCATCAATGTGTGTGAAAATCTCATGCACCAGTATAGTCACAACTGATAGTCACACTTGCTCTTTCACCTACCTCTTCACCGGTCTTCACTGAAAATGTCCATGCACTGAAGTTAACTGATGTATTCTTTAGTTGATTAATGAGTTTATAATTAGTGAATTAATTAATAATTAATTCACACCACTCTCACTAATTGTATCAATCAGTTAGACTAGATACAACTAGCTCAACTAAGTTAAATTGAACACAACTCCATTAACTGTCTCATCAACTCCACCAAACTCTGTCACATGAGTTCTAACTGAAGTCAACCATGCAATAGCTCCACTAAACCCTAGGAATAGCGTAATTCCTTCTGTTAGCTGCATGTGCCACATCTAGGCATCAAACTGAAGTGCTCCAAGAGGATAAGATAATGTTTAGAGTCCAAATATTATTAAGAGCTAATAATATTCGACATATATATTTTTAGATTGGAAATCTAAAAATAGATTCCGACCAGTATGTCCAAAAATAGAAGTCCATCTATTTTCCCAACTTGACCAACCATCCACAAATAGCATCCTACAACTCCTAGAACATGATCCATATATCTAAAAATAGACTTTGCGCCAAAAATAGCCTGCGGGCCCACTTAGTGAAGGCGACTCCTTTCCACTAAGCTCATCATCTTGTTGCAATCTCAACACTCCCTCTCAACAAGATATGGATTATATGCAATCCCTATCCTTCCCCTGTGGTATTCGAATTTGCTCCTGGTGAGTGCCTTCGTCAAGATATCAGCATCTTGATCCTCCGTAGGAATGTATGAAAGTAACATGATTCTCCGCTGCACACAATATTTGATATAATGATACCGGATGTCAATGTGTTTAGATCTATCATGAAATACTGGATTAACCGATAGTTTGATGCAACTCTGATTATCACAATAAATCACAGTAGGCTCTAAGTGTGAACCGAACAACCCGGCCAGGATCTTCCTCATCCATATAGCCTCGCATGCAGCCAAAATCGCTGCCATATACTCGACCTCTGCTGAAATGAGTGCCACGGATCTCTGATTCTTGCTGTACCAAGAAACTGTTGTCGACCCAATACTGAAAATCCCTCCATATGTGCTCTTCCTATTCGTTGGGCTCCCTGCCCAATCTGCATCCGTGAAGCCACATAGCCTCACCTCATCCGTCTGTCTGTACCATAATCCATATCCCGATGTGCCTCTGATATATCTCAATACATGCTTCCCACCTTCAAAAAGAGCTTGGCAGGCTTAACCATAGATTGTGAAAGCTGGTTAACAGCATAGCATATGTCGGGTCGTGTATTGACCAGATACATGAGCGACCCCACCAACTGTCGATAAACAGTGGCATCCACTACCTCCGCCGAAGTAGCATCCTCCTTCCTCCATCCACCGGGAAGAGGAGTATCAATAGGCTTGCAGCCATGCATGTTGAACTTCTCCAGTATCTCTCGGGCATACTTACCTTGAGAAACAAATAGTCCACCACTGTGCTACCAAATTTCCAATCCCAGGAAATAATGAAGGAGGCCCAAGTCCTTCATCTCAAACTCTTTTGCAAGATCATCCTTGCATGAGTGTATCAACATCTCATCACCTATCAAAATCAAATCATCTACATAAAGTACAATGATCAGCAACTTACCCTCCACCACAATCTGGTATAGGTTAGGATCCGCCTCACTCTTTGAGAATCCAAGTCTAGTGAAATAACTGTCTATCCGTGTGTACCAAGCACGAGGTGCTTGTTTCAACCCATGCAAGCTCTCTTGAGCACACACATGCGATTCGCTAGTCTCAAAACCTTGGAGAAGCATACATGTACACCTCCTCCTCAATCACTCCATTGAGGAATGCAATCTTCACATCCATCTGATGAATGTGCCACCCCATATGTGCTGAGAGAGCAAGAATCTTTCGTATGGAATAATACCTTGCGACAGGTGCAAAGGTCTCCTCATAATCGATCCCCTTAATCTGTGAGAAGCCTCGGGAAAAAAATCTTGCCTTGTACTTCTCCACACTCCCATCAGCTGCTTGCTTCACTTTGTAGATCCATCTCGAACCTACCACTGATTTCCCTTCTGGCCTTGGGACAATCTCCCATGCACTGTTTCTGACAATCGAATCATACTCTTCCACCATGGCATCTACCCATGCGGGGTCCTCCACATCTTCCTCGAAAGAGGATGGCTCTGTCACGACACATTTGCTCACAAGAGCCATGTATCCAGTGTACCGATCCAGTGACTGTCTCTATCTGCACTGTGTTGTAGGTGGTCCTACAACCTTCTCTGCATCTTGAGCCGGTCGCTCAGCTTCTGTAGTGCGCTTGTGCCCTCTGATGGTTGGTGCTGCATGAGTGGTCTCTTCCACTCCATGAACTTCCTCTTGTGGCTGATCCACATCTTGAAGCTCATCCTTAGGAACTAATAGCTCCTCATCTGCATGCAAGTGTGGCTCCCTCTCAAGTGAACACTGCATGGCTTTCTCCTCCTGAAATTTGATATCCCGTCGTACAACAGTCTTGCGACTGTCTGGAAAATACACACGATAGTTGTGGGGCATATCAGTGTACCCCAAAAATATCCCAACCTCTGCAGTTGGCTCCAGCTTCTTCCTGGCATCCTTCCTCACATGAATGTAAACAGGTGAACCAAAAATCCTCAAAAGGGAAATATCAGGCTTCTTACTAGAAAACGCCTCCTCGAGTGTACTCATGCCTAGTATCTTGTGAGGACAATGGTTTTGCACATATACTACAATATTGCATGCCTCTGCCCACAAATGAATGGGTAGGCCCTGATCATGGAACATCGCCTGTGCAGCACCCACGATCGTTTTGTTCTTCCGCTCAGCAACCCCGTTCTGCTGTGGGTTATGAGGTGCTGTGAGCTCTCTTCGAATTCCTTCTGCGCTGCAAAAGTCCTTGAATTCTCCAGAGATGAATTCACCACCATTTTCGCTCCTTAGAGCCTTCACCTGCTTCCCCGATTATTTCTCAACCAGTGCCTTGAACTCACAAAACTTTGAGTATGTCTCGCTCTTCTTCTGCATGAAGAAGATCCAACACTTACGAGAAAAATCATCAACAAATATCACATAATACCTGTGCTTTGTTGTCAAAGCTACTGAGAAAGGTCCACACACGTCTGTGTGAATTCTCTCAAGGATCGTCGTGGCGCGACTATCCTTCTCGTGAAAGGTGGCTTTCACAAATTTTCCTAAGGTACACCCCTTGCACTGATCTGACTGTGCAAGAGTGCCTTTAGGAAGCCTAGTAGAAATCTGCTGCAGTATCTTCAAAGCTCCATGGTGAAGGTGGCCCAATCTCCGGTGCCACAACTCGCCATCATCCCGGCTCACCACTCCTTCTACCTTGCCTGCCATTGCTGCGCAGCCATCTACCTGCAATTGATAAAGGTTCTTAACTTGAACCCCTATCCTCCGGGTCTCACCAGTTTCCTTACTGTGCAGGAAAGCCTTTCCCTCGCTAAAGACAACATCATATCCCTTGTCTTCTAACATCGCCACAGAGATAAGATTCTTCTTCAATCCTGGAACATGCATCACTTCCTTCAATACGAAGGGTTTCCCAGACTCCCTCTCAAAGGAAATGGTATCGATACCGGTCGCACTGTATCTACCATCATCGCCCATCTCGATGTGCACTCCAAGATATTTCTTATCCAGATCAGTAAAAAAATATCGATCTCCTGTCATGTGAAAAGACGCACCACTGTCCAGAAACCACACTGAACCCATCACACTTGAAACCAAGCATGCAATCAGTGAAAAATCCAGCTCAAACTGTGAGGCTAAGACCTCTCCAGCTGTAGTTCCAGCAGCCTGCTTATTTTTCTTCTTCTGTGGACAATTAGTTGCGTAATGTCCGTGTTGGTGACAGTGAAAGCACTTCACCTTGGACATGTCCTGCTTCTTGCCTTTTGCACCGCATTGAGAAGCTTTCTTGCTCTTCCCCTTCTTTTCTTTGGCAGCCAAAGCGCAATTCTCTTCATCATAGTTTTTTGATGAAGATCCGTCCCTGGTACTTCGCCTTATCTCCTCTTGCACAAGATCCGACCAAATTTGCTCCCATCCTGGCAATTTCTCCCAACCATTGACAGAGTCCTAATAGGAATGCCAACTCTTCGAAAGCGCAAGGAGAGCCAAGCTCACCAATTCCTCATCATCAACAGTCACCCCCACACTTCCCAGCTCATCCCTGCATTGGATGAACTTCTTGAGGTACTTGGGCATACTGTCGCCTTTCTCCATCTTTATGTTTCTGAGTTTATCCTTGAGCGCCAACTTCCTCTGGTCGCTCTTGCTTTGGAATAAGTCTATCAAGGCTTTCCACATCAAGAATGGAGAAGCCTTACCATGTAGGCTGGACACTATGTGATCCTTCACGCCCTCTAACAGAATCCTTCGACACTTTGCTATCTTCTTTTTCCAAGCCTCAATTACGACAACATTGCTAGAAGTAGGCTTTGGGACTTCAGCATCTATGAACTCCTTCAACCCATTGTCATCCAGCACCGCCTCCATCCTGTCCTTCCATGCAATATAATTTGAGTTTCCCTCAAGGGCATACTCCAATCGCAATCCGTTGAAATACATCTCAACTTCAACACCAAGAAAACACTGTTGCAAATTCGAATTCCACCAGCACAAAACTCAACCGCTTCAATGTTTTACAATTGCTCCAATGATCAATACTGCTTTGATACCATGTATAAATTTGAATAACTGTTAAATTATTCACCGAGATTATCCTGATCACACACTATTTGAGCTTCATGCATAATACATAACCTCTTCTACTATTGATCATCAATTTGCGGAAATTAAACATTCGCATGCGCACATTAAAACCATAAACAATCACACATATAAACACAGTATTTATGGGAAAGCTTAAAGCTGAAAACCCCCAAATATCTGTATATTATAATGAAAGAGATCATGTAACAATCATTGTACAAACTCCTCACAAGCTCTCAGTACAATCTCCAATTGTTACACACTACACAAGCCCAGATCATACAAAACACATGCTCCAATCTGCTCCACCTATTAGCCAGCCTCTACTGCGCAATCCAATATGGATAATTACCAGATCAAGGTTCAAATCCCACTGGTATGTACTACAAAATCCTCATTGGCTTCTCCATCAATGTGTGTGCAAATCTCATGCACCAGTATAGTCACAACTGATAGTCACACTTGCTCTTTCCCCTACCTCTTCACTGGTCTTCACTGAAACTGTCCATGCACTGATGTTAATTGATGTATTCTTTAGTTGATTAATGAGTTTATAATTAGTGAATTAATTAATAATTAATTCACACCACTCTCACTAATTGTATCAATCAATTAGACTAGATACAACTAGCTCAACTAAGTTAAACTGAACACATCTCCATTAACTGTCTCATCAACTCCACCAAACTCTGTCACATGAGTTCTAACTGAAGTCAACCATGCAATAGCTCCACTAAACCCTAGGAATAGCGTAATTCCTTCTGTCAGCTGCATGTGCCACATCCAGGCATCAAACTGAAGTTCTCCAAGAGGATAAGATAATGTTTAGAGTCCAAATATTATTAAGAGCTAATAATATTCGACATATCTATTTTTAGACTGGCAATCTAAAAATAGATTCCGCCCAATATGTCTAAAAATAGAAGTCCATATATTTTTTCCGACTTGACCAACCATCCACAAATAGCATCCTGCAACTCATAGAACATGATCCATATGTCTAAAAATAGACTTTGCGCCAAAAATAGCCTGCGGGCCCACTTAGTGAAGGCGACTCCTTTCCACTAAGCTCATCATCTTGTTGCAATCTCAACAAATTTCACAATATGAAACTTCAAAGAAAATAATAGCAAAAATTTCTAATTGGCATGTTTGAGACATATCTTTGGAACATTCAAAAGCCCTAAATTCCTTGGAACATATATCAAAATATATAATGAATCAAGATTTTAAATTTTAATCAGATATTGCTCGAGATGTCTCCTCAATATTTTCCAAGTTTTAAAGTATGAAACCTCACAGAAAAATGGTTATAAAAAAAGTGCCATAATGACCTACTTGAAGCAGCAAAACCATATGATCATGAGCTCTGATACCAAATTTTATGATCCTTACACCTTAAAAATGATAAGAAACTAATCATTATAGTCCTTTTCGAGGGGGAAACCTCCTTTTACAATGAATAAAATGTACAAGAAAATATTTTATGATTCAAAGGCTAGGTCTCCTTAGTGTATATATAAGAGACAAAGGGTATAATTATAATAAAATGGGACCATTATGGGTTCTAGCCTACATAAAATATAACATTAGAGATGTAATCACTCAATATCTAGGGCTTAATAAGGAGTTTTTGAGTTAACATGAGTCTTAACAATAAGGGGTATCTAGTATAATTTCCACTCTTTCTATTTGGGGAAGGCCCCATGGAGATTAAAATGAAGTATTATTTGATGAAGGGGATTAGGGAGTTTTAGAATGACATGGTAGTGGTTTTTCCCTTCCACAAACCTTTTTTCTACCATAATGAAGGGGGCCTTAAGAATAATGTGAAGGAATTTACCAATAATTATCATGTAGCTAAACTCCTTCAACCTATTCAAGCCTAATAACAAATGGAAATATTAAACCTATATGATCCCTAGGAGAGCTATAAAGGGGTACCTTTGGATGGTTCCAAAAATTCTATCAACCATGAGCACATGTTGTACAAATTATCATTTCTCTAGGGAAAGATGCTTAAGCACCACACCAAAGAAAACTTCCTATATTGTAGCACTCAAATTAGTTTCCTAGAATTTGATGTGGCAGTGAGTCCTATGGATTTTCAAGGGTTCATCATCATGTCACTTGCTAATAAACCCAATATAAATAATAAGGAGTTAGAAGATACCTTATGTGAAGCTCTAACTATCATGGATGGTCTAACAACATAATCAACCATATAATTAGCCACATCTATGGTCAAAATATGGAATGCAACCAATCCACTAATTAGTCCATCTAGATAAACAAGAAGAAATACTTTTGCTTCAAAACTAATAATTGGAACAATCTTGAAATTTGTGCTTTATTTACGGTAACTAAAAGTATGTTATTTGGAAAAAGAGACTTATCCTTGAACTAATAGATGTTGGTCATACATGTCTAGGATTTTTTCTTTCTTTTCTAGATATTATTTTTCAACATAGTTAAGGGTATATGTCAGTTCATGTGTAGCAATCATTGACCATGAGTAGAGCTAAATCACCCCGCCCCATGCTCCTCGCCCCCATAAGAAAAAGAAATAAATTCCTATTTAAAAAAAAATGGAACGACCCACAAAAAAATCATCCATACAAATTTTATACTAGGCATAAACAGTAGAGAGGAAGGAGCCCACTAGGTAGAACTTGAAAAAAAAATCTTGTAAAAAAAAAATCAATGGACAATAAGTTGCTCTTTTTTCTTTTTATGTTCAACCAAGCAAATTGTCTTCTTCTATGGAATGGATTATGGATTTTTTTGCCTCCAACCATATGTCTATTATTGCCTCTTTCCTTTCCTCTTATGACACTAAAAATGACACCTCACATAAAGTTTCTATTGGTGATGATAAACAACTTTATGTGGTAGGTTATGGTAATAGTCAAGTTCCTAACGGTATATTGGAAGATGCTTTCCATGTTTAGGGAATTCCCATCAATTCACATTCTATTTATATGTTTAAAGCGGGTGAGATAAGTGTGTTTTAAAATATATCAAACATAACTTAAAAGTAGTTTCTTTAGTTCTCATTGATCATGTTTCTAGTTTATATAAGTTTAGTTGTTTTCATTCAACTAGCAATCAACCATCAAATTCCTATGTTGCTCATGCTGATGAACAAAGTAAACTATGGTATGAAATATTAGGTCACTTGAATTATGTTAAAATGTAATTGTTATCTAAAATGGTACTTGGATTACCTCTTGTTTCTTCCACTAAAGGTGTTTGTGAGGTTTGTGTACTTGGTAAAAATCATATGAAAGTGTTTGATAAAGGAAAATCTTGTCATGCTACATAACAATTTCAACTAATTCATAGTGATATATGTGGCCCACTTGAAACTCCTTTGTCTCGTGTTATCTATTTTCTTACTTTTATTGATGATTAAAGCAGAAAAACTTGGCATTATCTTTAAAAACATAAAAGTGAAACTTTTGTTAATTTCAATAATTTAAATAAGGAACACTATGGTATCCACCCCAACCAATGGATTTTTCAATATACAGCACACTCTACCTAATACTAATTGTATGCCACCTAATTTTTTTATTTTTTATATATTATAATTCATACATTTATTCTTATTCTTTTTCGATATTTTATTTTATATATATATATATATATATATATATATATATATATATATATATATATATATAATTTCTTCTTGCATTTTTACGAGCAATGATTCCTTTGGTATTTTAATGCCCATGTTGGACTTAATCATATAAACATCTCTTAAATGGAGGAATGAATGCATTGGCACTAGATCTCAATGTATTCTTCTTTTTTATATATTATTTATATAAATTAATATATAATTAAAATACAATTCAATGTAATGATTATCAAGTTCATGTTGTTTGGTCCCATAGAGAGATTTTAAAATTTTGATTGGCATAGAGACAAACAAATAATCCACATAAATATGCTTTATCTTTAGATATAAAACTAACAAAAGAAAATAAATAATTAATCAAATAAATTAACCTTTTATAAATTATTAGAAACTGGTCAACTTTTTTTTCCCAGCAACCCTTTTTCCTCTATTTATTTACCCTAATCTACTCTCTTCTTAGCAGGTTTGTCTTGATGATGAGTCTTGATTTAGACTCGAAACGTCGACAAAAAATAAAGACTGTGGAGATTCCGAATTTTATATCTAAAAATATACATCACAAAAACCTCCAATATATCATGGTTTATCTTGTTAGTACCTTGCTCAGCAGAGACTATAGCTTTTGGTTCATGGTCAAAGTGAATTAGTTCCCCAATTAAATCGTTTGTAACCACAGTTTAACATTAAAAATAAATAAATTGTTATTATTTTTCTAATTACATTTTTTTTTTAATTATTGTCAATTTATATATCTATTTTTCTATTCTTTGAAGACATCTCGGATGGGAAAAATACTCCATAGAAATTTAATTTCAGTATTTTTTATACTTTAGAAAGCAAAATTAATATGTGTGTGTGTGTGTGTGTGTGATGTTATTGGTTGTTATAGAGGCTTTGACACTATAAATCATAATTGCCATGAATGATTTATGATGTAGTGATGAGCACTACACTCGATGGTTTTTCATTGTAGTCGATGATATGGCATGGATATTTTCATGACCACGAGCCACACAAGAAGAGACCCTTATCCTCTTTCAGTTATGATCACGATCTCGATATTTTGTCACATCATACTCATCCTTGGATGAATTTGAGCTAGAGAAGCTCATGGAAGTTGTAGTGCTAAAATCTAAGGCCTGATTAACTTGTTTTGCAACAATTTTCACAGCAAAGTTGTTATTTATTTCCTTATTTTCTTGATTAACATGAGGAGTTTTCATGATGAACAGACTGCCCACAAGCACTATTGATCCATCAATGATAGCTACAGTAAATTTTGTATTGTTGTTGTTCATGTTGTTTAAATTTATTGAGTGCTCCTACCATAGAGAAACTTAAGTTGGGTGAAGAATCTATAACTCTTACCATCTTGTCTCCTGGCCCTACATTCATTGGTCCTCTTGTAGTATTTGTGAACATTTTCAAAAAATTCTTTGCATTTATTTTCACTTGTATAGTACCTTAGTTCTACAAGGCTCTTGAATCAACATTACACAATATCAGACATCCGAAATTTATCTCAATATTAGTGTCATTAGCATTCTTCTGCATATAATGGTGAAATTGTGAATTTGATTCTCCAAGATGTAAGTCTTCTTCTTAAGGTGAAATCATTGGATCCAATATGCAGGTCTGCTTCTTCTGCATATAATTTCTGGATCTAATTTCTTTTTGGGATCTATTTAAAAATAAATATAATTTATGTTATTGTTTATGTTATTGTATAATTTCTATTCATGTAATCATATCACTAGAGCAAGAACATTTAATTAACCTCTTTGTCCACGTCACTTGGATCTCTAAGTGAAATAGACATAGTTGGAAAGAGAAAATGGGGAAGGAAGTAACTCACATGCATATTGATTCAAGAAAACTAAGAATTTAAGTCAAGTGTATGTTGGTATTATGAGGAAGCAGGGGCTAGTGAGGCTAAGGTATATCATATTCCTGCAGGCTATTCCTTGTTTATTTTAAGCTCAACAAGTAGTGGCCAAAACGTAACCATTCCATCAACATCATAGCATATTAGTTTATGGTTTTTTCTATGAAGGATGATACACGGTAGTTCTCTATGATATTAATAAGTGAGAGAGGAGCCATCCATTGGATTAATGAGTAAGAAGGAATATTAAGTTAAAGCATGAATTTTATCATGGTTGGAAGGACATTTAGTCTGTGAATATATCTGCAAATCCTTATAAATGAAAGTTTGAGATGGTAAATGTTTGATCTAGTAGATCCATTTGTAATGTATTTCAAGGGTCTACTATTGAAAGATTTTCTTAAACAAACAACCAATGGATTTTCCTAGTCAACTTACCTTGCATCTCCTTAACAAGTTTAAATCTATTTAGTTATTTGGTGTTGTTATTTTCCTTGTCCATGCCATTATTTGAAAGAGAACAATCTCCTTGATCCAAACTCTATGGGGATTAAACTTTCTATTAGTTTTCGAGAGGATTACAACCCAACACCACTGCATTCAACCCTACTTCATGTGAGCATTGATTCATTTTCCCTCTAATAAGGTATTTCTTTTAATGCAAACCTGCAACAAATAAATGTAGGTCCACCTCTCTACACTTAAGTATTTAACTTGCAATATTAATAGTTCCTTTTTCCATCAATATTTTTGGTACAATGTTTCTACATATAGTTCATCCATTATAGTTGCATCCTTTATAGTGGCTTCGACTATGAATCCAAAAACTGAAATTTCTTACCTACAACACTCACACTATGATTCCTTTAAGATTTCTTCATTTGATTCCCTTAAGATTTATCTCTCCATGATTATGATTAATTGGGCATGCATGAAATGTCTCTAGGATGCACAATCTAATGTGAATTGAAAGTGGTGCTTCTCCCTCCTCTCTATTCAATTAGCAATGGTCCTTTTGATAACATTTTCACTTTGTTATATCTAGAATATGCATAAATGATTCAAATAGAGTTAATGTGTGAAGTCGAGGGAAGCTAACCACATGTTATGCCTTGGACACAACACTCGAGATGCATGCCAAGGCTAGTCATGTGATTTGGATAGTGACAACACAATCATGTGCAAGAAGTTATAGAGAAGGTTGGACATCTCACTTTTCATACAATATGAAACATGTGAAATGTGTCATTGAAATGACGTAACATGATATTAATACAATTGAAAGGTTCAAAATTAATAATATAATAATATGCGATGATTTGTTTCATTTCCAACTTTTGATGATGTAGCCTGATACAATTACTAATAACATTGTATTTGTAATAGATTTATTTATTTATTATTATTTAAATTTAATTATCAATAATTATTATTAGATAGATGATGAAGATTTAACTTTCACCAAAAATATATATATATATATATATATATTCCATTTTCCGAGTTTGACTTCTTAAAATTTTCATTGTTAACACTTAAAATCTAAGCATGTAATAAGGGTACTGCAAAATATATAACACAAAATTGTGGTTTGTAGAGGAATATAATTTATCCATGTTTGTATCCACCACAAAGGACCTAAATTTTGGAGAATCGTTACAAATAGATTAACATAAATACTGTAAATATAAGAAATATCAGATTTGTAGACTCATATAAACACTTATAAATGAAAGGATTTATCAACAATGAACTAGATTAATAGTTAAGTTTGAAAATCTCCATATGAAGATTCAAGAATGTGACTCCAATTGTTTACATAAAATCCAAGAAAGGAAGGATCGAATTATTTATGGTTTACTCGTGACAATCACTTATTTGGATTTCGGTCTGACTCCTCCAAAACCTACACAACACATATTTCTATATTTACATAGCCAGTAACAAGTTTTATTTGCAAGGTGGTTGTTATTCAATCACTGCAGGAAAATACTCTTCAGGAAAAACATTTTAACATTGAGGCTCGCCTTGAATCCAAACAAACTCCCACATCAAATCCCTATCCATTGGTCAAACGTCTTATTTCTGGAGATTACTTCCTCATCTCATCCAAAATAAAGTACACACAAGCACTCGACATGTTTCCATATTCACTCAGTACTCACTTGCTCGCTCTTAGTTTCTTGGCATCCATATTTAGCTTGGCCCCCACCTAACCTAGAATGATAGGCCCTCTTGGATGGGCGATCCAGTATGTGAGGAAAACTACTTGAATTCCAAAAGTGGTTCTCGGGCTCCAAAAGAAATGGTTTTGGCTGAGAGTTTTAGAACCCGACATTCAATGATATGGTACCATGTAACCAAAATGTTGTGGACCATAATCCATATTGGGTTGTTTGGTCACGAGTTAAATGATCCCTTACTTTACAACCCGATGTATTTTTATCTACCATTGATCTCATTAGGGGCCTATCCATCGTTGATCGATATTTTGTGATGTCCTATCGAGACAACTTGGGCATGTTACCTAATTGTGTTACAAGTGTCACATAACCAAGCAATCCAATGACCACTGTCATCATCCTTTCTTGTCTTGCCATAAGAAATTTCACTTGGCTCTTTCCAACTATTTCCTAGTCGTTGCATCAACAAAAAAACGATGGAAAAAGAAATGAGCATCACTTGATCCCTAAAGTTTTCAAACCCTGGAAAAGTCACAAAATAGAAAGGGGCAAAAACTTTGGATTTGTGGTTGAATGTATATATTAGCTAGAGGAATAGCGATTGTGGGGTTTAATCTTTATGAGGTTAGAAAACAATTATTGTGGTCCACTTCTATATCGTTACAAAGCCATCAATTTTCTTCAATACGTTCATCTCTTGAAATGGTGGAAGGGCCATATTTTTTTTTATTGTAGCTACGGATTCCTTTTTCCCTATTTACATAACACTTCAAGGCTTTGCATGTCTAAGAAATTATGTCCTATTTTTGTGTTTCGAAGTGTCAAATTATTGTGAGCTTCATGGACAGAGTAATATTTAGAACTTGTAAATAATAATAATGAGAACTTTCCGGCCTACTTGACTATGTACCTACCTTTGTCAGTGGTAGTGGCACTGACCTCCATTATATGCCCTGTCCATATAGATATTGAGGTTAATTTTGGCTAAGGGTGACATTGGTGAAGTGTAACTAAAAGAGAGCAACATACTATAAAACGTGAAGATCATCTTGAGGCCATGTGCCGGGGTAGTGAAGTAGTCGAGATGTAGGAAATTAATTGAGAATTAATTACCCTCTTTGTCTCCTAGTGATCGAAAGAATGCTCTTACAATGCCATTTTAGTGTAGCTCAACTAGACACCTCCATCACTTGACATTTTCAATTTCTAGAGGAAGAATCAAAGATGCACAAAGGAGGTATAGGGGTTATCATCGATGGTTAGCTAATCATTGAAACAACCCGATGAGGCTATATCGGGCCTTGACATAAGTGTTTGGCCAAACCTTAAAAGGAACCCGTTGGCCAATTAGATGGCACCATGAAATTAAGGTGTTGGGGGCCATACCATGTATTAGGTAGCTCATTGGAGTTAAATTTCCCCTTCATTTATGGCCTGACATGTCTTATCTGTGATTGATTTCATTGGGGGATCCATCCACCATTGATCGCTCTATAGTGCTTCTGATTGCACCACATACTAGGCTTAACGAAAATGTTTTCTCCAAGCAAGTTATTTAAAAGGAAAAGAAGAAATCCAACTTCAAATATGGAAATTTGGAAAGTTCCATGGGTATCCTATTTGGAAAGAACATATCTCATTCATAGTGTTACAATCTCTTACCAGGAAAACACCACATATATCTTTGACTTGTCCGCTTACCAAGAAATCACTACATGTATCTCTGAATTTTTAGGAAAAATTGTAAGTGTGAAGTCTTTATACAAACCAAAGCTCAAGGTATTTTGTAACCAAATAGACACACCTTGCTATTTTTGGTCTTGAAGCAAAAACCTCAAATATAAACTACAAAAAAGCAAATTTTATGTTGCTATACAACTATCCAACTTATTTATCTTATCTTAAATTTGATGTCATAACACAAAATTGATAAACATAAATGAATTCCATGTGACATCTGCAAAACGAATAGGATACATGCATGAATTTATTGAAATATCCATTCACGCTCATAGTTATGCATGCCCCAAATAGAATAAATATGAGTGTAACTTTAAAACGTGTTACATAATTTTTTTAAGGCAAACACCTAATACTTACATTAAGTATATGTGTAATATATATATATATAAATAACATTAAACATGTTAACCTAATTATTAATAAATACATAATAATGCTAATAATTATTACTATTATTTTATAATTTTTAATATATATATATATATATATATATATATATATATATAATTGAAATTTCTTTTTAATACTTTAAATCAAAATAAAAATTATATTTTTTTTATATTTTGATGTTAATATTATTGTTATTAGTGGAATCAACAATTACGCTAGTCTTGTACTTGCATGGCACATGTTTGATTCCATCTGCTATCTCTATAACTACTAGGTACACCACACTTTCTCTTAACGTGGACATAGCTTAATCAAGGGATCGAACCAAGGACTTAAAAATATTTTACATAACAAGTTTACATGCTTTGCCAAGTGAGCTACACCCAAAGTCTTTTTTAATTAAAAAAAGACATAAGGAGGGTTATATATATATATATATATATATATATATATATATATATATATATATATATATATATATATATATATATATATATATATATATATATATATATATATATATATATATATATATCACATCAAAAATTTGTGGATGAAATAATGCTCATTGTTATCCATATGACTAATGAAGCTCAAGCCTTCAATCAATTTTTGGATGATTTTATGGTTTCCTCAAGTATCTCGATCAATGTGACCAGGTCTTAGATTTCTTCTTTAATACCCACCCAACATTGAAGGGCCATATCTTGTGCCTCCAATGTTATCAACAATGCTCTTTGAATGTTAGATATATGGGTTCCCACATGGTTGATATCTCATTAAAATATAAGTATTAGAGAGACCTCATGAAAAATATCATTAGCAGGTTGGACTATTGTACCTTCTATTCTCTTAACATTATAGACCATCTAGCTCTCTTAAAATTGGTGTTATAAGCCATCCCCATCTACCTCGTCTCTACTCTAGTGGCTCCCTAGGTTATTCTTAGAGCCATCAAAGGGCTCCACCGTTCCTTTATACATGGAGGAGCCTCTTTAGAAAAAAATGGTTCCTAGCAACCTAAGAAAAGTTGTGTCTACCCAAGTTGATGAGAGGGTTAGGTTGGCTAGATCTAGAAACTCTCAATGAAATCCTGGGGTTAAGACTTAAAAACAATAGATTCAATAAGGAAAATAAATATGGAGTGAAATATCAAACACAAATTATAGCAACAACTCCTCTGTCTAAGAGAAGTGATGCAAGAAAACCCTGCAAAACCCAGAATCTCTCCAATACTATGCATATAAAAATGCGTCTCAAATAATTGCCCAAATAAAACTTCAATTTCTGGAAAATTCACACACTATCATTCGCAGAAGCTCCTCAATCATATTGTTCAAAAACCATAAACACAACAATCTTCATACCAAGGTTATTTCACAAATGTAAGCTTTTCCCAAAATTCTTTAAAACAAAACCCTGATTAAACAACCTCGGTTTTACTTCTAAAACCCCAACTTTATAAACCCAATTCCCAAAGATTGATAATTCAGATTAATAAATCAATTTTGGGTTCCATTTTATATATGCGCCCTTGCCATTTCAAACTACAAGGCTTAACCTTGGTTAACCACCAACTCACATAAATATCCAGCCTCAATGAAGATTAGAATACCAATGCCAACATGAAAAACATTCAATCATATTGCACCATCTTAATAATGCATCTGAGCCTTATCAACTTACCACTCTTCCATCCAACACCATTGGAAACGATTCACCCAGGACATTACCATTCTTTAATCGAACTTATTACTTTACCTTTGTTATTCCTCGCTTTCTTCAAGACTTCGATTTCTGATTGCGTTGACACTGATTTTCAACGGCATTTCATTTTGGGTTCAAATTAGAAGTGTATCACTTCTTTCTAACTCGATTCCACAGCTTGGATCGACCTCAATTTGCATTAATTTGGAATCACTTCATTGTATGAATTCATCCAACAACGTTTTAACAAGAGAGTTTCTCTCCAACGCAAATCTCATTCACGTCCAGCTCTGTATTTAACGCTACAAATTTATGACCTTTTCCAGGCTTTACTTCTTAGTGCATTTTCTCAGATCTATGTTGTGCCATCATTCAGCTTTGACCTCTGTAATTCAAACATGTCTAACACCTGCGCCATCTTTAAATTCACAATTTCCCTTCGTGGTTCAAACATATTAAAATCTATGTCCTTATTTGAAAAGATTACCCATCAAAATCCAAAGACAACTTTGATACAAATCGTAGACAGTGCCTTTAATTCTCATAGAATAATTCAGTGAACAAATAATCATGGAAAATACTTGGCAACAAGGGAATATAGTTTATCCATAGGAAGTGGCGAAGGGAGAGACATCGGCATTATTATTCAGAAAATGCAGTTTAATCATTGAAAAGAAGACTCCCAAACTCGAATTAAGCCACCTGACTATCTACAGCCAAAAGCCGCTCTCTGCATTGTTTGACTTCTGCGCCAACAGAAGGTTACAAACTTACGCATATCTATGTGTCAATTATCCCATTTTCAAGCCAGAACTTGGCTCTTCAAACCAGATTTGAAATGCTAGTCGATAATGTGAAATGTGAATCGATTTGACTCTTCAATTGCCTCTTCGATTCACAGTTTTCCCTCCTGCCCAATCGAATTTCATTCAATTGTATACTACTCACGTTCTTGACATCAATGTTGATTCTTCCCTCATGTATTTAAACCTTGCGCCATCATATCACGGCTTGTCATCCGGCTTAATCGAATGCCTCATTCGATTGCATATCAGTCTACGCCTTTGATTCAGGCTAACGCTGCACCATTTACTGGAATTTCATTCGATTGTGCCCTTACTTCAATTCTAAACTGAATGGTATTCGAACACACTTATATGGAAAGCATATACATAATTTTTCCTCAATTCCCAATTACAAGAATTTAAATATTTGTTTTCTCAGCAAATCACTATATAGTTCTGAAAACACACTTTTCATATTAACAAATGGGAATACTTACAAACTTTTGTCTTTGGCCAGATATTCAAAATTCATGGCCCTTTCAATTGCCCGGAGGCTTACAAACTTTGTTGTCCAAACCACACTATCTATTCTCTCCTGATCTTCCTGATCTATTTTTCCTTTGAGGCTCATTAATTTATACAAATTGAATTGAACCAACTTAGGTTCAAATCCCTTTAATCACTCAACAAAGTCCTCAAATATCTCAACACCCCTACAATCTAGATTTTATCCCTAAAATCTTGAAACTAAATCTAACTTAGGCTCATAATTAATTCTTAAATATCTAAAATCCAATTCCTCTCATGTTCTCCAAATCATTTGGGAACATTAACAAATCCTCACAATAGTTAAGTAAAAATATAATTTAATCACTCAAAAATCTCATTAATATTTACATAAAATTAATATTTTCTCAAAAACATAAGACCCCTAGTTTAAATAGAATACAAAATATTTTCCCGAGTCTAATGCTCCTCCATCAAGAAGGTAAGATCCCAACTTTCAATTCAAGGTACATCCATTGGGAATCTATCAAGTAGTAGCAAGCATATCATCCAACAACACTATTTTTGGGAGCCTAGAAATGGGAAAAGTACCCTCTTATGGGACAAATTATGGCATAAATTTCCAAAATTTAATGAGCAGGAAATTTTACAGGATCTTAGGACCCTCATGATCTCTCATGATTTTTATATTGTGGTAGACTATCAGTACAACCCAACCCCAAATTCATAATGGTGAAAATGGAAAAATAGAGAGGACTTGCTTTTGATTATAGACCATGTTGATTGGTTTACCTTCTAGACATCTATGCAGCAAAGAAAATCTTGGATTTTTGATGACTAGGAAAATCTCCAATGAAGATACTAACCTAAGGGGACTTTTACAGTTCAAGAGGCACATTATTTGGTTGTCAGCTTCAATCACCTCCATTCATAGGAATTTTGGTATAAAATTTGGACCCAAGACTTATGGATGAAACTATCACACTTTCTTTGGTTGTTATCCAAAAGAAAAAAACTAAATTGGGACAAGATTCTTCACCATGGTTTTAAAGGACCCTCTTTCTATTACTTATGCTACTCCAGTTGTGAATATGGAGAACATCTCTTCAATTCGTGTTCCTTACATGAGCATTTGAGGACTTAAGCATTGCTTCTCTTTAGACAATCAAAATGGTTCAAAAATAATGTTTGGGACATCATTGCAAGATGGATATCAACTACTTTTCATAATCTTATAGTAAATAGAGCCTAGGTCCTCCTCCCTAGTTTCATTTCTTGGCACATGGAAAGAACGAAATCAATGAATCTTCCATAATATTAGTTTATCCATGAATTCCACTTGGAATAAAATTCTCCAACAAATTCAACCAAATTTTTTTCTTAGATCCTAGAGTTCAGGGGATTAGAAATCCTCTCCCATCGATCAACATTAGAGAAATTTTGAGGTAAAAAATGGGCCTCAAAACAAAAATGTACAACCAAAATCAACTTTGTAAGAACCAATAGGATTCAAGATGATGATGTCAACCATGGGGGATTATTCACCAATTTTGGAGTAAAAAGGTAAAAAGATAAAATAATTAAAAAAAAAATCAACTCGTATTTTCAAGTTATATCCCCACAGTTTTTCTCAAATTTCAAGCATGAGCGTTCGTTGGATGCAAAATTTAATTCCTCATCTAAGGATTACCCACATTGCATACTATCAGTGGATCCTCCTACATGAAAAAATATTATTGTAGTCACATTTTTCATGTATTTCGCATTTTTCATGTAGCAAGGTTCATCGAAAGTATGAAACATGAGTACTCCTTTGATGAGTAATAAAATCCCACATCGAACGAGTGCTCCTACTCAAAATTTGAGCAATATTGTGGGGAGATGTTGAGATTGCAACAAGATGATGAGCTTAGTGAAAAGAGTCGCCTTCACTAAGTGGGCCCGCAGGCTATTTTTTGGCGCAAAGAATATGTCTATTTTTAGACATATGGATCATGTTCTATGAGTTGCAAGATGCTATTTGTGGATGGTTGGTCAAGTTGGAAAAAATAGATGGACTTCTATTTTTAGACATACTGGGCGGAATCTATTTTTAGATTACCAGTCTAAAAATAGATATGTCGAATATTATTAGCTCTTAATAATATTTGGACTATAAACATTATCTTATTCTCTTGGAGAACTTCAGTTAAGTGCACAGATGTGGCATAGGAGCTGACAGAAGGAATTACGCTATTCCTAAGGGTTATGTGGAGCTATTTCATGATACTTCATTAGAACTCATGTGACAGAGTTTGGTGGAGTTGATTGAGGAAGTTAATGGAGTTGTGTTCATTTTAACTAATCTAAACATAGTTGAGCTATTTGTATCTAGTTTAACTGATTGATACAATTAGTGAGAGTGATGTGAATTAATTATTAATTAATTCACTAATTATAAATTCACTAATCAACTAAAGAATGCATCAGTTAACTTCAGTGCATGGACAGTTTCAGTGGAGACCAGTGCAGAAATAGGTGAAAGAGCAGGTTAACTATCAGTTGTGACTATACTATTGCTATTTGCAACACACGGTGATTGGAGAAACCCATGAGGATTGCGCAGTACAAGCCAGGTGGTTTATGTTATTTAATGAGCCATCCTACAACATTGATTGCGCAATAGAGGCTGGCTATCAACTAGCAAAAGATTGGAGCATGTGTTTTGCTAGATCTAGCTTGATAGTGTGTAGCAATTTGAGGTGTGTTGAGAGCTTGTGAGGAGATTTGTACTATTATTGTTACATGATCTCCATGACATATAATATACAGATAGTTGGGGTTTTAAGCTTTAAGCTTTCCCATGAAATACTGTGTTCATATGTGTGATTGTTTGTGGTTTTAATGTGTGCATGCAATTGATTTTATTTCCGCAATTAATGATCAATGGTAGAAGAGATTCCGTATTATGCATGAAGCTAAAATAGTGTGTGATCAGGAGAATATCGGTGAATAATATATCATTTATTCAAATTTCTACATGGTATCAAAGCAACATTTATCATTGGAGAAATTGCAATACATTGAAGCGGTTGAGTTTTGTGCTGGTGGAATTCGAATTTGCAGTAGTGTTTTCTTGGTGTCGAAGTTGAGATGTCTTTCAACGGATTGCGATTGGAGTATGCCCTTGAGGGCAACTCAAATTATATTGCATGGAAGGACAGGATGGAGGCGGTGCTGGATGACAATGGGTTGAAGGAGTTCATAGATGCAGAAATTCCAAAGCCTACTTCTAGTGATGCTGTCGTACTTGATGCATGGAAAAAGAAGACAGAAAAGTGTCGAAGGATTCTGTTGGAAGGTGTGAAGGATCACATAGTATCCAACCTTCATGGTAAGGCTTCTCCATTCTTGATGTGGAAATATTTGACAGATTTATTTCAAAGCAAGAGCGACCAGAGGAAGTTGGCGCTCAAGGATAAACTCAGGAACATAAAAATGGAGAAAGGCGACAGTATGCCCAAGTACCTCACGAATTTCATCCAATGCAGGGATGAGCTGGGAAGTGTGGGGGTTACTGTTGATGACAAGGGCTTGGTGAGCTTGGCTCTCCTGGCTTTCGAAGAATTGGGAGTTGGCATTCCTATCGTGACTCATGGTCGGGAGAAATTGCCAGGATTGGAGCGACTTTGGTCGGATCTTGTGCAAGAGGAGATAAGGTGAAGTACCATGGATGGATCTTCATCAAATAAATCTGATGAAGAGAATTGCGCTTTGGCTGCCAAAGCAAAGAAGGGGAAGAGCAAGAAAGCTTCTCAATCCGGTGCGAAAGGAAACAAGCGGGACATGTCCAAGGTGAAGAGCTTTCACTGTCACCAACACGGACATTACGCCACTAATTGTCCACAGAAAAGAAAAATAAGCAGGCTGCTGGGACTGAAGCTGGAGAGGCCTTAGCCTCGCAGTTTGAGCTAGATTTTTCATTTATCGCATGCTTGGTCTCAAGTGTGACGGGTTCAGTGTGGTTTCTTGACAGTGGTGCGTCTTTTCACATGACAGGAGATCGAGATTTGTTTACTAATCTGGATGAGAAAGATCTTGGAGTGCACATCGAGATGGGTGATGATGGTAGATACAGTGCGACCGGTATCGGTACCATTTCCTTTGAGAGGGAGACTGGTAAACCATTCCTATTGAAGGAAGTGATGCATGTTCCAGGATTGAAGAAGAATCTTATCTCTGTGGTGATGTTAGAAGACAAGGGATATGATGTTGTCTTTAGCGAAGGAAAGGCTTTCCTGCGCAGTAAGGCAACTGGTGAGACCCGGAGGATAGGGGTTCGAGTTAAGAACCTTTATCAATTGCAGGTAGATGGATGTGCAGCAATGGCAGGCAAGGCAGAAGGAGTGGTGAGCTGGGATGATGGCGAGTTGTGGCACCGAAGATTGGGCCACCTTCACCATGGAGCTTTGAAGATACTGCAGCAGATTTCTACTGGGCTTCCTAAGGGTACTCTTGCACAGTCAGATCAGTGCAAGGGATGTACCTTGGGAAAATTTGTGAAAGCCACTTTTCACGAGAAGGATAGTCGCGCCACGACGATCCTTGAGATAATTCACACAAACGTGTGTGGACCTTTCTCAGTAGCTTCGACAGCAAAGAACAGGTATTATGTGATATTTGTTGATGATTTTTCTCGCAAGTGCTGGATCTTCTTCATGCAGAAGAAGAGAGAGACATACTCAAAGTTCTGTGAGTTCAAGGCACTGGTTGAGAAATAAATATGGAAGCATGTGAAGGCTCTTAGGAGCGACAATGGTGGTGAATTCATCTCTGGCGAATTCAAGGACTTTTGTAGCGCAGAAGGAATTCGAAGAGAGCTCATAGCACCTCATAACCCACAGCAGAATGGGGTTGCTAAGCGAAAGAACAAAATGATCGTGGGTGCTGCATGGGCGATGTTGCATGATCGGAACCTTCCCATACACTTGTGGGCTGAGGCATGCAATACTGCAGTATATGTGCAGAACCGTTGTCCTCACAGGATACTTGGCATGAGTACACCCGAGGAGGCGTTTTCTGGTAAGAGGCCTGATATTTCCCATTTGAGGGTTTTTGGTTCACCTGTTTACATTCATGTGACGAAGGATGCTAGGAAGAAGATGGAGCCGACTGCAGAGGTTGGGATATTTTTGGGGTACACTGATACACCCCACAACTATCGTGTGTATTTTCCAGACAGTCGCAAGACTGTTGTGCGACGGTATATCAAATTTCATGAGGAGAAATCCATGAAGTGTTCGCTTGAGAGGGAGCCACACTTGCATGCAGATGAGGAGCTATTAGTTCCTAAGGATGAGCCTTAGGATGTGGATCAACCACAAGAGGAGGTTCATGGAGTGGAAGAGACCACTCATGCAGCGCCAACCATCAGAGGGCGCAAGCACACTACAGAAGTTGAGCAACTGGCTCAAGATGCAGAGAAGGTTGTAGGAGCACCTACATCACAGCGCAGACAGAGACAGTCACCTGAACGGTATACTGGATACACGGCTCTTATGAGCAAGTGTATCGTGACAGAGCCATCCTCTTTCGAGGAAGCTGTGGAGGACCCCACATGGGTAGATGCCATGGTGGAAGAGTATGATTCGATTGTCAGAAACAGTGCATGGGAGATTGTCCCGAGGCTGGAGGGGAAATCAGTGGTAGGTTTGAGATGGATCTACAAAGTGAAGCAGGCAGCTGACGGGAGTGTGGAGAAGTACAAGGCAAGATTTTTTTCCCAAGGCTTTTCACAGATTGAGGGGATCGATTATGAGGAGACCTTTTCACCTGTCGCAAGGTATTCTTCCATACGGACAATTATTGCTCTCTCATTGCAGATGGGGTGGCACATTCATCAGATGGATGTGAAGATTGTGTTCCTCAATGGAGTCATTGAGGAGGAGGTGTACATAGAGCAGCCTGAATGTTTTGAGATCTTCAACAGCGAGTTGCATGTGTGCAGGCTCAAGAGAGAAATGTATGGGTTGAAACAAGCACCTCGTGCTTGGTACACACGGATAGACAGTTACTTCACTAGACTTGGATTCACCAAGAGTGAGGCGGATCCGAACCTATACCAGATAGTGGTGGAGGGTAAGTTGCTAATCATTGTGCTTTATGTAGATTATTTGATTTTGACAGGTGATGAGATGTTGATACTCTCATGCAAGGATGATCTTGCAAAAGAGTTTGAGATGAAGGACTTGGGCCTCCTTCATTATTTCCTGGGATTGGAAATTTGGCAGCATAGTGATGGACTGTTTTTTTCTCAAGGCAAGTATGCCCAGGAGATACTGGAGAAGTTCAACATGCATGGATGCAAGCCTATTGATACTCCTCTTCTTGGTGGATGGAGGAAGGAGGATGCTACTTCAGCGAAGGTAGTGGATGCCACTATTTATCGACAGTTGGTGGGGTCGCTTATGTATCTGGTCAATACACAACCCAACATATGATATGTTGTGAACCAACTTTCACAAGCTATGGTTAAGCCTACGAAGCTCTACTGGAAGGCAGGCAAGCATGTATTGAGATATCTTAGAGGCACATCGGGATATGGATTATGGTACAGACAGTCGGATGAGGTGAAGCTGTGTGGCTTCACAGATGCAGATTGGGCAGGGAGCCCAACGGACAGAAAGAGCACATCTAGAGGGATTTTAATTATCGGGTCGACAACAGTTTCTTGGTACAGTAGGAAGAAAATATCCGTGGCACTCAGTTCAGCAGAGGCCGAGTATATGGCAGCAATTTTTGCTGCATGCGAGGCTATATGGATGAGGAAGATCCTAGTCGGGTTGTTCGGTTCACACTTGGATCCTACTGTGATTTATTTTGATAATCAGACTTGCATCAAACTCTCGGTTAATCCAGTATTTCATGATAGATCTAAACACATTGACATCAGTATCATCATATCAGAGATTGTGTGCAGCGGAGGATCATGTTACTTTCATACATTCCCACGAAGGATCAGGATGCTGATATCTTGACGAAGGCGCTCACCAAGAGAAAATTCGAATACCATAGAGGCAGGATAGGGGTGGCAGATAATCCTTATCTTGTTGAGAGGGAGTGTTGAGATTGCAACAAGATGATGAGCTTAGTGAAAAGATTCACCTTCACTAAGTGGGCCCGCAGGCTATTTTTTGGCGCAAAGTCTGTTTTTAGACTATGTCTATTTTTAGACATATGGATCATGTTCTATGAGTTGCAAGATGCTATTTGTGGATGGTTGGTCAAGTCGGAAAAAATAGATGGACTTCTATTTTTAGACATACTGGGCGGAATCTATTTTTAGATTGCCAATCTAAAAATAGATATGTCGAATATTATTAGCTCTTAATAATATTTGGACTATAAACACTATCTTATTCTCTTGGAGCACTTTAGTTAAGTGCACAGATGTGGCACAGGAGCTGACAGAATGAATTACGCTATTCCTAAGGGTTATTTGGAGCTATTGCATGGATACTTCAGTTAGAACTCATGTGACAGAGTTTGGTGGAGTTGATTGAGGAAGTTAATGGATTTGTGTTCAGTTTAACTAATCTAAACATAGTTGAGCTATTTGTATCTAGTTTAACTAATTGATACAATTAGTGAGAGTGGTGTGAATTAATTATTAATTAATTAATTAATTATAAATTCACTAATAAACTAAAGAATGCATCAGTTAACTTCAGTGCATGGACAGTTTCAGTGGAGACCAGTGCAGAAATAGGTGAAAGAGCAGGTTAACTATCAGTTGTGACTATACTGTTGCTGTTTGCAACACACAGTGATTGGAGAAGCCCATGAGGATTGCGCAGTACAAGCTAGGTGGTTTATATTATTTAATGAGCCATCCTACAACATTGATTATGCAATAGAGGTTGGCTATCAAGTGGCAAAAGATTGGAGCATGTGTTTTGCTAGATCTAGCTTGATAGTGTGTAGCAATTCGAGGTGTACTGAGAGCTTGTGAGGAGCTTTGTACTATGATTGTTACATGATCTCCATGACATATAATATACAGATACTTGGGGTTTTCAGCTTTAAGCTTTCCCATGAAATATTGTGTTCATATGTGTGATAGTTTGTGGTTTTAATGTGTGCATGCAATTGATTTTATTTCCACAATTAATGATCAATGGTAGAAGAGATTATGTATTATGCATGAAGCTAAAATAGTGTGTGATCAAGAGAATCTCGGTGAATAATATATCAGTTATTCAAATTTCTATAGGAGATAAGTTGAAAATGTAGGTTTTTTTTTCCCTCCAAACTTTGGTGAGGTAATCCAATCTTATTTTATTATTTCCACTATTATTTTATAATATTCCTTAGGAGGCCCATTTTAGACCTCAAAATTTCTCTAATGATCATTCTTCTCCAACTTCATATCACTCAAGGTCCTTTGTCGCTTATGTTTTAAGCCATGAATCCTCCTTCTATCTCTTTGGACTCTTGGTCTCCACTAAGATGGATTTATCAATCTTAACTTAGATGGTGAATCTAAGGGGAATCCAAGTGCTATGGGTTATGGGGTTATTTTTCACAACATTCAAGGTCAAACAATTTTCATCTATGTTGGAATAATGGCCCACAATTGCAACTTAATTTCATGCATTTGAGGTTGGACTCCAATAAGCCATCAAAATAAATTTCCACAAGATAGGGATAATGCTAATAAGGAAAATACTTCATGGAATTAATCTTGAGAAGGTTCATCAAAATTGGAGATTGGAGAATTTCTTATGCTAAATAACAACTCTTCTTCCACATGTTCTAGATTCCCTTAACTCCCATGTGTGTAAAATGGGGAAAAAAGTAACAAATTGGTTGGAAAATGAATGCTTCTCAATCCTATTTTTTCACTTGTGTGGTCCCTCTGATTACACTCTCAAATCTCCACTCAAGGAGGTTTGTCAACTCTAGTTAAAGTTGACCCCTCAACCCTAGATGAGGTGACTAAGGAAGTGATATGGGGTGAAGGGGGTGTGGTTGTCGTTACCTCATGGGAGAATTATTTTAATGGCTTATTAGAGTTAATGCATTTTAAACCAGGCTCACCAATTCCCAAATGTGATTTCAAATCTACTAATGTGTAGGTTTTTGATGTACTTAGCCTTAGGATCTAGTAGGTCATGATGATGTTATTTGTACTTTTCAATTTCTATGTTAATGTTAACCCTCTCCTTTGTAGTTAGTTTCCATTTTTTAATTTCATTAATTCAATCAAGGGAGGTTTTTATTCTATTTGCATGTGCCTTTGTTGGTTGAGTTCATATTTTCTTGTTGATTTTTTAGGAGTGGGGCTAGGCTCCTCGAGCTTGAAACACTTTCCATAATCATAATACTTTTTCAAGCATATTTGTTTTCAAGCTGAGTTGAGGTTAAATTTTGGAGTTGTCTTCCTTGTATGCACAAATATTTTTGGGGATTGTAGGGTGTTGTTTGTTCATTCTCAAAGATGAGCTCTAGATCTTCCTCGTTGGCTTCATATCCCTTAGTAGGATTTTTGTTGTGTAGGTTTTCATGCTCAACAAGTTCTGGTGTTGTTTCAACATTCTATAAAGATAATGAGACAATGAGACCATTATCAACATGGAGGTAGTGGGAGAGGCTCCCCCGATGGTTTCCAATCTTGAGCTCGTGCTTAGTCTTCGACTCGACTCTTTCACTGAGAAAACTCCACTAGAGGTGCAATAGAAGTTGCAAGAGGCGTAGGAGGAAATAATTAAAAGGTGGGAATATCTCCCATATTAATATATTAGTGTTATAATTGAAGATTGTGTTCCTAATACAAGTCATTCAAGGGGAAGACTAAATTGATACTTGAATACTATAAATCTTTAATGGAAACTAAAATCACTCTTGGGGAAGGCCTTGTTGGAAAGAAATGTCAATACGAAGTAAGAAATATTGTTGATTTTAGATGAGTTGTAACTACAATTCAAAGGCATGGAAAACTATTTGGCTTAGGTACAGGCTATTATCATGAATGGAAAGGGAATTTCTCTATAAAGTCTAGATAATATAATGCGCATTGAGGTGGATACTTGAAGTGTGTCTTAATCCTTTGAATGTTTGGAGTTTCTATGTTTTTTGGTATTTTATATTTTTAGGGCTTGTGAAGGTTGTAAATTTCTATTTTATATCATTTTGGACACTCTGGTCCGTAGGCCTAACCCTTGCTTTCTTCTAGTTATTTTTTGGTATTCAACTCTTTACTCGACATAGACATTCATAAATAATAAAACACCACAGGAATTCAGAGATATAAAAGCCATATAATATTTTTTGGGTAATTAAATCCATTAAACCATAACTTCGCAACTCATTAACATTTAAATATTAACCAATAATCACTAACCCATAATACGAAAACTTCTAAACTAGTAAACCCAAATCAATAACCTGCTTACCACCAACCACATAACCACCCTAAATGTTACACACACTATAAATTATTTACCATGGTTAAGTTTAGTTGACCATAATTGGTTATTTTTTACTATGTTTTATTAGTTACCCTATAAACTCCTAATTCCTTACCCACTAACCACTAATGCTAAAATCACTAAACCATTATAACATAAAATAAGATGAACCGTTATAGTACATGGTGTTTTCCTATAGCTCGCTATAGTTAATAATGTTTTACTAACTATATCTAGTATGGGTTGGGTGTTTAATAACTTAGGTTTAGTGGGGCTAGTAAGTAAGGGTTAAGAATTTAATTGATTAGGGGGTTATGTGTTAGATGGAATTTACCAAGTTAGTTGATTGGTGGTTGACAAGAATATAGTTATCCATGGTTAAATATGGTTACTAATTGTTAGAAATGTTTGGTTATACTTGAACATAATTGTCCATGTTTTTTACTATAATTGTCTATGATTAATGATGCCCGAATATAGTTATCCATTCACTTATTGTTAGTTTATTTAGTTAACTATAATTGATGATGGATGGGTATAATTATCCATGGTCAACTATAATTTACTAGTATTGACCATACTTGATCTTAATTAATTAAAATAGATTATGGTTGAATTTGGTCAAAAACCTGTCTTGGAGATAGATCCCCGTTGGGATTTGAAACGTCAATGAATGTTCTATAACACTGTGAATAATCCAGAAATCTCTTCAATAATTATACATGATTGACCATAGTTGACAATTTTTTATTGATGACTTACTATAATACTCCACAATCAAATTTAGTCGGTTATATTTGTCCATTTTCACTATAGTTATCAATAATTAAGTAATTGTGATTTACTATAATTGATTATTATTGAATTTAATTATCACCAAACCACTAACCACTAACATTCATTAACCAACAACCCTTACTTCTTTATCTCAAATCTAAATCCCTTACCCACTAAACCACTTTTCTAACTAATTATAATTCACCACATAAAATATCAAATAAAAATATCTATCACTTCATATATCATACTTTAATAAACTAATATATTTTGTAACCTTTCATATATGAAATTATCCAATAACCTTCTCCCTCATTCACGTCATTTCATATATAAGAGAATTTAAATTTAAATTAATATTCTTTATCTATTTAAAAAAAAAAAATTAAGAAAATGTTTTGAAAACTTGTTTCTGAACCAGGGAAAATTTTAGGGGCCAATATTCGCAGGTGGGCTAATTTTCAATGATTTTTCCAAAAAAAAACCGCCAATTTCCATTTTTTTTTAAATTTGATTCACTCAAATTTTATAGTATAAAATTATTTTACCCTAAAAATTACCAAAAAGTTATATATAGTAATATAAAATAATTAGAAACCTAAATATTTTCACAAAAATACCATCAAAATTTTTAAATTTACATATTGGGGACTAGTAAGATTCGCCAAGGTTTCTAAACTTGAAGATAAACTTCCATCCTTAAAAATTTTCCTGTTCTAAACCCTCGATGGGGGTGACGAACAATGACATATTAAAGCAATTAAGGGGTGTTAATGTCCACTCAATACAACGATATTCTGATGCGACATGGTGATCATAAAGAACCTTGGGTGTTGCACCCAAACATTCTCGAGACAATGCAGATTATTTGAATTTTGGGTCACAGTGGCCCTGGGTATCATTAGAAACTATGAAATATGTGGAAGGTTTTCCAGAGGTTATGCTAGTGCAAGTTTTGCGGGGTGTTGCTCCAGGACGCCCTTAAGACCAATGCCCAGGAGGCATGGATTTTGTGAGCTACTAGGTGAGAATTATATGGAAGCTTGGACTGAAATTGTAGACAAGCTCGTCACCTGGGATTCGGACCCTCGACTACTCCAGGAAGACACCCATAGAGTAGCGAATCTACAGGTAAATGATCACTTTTGGAAATTATTTCAAGTAGAATTTTTGTTTGTTAGTGTCGGTTCAATGGAGACTGCAGAGGTCTTATTCTCCGAGCTCGACCCCTGTGGCTAAGGTCGGGGGTCCTGTTCTCAATCCTCTGGTGTTGTGGTTGGGGTGGCTCATTCTCTTCAATTTCATTTTACCATTTGTTGGTGGGTGGTTCTTTGCCTCTGCATTTGAACAGAATTTGGATGAGGAGGACTTCCTTCTCTGGGAAGGTTATATATACTCTTTTGTGAAAGAAAGCTTTGTTGTGGGTTTGTTTTGGGTTAGTTAAAATTTAGCATTGAATTTTCCTTCGTGTATCTATGGACGAGTGATCTAGGTACCTGAGGCTCGAGGTCAACCCTTAATCCTTCTTATTTTAGCTATCAATCAGAGCATCATAGACAGAGGCCCTCTCAGAGAAGTTTGGGTATATATTGCGTTGTTAAATACCTTGATTGTTTTTGGCGCCTAGGCTTTGGACATCTTACTTTTTCATGCTTTCCAGTTTGAATGGTCACCATAAGTTTTTTCACTGGTCCAATAAAGGAGTATTTTGGCTTGTTAGTGTTAGTCACAATTATGTTTTGGTTTCGAGATCGCAATGTGTGTGGTTCCATATGTTTCTACTTAAAATGGTCTTCAAGCAAGGCATGTCTTAGTAGGAAACTTTTCAGCTGTTGGTAGCCAAAATGTTATGCCAACGTGGGCATGTCCATCATGGTGGCAGACATCATGAACAACAGGGCGCACATGATGACAGACTAGAGGATCTTATTGAGGAAGAGGTGGGAGGTGTTGATGTGGGAAGAGAAGCTGCCCACACCCACACCCATTCTTCGATCCTTGTGGAGAAACCACCTTATGTGGGCATAATTGCGAAACAATTTCATGACATCTAGGTTAATCTGGACATCCTTCATGAACATTGGTATGAGGATCTAAATGAGATCGTGGCCTGCATTAAGGATGTGAAGTTTATTCAGAATGATATCTTGGAACAATTGGATTCAGTGAGAGGTAGCTAGTTCTGCAACAATGAGAGAATGGATGAAATTGAGGTGCACTTGGTCCACATTTACAATCATGTGCATGAAGGTCATGAGCCTCCAACTACTTTGGGTAATAAAGTTTGGAACCCCCTTTTTAATATGCAAATCAGAGGCTATGTTTTAGTCACTTTTATGTATTTTGGAGCAACTGGTCATTTTTTCTATGGGATATATATAATGAATGAGTACACCTCTTATGCTTTTGTTTGACTCTCTTCACTAACAAATCTAGTACGAGTAAAGGGAAGAGAAATGAAAGCCTTCCAAATGTAAGTTGATTTCTCATAATAATATAATTAATCCTTTTTAAATGACAAAAAAAATAATCTCTAGAAAAAAATTCCATTAATCATAATATCCAAAACCTAATTTTTATAAAATTAAACAATTTATTATATTTTAATGAGATGTGTTTAATTATTTATATATTTTTAATGGTTTTAAATTATATATACATCCCATTAAATAAATTAAAAATTAAAAATAAAATTAAATAAATTAAAATTTTTAATTTATATTAATAAATTATTAATCTTATAAATATTCTAATTCTTAAAATTTTAACCCGTGTTATATTATTAAATTCTTATAATTTTATTAACTAATTAATATAAATATATAAAATAAAAGACTAACTCTTAACAAATTATTTATAACTCTAATTAATTTAGTAAATAATATATCCTAATTTTTAACCTTTATAATATTATTAATTTTATTTATATTCTATAATATTATAAATTAATAAAAAAAACTCTTAAAAAGTTAATTTATATCTAAATAACTAATTTCTAACCACGAGTTTCTAACTAAATATTATTTTAAATAACTTAACTAATTTAATAACGGCTAAGTTGTTAACGATTGGACCTCAACTGGACCTTCATCATCTTGCTATTTATTCTTTAGGATTTATTATTTTTTCACCTTTATCTTGAAAATGAACCTCAACCACATTAGTTGGTTTGAAATGTAGACCAAATCTTAATAATGTGATTAATCCAAAAGACATTATTTAGAAATAAAGTAGTTAGAAGTTAAAAAATAACTATATACACATTTTTTTTAGTTAAAACATTTTAAGCACTCTCACTATTTTATGCCCAAGTAACACTCTATCCATTTTATACATTAAAAAATGCAACACAAACAATAAAAAATTACAAGTGGTTATATATATATATATATATATATATATATATATATATATATATATATATATATATATATATATATATATATATATATATATATATATATATATTCAGAGGATCAAATTATTCAAATTTTGCACTAAAAAATAAGTTTCTATTTGATATTGCTAGATCCATGGTTAAAATGGCTATATACTAATGTTATTTCACATGAACATCAAAATATTTTATTTATGGTTGAGAGAGAGTGAAATATTCTTACCACATCTTCTGAGTTGTAATATCAACACAAACTAATCAAGCACAAGGAGAGTGAGATTATTTATATTTTATAATGTTTTTAATTAAAACTAACCACTAACCAAATAGGTATATTTATTTTTTATTTTAATTATGGTTGACACTATTTTTTATATAGAAAATATTTTATTTTTATTTTTATTATAAAAGGAAAAATAATCACACATTTCTTTAAATATAGAATGTTGGTACAACACTAACTTGTAGGAAATTGAAAATAAAATACATTTTTTTTTATAGAAAGTAATATTCAAAATAATATTACTTTTTTAAATTAATAATTTTTTATAAATTTTAAAAATATAAAATTATTTAAATAAAATTTCTAAAATAATTATCAATCATAATTAAATATTATCATCTAATGTGGTTCATTCTCAGTGCATGGTGAAGAAAGAAACTGATCTCATTGAATAAATAGTAAGGATATGTCATTGCTAGATGATAGCTCATAAAACTCTAACAGTTATTTGACTTGATTACTTAATAGGTTATAATATTAGGTTTTAAGAAATAAAATTAAAGAATAATTTAAAATTTTAAAGTTTAATAACAATGATTGAATTATAATTAATATAATAAGAGAGCAAGGGTTAATAATACAGGATATAATATTAAAAAAAAGCAAAAAAATAATCTATAATTTAAAAATGAATACTTAATAAAAATGATTATAATCAGCGGAGAAATGTTATATCTATATATCTATAAACTTAAGAATATAATTAAAGAGATAATTAAATAAAAACATTTATACAAAGAAAAGAAGAATCAAAAGAAAAATATAAAAGAGGAAAATTATTAAAATAAAAAGAGATGAAAATATAACTAGAAATTAAGTAAAAAAAAACCAACTTAGGAGGAAAAAGTCACTTTAAAAACCAGAAACCAACTCACTCTTAATTTCAACATTAATATTTATAATGTTATTTTTAAATACCACTTTTCTATTTTCGTTATTAATAGTTATTTAAATTTCAATAGAAATTCTAATAACTAAAAACAAATTAATTGACTTGAGTGAATGGCCAGCCACTCACTCGTGTTACGTAATTACAATGAGTTAACCATTTAGCTGTGCATTTATTCCGCTGCACACACTGGCATCTGCGGGTGCTGTGGCAGTGGGTATATATATATTAGGGTAGTATATGTTCATAGTTAGATAATGTATTTATTTCAATTTAATAGTGGGTATATATTATCTCTCAATATTTATAGTTAGATAGACTTATAAATATTAATTGTCTTAGTCATGTACTTTTGAATTCCATGCTTCCAGCTAGAATGAAAGAGGTCAGAGGTAACAAAAATGGAAGTGCTTATTTTTATAAGCCAGATTTTGACTGACATGGTTTTTTTAATAAAATTAATGAGTCAACATTCATTTGCAACATTAATAATTAAATTATAATAAAATATTTAGAATTTTTTTTTTGTTTTTACACATTAAAGAATTGATTCACTGATTTGATACGCGAAAAAAACAAAAAAATAAAAAAGATGTTAATGAAAAAGTTGAACACATTAAAGAATTGATTCGGTGATCTGAGATACCAAATTGTCAAATGGGTGAGGAGCATCAGAGACTGAGTTGTCTACTCATGCACGTCGCTTCTTGATTTTAGATTCTGTTCATCGACGTGGTTTTCATTTTATAAAAATAAATTTTGTAATAAGGACTACTCACTTAGCATTGAAATTGATAATCTGATACGGTATAGGTTGATTGATTATAAAAAAATATGGCTCTTCGTGTCTTCAGCGGATCAATTATTTTCACTTGAAAGGCACGGATATCGAGTAATGATCAGATTTCTCATCACTAACTCATAAAAGTATTAAAAGTATTATTGGAAAAATTAAAAATAAAGATTTTTTTTAAATTATTATTGGAAAAATTAAAAATAAAGATTTTTTTAAAATTATTATTAAAATTAGTATTTTAAAAATGTGTGGTGTTTTTTTTTTTTTTTTAATTTGGGTTATTGATAAAGTTTTTTTAATATTTTATCTTTTCAAAATTTAGGTTCAAAATTTATAGTATTTCAAGAAAAGTTTTTGAAATTTTCAATTTTGAAAAAAAAATTACAATATTAAACAATATTTACTAGATCTATTTTAATCTTTGATCTATCAAGGAATCTAGGCTGGTTTTTATATATACATACCATATCTCATCTGGATTCATCTCCCCCTCTCTACTCTCTCCTCCTCTCTTTTAAGTCATCTCTCTCTTCCTTGCTCTCTCTCCCTCTCTCTCCCCCCCTATCTATCTCTCTCTACCCTTCAACTCTATCACTATCTCCCTCCCTGTCTCATTCTCTCTCTCCCCCGTCTCCCCCATCCATATTTATGTATCCCTCTATCCCTCTCTCTCACACCTCCTCTCTATCTTCCCTCCTATCTCTCTACCTTGCCACTAGTCTCTCACCTCTCCTCTCTATCTTCCCTCCTATCTCTCTACCTTGCCACTAGTCTCTCTCTACCTCTATCTTTCTATGTTTTTGTTCTCCCCTCTCCTCTTTCCCCCTCAAATTCCATCTTTCTCTTCCTCCCTCTCTCTTCTCCCTGCCCTCCTCTCTTTCTTCATTCCCTTCTCTACCTCTCCCTTACACCTCCCTACCCATCGATCTCTCTCTCTCTCTCCATTTATATGATGGATAATTTTTACTCTATGTAATCAATGCTATATGTAATGTCTAAAATATTTTACATTTTAATTTTTTATTGTGAAATGAGTTATGGTTTTTAGGCACGTGGTATCAATAATCCATGGTATTGGCTCATAGTATTGTAACAAAACTATTTACAACTTAATAATATCCATGGTAAAATGAGGTGAATACCCATCATTAAAAAACTTGTTATATTGTAGGTTTATTGTAAGTATTAAGTTTTTATGTGCTTATTAATTAAATTTAAATATGGTTATGGAATCATTATTAGTTCTTGGCATGACTCTAACAATAGATTTGTCTATTGCTCACTATTAGTTTAACATTGACCAAAATTCAAACATTTGATTGGACCTTAACTTGAAGGCTTTATTGCAACATTTTCACAATATAATGCCATGTGGATAATTGGCTTACATATTTTATGTCATAATTATTCGTAAGGCATTCCTATTTGAAAACAGCTCCCCTGCCACTGTGTCCATGTCTGAGGCATTGCATTAGATGATTGAAATGTTTTAGGCCATTAAATCCACAAGTATATATATATATATATATATATATATTAATGTTAGTTTTTTTTTTTAATAAGTTAAATTGAATTGAGGTTTTGGTGATTTTTAAGTTAAAACGTTGTTATTAAAAATTTGTTATATTTTTATATGTAAATGTAAATAGTTTTATATATGCTTTTTTATAGTATTCATTTTTTTCTTTTTAATAAGTTAAATTGAATTTAGGTAATAAAATAACAATAACAATAAACTATAAAAATAGCCCATGGTATTAACCCATGATATTCATGTGGAATATAATTTATTTAAAGGGGGAAATTAAGATGGCCTAGATCAATCTTAACTCTGGAGTATTTGTTTTTTCTTTTTAATAAGTTAAATTGAATTTAGGTAATAAAATAAAATAACAATAAACTATAAAAACAACCCATGGTATTGACCCATCGTATTCATGTGGAATATAGTTTATTTAAAGGGAGAAATTAAGATGGCCTAGATCAATCTTAACTCTGGATCTACGAAGAGCCAAGAGGAATCAAATGTCTTGATATGCAAACCTCTTTTAGACTCAAAATATATAAACTAACTATTTAATAAAATTATTTTTAATTGTTTATAACCATTATTCTTTTAAAATTTTACTTAATAAAATGTATCTAAATTTTCATACATCTAAATATACATAGTTTTTCTTGTTTTATATTATTTTTGTTACAACTATTTTATTATTCCAAAAATACATGGTTTTTTTTGTTATATATTATTTATGTTACAACTGCTTTATTATTCATAGGTAGTATTTCTTAATATATAAAAAATGAAATTAATAAAGATGAATGTTCATAATTCTCATTTCTTAATTAACACTAAATTTACCTTTAATCAATTAATTGTAATAGTTTGTAACTACATACATACTCTTTCAATTTTTTTTTGTTAATGAATATCAAAATTTTTCTATTAAAAAAAAAAAACTATATACATATCTTTAATTACCTAATAGTGGCTAAAAAAATTACATGTTTTTACTTTATAATCATAAACTAATTTCACATTATATGATGTCAAACTTACTCAACTTTTTATTCTGAAATTTTAAACAAAGTTTTTGACTGCATAATTTTAGCTTTTATAATTTTTTTATTTTTCAATTCCAAACAAAACTTACAAAACAAAAAACCCAATCAATCCTTACTGTAGATTATAGTTTTAAAAAATTGACACTGTGTGATTAACAATAGAGTAAGTTGAAACAACCCTAAAGGGTTTTTTTGTACATGTTTTATCATAACATTTCCCTCCATCCAATATATATTGGAGAGTCTTCTGAAGAGGGAGTCTATTCTAGTTTATAATCCACAATCAAAGAAAATGGCTAGGGATTTCACAAGTTATTAGTTTGTAACCTGATCCACAATCAAAGGAAAGTTAGATTGAATTTAGGTTTTGGTGACTTTTAAGTTAAAATGTTGTTATTAAAAATTTGTTATATTTTTATATGTAAATGTAAATAGTTTTATATATGTTTTTTTATAGTATTTTTATTTTTATTTTTTATAATAAGTTAAATTGAATTTAGGTAATAAAATAAAATAACAATAAACTATAAAAACAGCCCATGGTATTGACCCATGGTATTCATGTGGAATAGTTTATTTAAAGGGGGAAATTAAGATGGCATAGATCAATCTTAACTCTCCAGTATTTGTTTTTTCTTTTTAATAAATTAAATTTAATTTAGGTAATAAAATAAAATAACAATAAACTATAAAAACATCCCATGGTATTCATGTGGAATATAGTTTATTTAAAGGGGGAAATTAAGATGGCCTAGATCAATCTTAACTCTAGATCTACCAAGAGCCAATAGGGATCAAATGTATTGATACACAAACCCCTTTTAGAGTGAAAATATCTAAACTAACTATTTAATAAAATTATTTTTAATAGTTTATAACCATTATTCTTTTAAAATTTTACTTAATAAAATGTATCTAAATTTTCATACATCTAAATATACATAGTTTTTCTTGTTCTATATTATTTTTGTTACAACTATTTTATTATTCCAAAAATACATGGTTTTTTTTGTTATATATTATTTTTGTATGGTTTTATTATTCATGGGTAGTATTTCTTAATATATAAAAAATGAAATTAATAAAGATGAATGTTCATAATTCTCATTTCTTAATTAACACTAAATTTACCTTTAATAAATTAATTGTAATAGTTTATAACTACATACATACTCTTTCAATTTTTTTTGTTAAAAAAAAAAAAACTATATACATATTTTTAATTAGCTAATTGTGGCTAAAAAACTTACATGTTTTTTACGTTACAATCATAAACTAATTTCACATTATATGATATCAAACTTACTCAACTTTTTATTCTGAAATTTTAAACAAAGTTTTTCACTACATAATTTTAGCTCTTATAATTTTTTTATTTTTCAATTCCAAACAAAACTTACAAATGAAAAAACCCACTCAGTCCTTACTCTAGATTATAGTTTTAAAAAATTTACACTATGTGATTAACAATAGAGTAAGTTGAGACAACCCTAAAGGGTTTTTTGTACATGTTTTATCATAACATTTCCCTCCATCCAATATATATTGTAGAGTCTTCTGAAGAAGGAGCCTATTCTAGTTTATAACCTAATCCACAATCAAAGAAAATGGCTAGGGATTTCACAAGTTATTAGTTTGTAACCTGATCCACAATCAAAGGAAATGGCTGGGGATTTCACAATTTATCATTCACATAGTGATTTATTGAAGTTCTTAGCTGAAATGGATCCTATTAGATGAATGGTGGCTAGAGACACTAAAAAATTCAAAATAGATATTGAAGTTCTAAGTTGAGATGGATCATATTATGGTGGCCAGAGACACAAAAAAAATTAAAATAGATATTTGTTATGACATCCATATTGTCTACAAACCATCCAAATTTCCCACATTATATGATGTCAAACTTACTCAACTTTTTATTCTGAAACTTTAAACAAAGTTTTTCACTACATAATTTTATCTTTTAGAATTTTTTTATTTTTCAATTCCAAACAAAACTTACAAAAGAAAAACCCACTCGGTCCTTACTACAGATTAACCAAATTGACACTATGTGATTAAAAATAGAGTAAGTTGAGACAACCCTAAAGGGTTTTTTGTACATGTTTTATCATAACATTTCCCTCAATCCAATATATATTGTAGAGTACTCTGAAGAGAGTGTATTCTAGTTTATAACCTGATCCAAAATCAAAGAAAATGGCTAGGGATTTTATAAGTTATTAGATTATAGTTTTAAAAAATTGACGCTATGTGATTAACAATAGAATAAGTTGAGACAACCCTAAATGGCCCTTTTTACATGTTTTATCATAACATTTCCCTCCATCCAATATATATTGTAGAGTCTTCTGAAGAGGGAGTCTATTCTAGTTTATAACCTGATCCAAAATCAAAGAAAATGGCTAGGGATTTCACAAGTTATTAGTTTGTAACCTAATCCATAATCAAAGGAAATGGCTAGGGATGTCACAACTTATCATTCACATAGTGATTTATTGAAGTTATTAGATGAAATGGATCCTATTAGATGCATGGTGGCTAGAGACACTAAAAAATTCAAAATAGATATTGAAGTTCTAAGTTGAAATGGATCATATTAGATGCATGGTGGCCAAAGACACTAAAAAATTTAAAATAGATATTTGTTATGACATCCATATTGTCTACAAACCATCCAAATTTCCCACATTATATGATGTCAAATTTACTCAACTTTTTATTCTGAAACTTTAAACAAATTTTTTCACTACATAATTTTATCTTTTATAATTTTTTTATTTTTCAATTCCAAACAAAACTTACAAAAGAAAAAACCCACTTAGTCCTTACTACAGATTAACCAAATTGACACTATGTGATTAAAAATAGAGTAAGTTGAGACAACCCTAAAGGGTTTTTTGTACATGTTTTATCATAATATTTCCCTCAATCCAATATATATTGTAGAGTATTCTGAAGAGAGAGTGTATTCTAGTTTATAACCTGATCCACAATCAAAGAAAATGGCTAGGGATTTTACAAGTTATTAGTTTGTAACTTGATCCACAGTCAAAGAAAATGGCTAGGGATGTCACAAGTTATCATTCAAACAGTGATTTATTGAAGTTCCTAGTTGAAATGGATCTTATTAGATGCATGGTGGCTAGAGACACTAAAAAATTCAAAATAGATATTGAATTTCTCATTTGAAATGGATCATATTAGATGCATGGTGGCCAAAGACACTAAAAAATTTAAAATATATATCTATTATGACATCCATATTGTCTACAAAACATCCAAATTTCCCATCTTATACAACAATTTATAACAATAACCGCTCAATTTACTCTCCAATTTTTAAACCCCCACCCATGTTAAGGAGATCATGGTGTAAAATCAAATGTTCCTCTACTCTTTTTAAAGGGTTCATAAACAAAACAGAGAATGAGAAAGTCAATATTTTGGTATAATAACTTATTTTTAAATCATTGTGACAAAAAAACATCACATTAGCTCACAAAATATATCTAATGCTATAAGGATCTAAAGAGGTATTCACGCCCAGCTTGGAAAACCAGGCATGAAGATGCTTCTAATTTTCAATGAAGTAGTCTTCAAAAGTTACTAGCTCTATTTTAATTACATAAATGTATTGAAAACCAACTGATAGTATTTACTTCAGTTGTTTTATTTGGACGTGTTGCAAGCTGATATTTATTGCTATACAAGTTGAGCATCAAATTATTATGTAACGATTGTGCCAAGAAGTTTTTAAATTATTTCTCTTTAGCTATATCTTATCAATTTAGTATGATTTCAATCAAGAATAGGCTTCAGAGTTTAAGAACTATATCTTAGATCTGAGCACTTGATTCTATTAAAATTTATGAAACAAATTCATTTTTTACAACTTGTATGTTTAAATATGTGATTTTGGAAGTGATGGTGGCTTCTTTAGACACTTGATTAGTATTGTGGAACAAATTTGATTATATCATTAAGGATTGTGAGTAGTTCATGTAGCAGTTTCATTGCTTATAACACATTTTCATATCCTTTGTATAAGATATTGTATATATAGTTCTAACACATTTCCCCGAGACGTTAGCTATATGGTGAGTAGTTGATGTAGAAATTCAATTACTTATAACAAATTTTTATATCCTCTGTATAAGCTATTGTATCTACAATTCTAACACATTCCCCCCAGGTGTTACCTATATGGTGACTAATTGATGATGGATTCTTTAGACACTTTATTAGTATTGTGGAAGAACTTGGAGTATATCATTAAGGATTGTGAGTAATTCATGTAGCAGTTGCATTGCTTATGAAATATTCTTATATCATTTGGATAAGTTGTTGTATATATAGTTATACTATGATATGGATACACATTCCCCCGTGCGTTACCATATTGTGATTGTTGTCCAATTTTTGATATTTAGAGAAATATAATTAAATGATTGATGATTTTGGAACATCAAAGTTACTATGATGAATTTTTATCTTAGGATGACTCCTTAGTGTTGAGATTCAATTTGCATGATGAAGATGCATAGATCGCTTCACAGGAAAACCCTTTTGCCTATTGATAGTAGGTGGTAGTTGTATGAATGGACTATTTATATTGTCCTCACTATCATAAGATTCAGCACAGTCAATTTTTTTTATAAGTATATATACAAGCTATACATATTATGTAGTAAGAAATGTTCTTTACAGTCATTACAGTCACTAAAAGGGGAAATGATCTCAATACACCCCTCTAGATATACAATGTCTCATGGTATTCTTCTCATTTGGTGACACATGGAAATTCCAATACCAAAACTCTTTCACAATGTTGCTCACATTATACAAAAGTCTATCTTGATAAGGTTTCCTACATATATTACCCCAACATGCAAGTTCATCATTCACATGTTATTGAATCCTAATTTTTTAATGCCTCCATAAACTTTGCTTAATGTTTTGTACATTATTGTTTTCATTGAAATCAACCAATTTGATGTAGTTATGTTTCCAACAATACTTGTCAATAATACTTGCACTTATGCCATATTGAGATTGATATTTTGCAATTTTTCCAGGGGTTGATGTCATATTTCTTGATACTAACTCATTTACCTTCACCTCTTTGGAATTTCTAATGCCCAATAATTGAACTATATTTCTTAGATATTTGTGCTTTCAAAATGTATTTAAGAGTTACAATTATAAAATAATATTTTTGAAAATTAAGGTAGAAATTTGATTGTGAAAGTAGTATTTTTTAATGATATAACTAGTAAATCTATTATCCCTTTTTATTTTTTTAATGATTCAATTAAGATTAACATTTGTATGGTGTCATGAGGAGGTTTTTTATTTTTCATGTCAATTACCTTTTATAACTCTAGGAGCTTCTTAATATTGCCTTTTTTTTTTAATAAATAAAACTCAATTATATACTTAAAAATATGATTAGGTAAGTGTTACACAGTAATTTGTCACCGTCCCTACCATTCCCCGTCCCGCACAATGGAGGACCCATTATGTGACCTGTGGGCAATGTCAAGCCTTGAAAATACCTTCATTGCATCCCTTTCCATGAGGACAACATTTCTCATGTTTATCATTTCCTGAGCAGACCCCTAAAAACACATGTTTTTGCATTGGCGCTGGTAGCCCGTTATGTACTCGCGCCAATGGGGGAAAATTAACACTGAGCCCGCGCCAATTGGCGCTCTGTCCCAGTGTTGTACCCGCGCCACTCTGTTTATGGAAAGTTTTTAAAAAAAAAAGAGGCGAAGTTTCGATTACAACAACTTCGTGGATGAGTCATCAGGAGTGGTTTCGCCTGAATAACCACGGCCTTCCTCCTTTGGTCTCTTGTTTCCACCATATGGGGAACCTCCCAAAGGATAAGGCCTCCCTTCCACTATTGTAGGGATCCCAACCTCCTCCTCTCTTCTATAAATATAGCCTTCATCCATTGATGAAGGGGCTGAAAGGCTGAAGGGCTGATAGTCTTGAAGTGCTGAAGCTTTGCATCTCCCTATTCCCAAGTGCCTTTGTGCTGTAAAGAATCCCTTCTTTCCCTTAAGGCCCATTAAGCAAGGAGACCATTGTTACGAGACTCTGGAGAGGTCTCCCTTTCCTTGGCTAGCTTTGCGAGACGTGGACAACCGGGGACCCGTTCGAAGGAGGCTGCGACGTCAGAACTCGGTTGTAACTTCCATTCGTTTATCACTTTAATAGATGACTATGATTATGGTTCCACTCCTTTTGCAATCATGTTAATGCGAGTAATATCTTTTCTGACCGATATTTAGTTACGTATGCTGGTTCCTATGCATGTATCTGTTCGTCTCTTCTGTGTGCAGGTGTTAGTCCACGGAGATCGTGGAAGGATTGTGATCTGCCAGGGCTGAAGGACGGGGGCATCTTCTTCTTCAGATCTAGCGTTGGAATCCAGGTAGGCTCTTATCCCAAGTCTTTCATTTCGTAGCTAGGAGCTTGCGTCATAGCATTGTTTGTTTGTTGCTAGACCCCTGCTGGGCTAGTAGGGATCGCCTCTGTCCGCAGAGGGGATTTACCTCCTCAACAAATTGGCGACTCCGCTGGGGATCGTCCGGTTTTCCTTGTCTCATTTATGATTGTTTCGCTTTGATCGTTTTTCCTTGCTTGATGAACCTTCTGGGTTGGGTTCTTTTTGTGTTTTGGCTTTTGGTTCAGCCCCCAGAGGATCAGATCTGACCTCTGCTTTTCCGAATTTTCACCTTTTCATAGTTGGCTTGATTGGCGCGAGTTTAGACCTGACAGTCGCGCCAGTTGGCGCAGGTTGCCAGTTTATCACTCGCGCCATCCCCTGTCTGGCGCGGATTACAGCCAGACAGTCGCGCCATTTCCTGTAGGTGGTAGGGTTATCCTTGTTCGGAAGTTTCTTTTGGTCAGTATTTTGCTTGTGGGTTTGTTTTAGATTCAGCTTGAAGTGGGAAGTCTGGTTTTGGTTGGGAGAAATTCTTTGTTTTTTCATTTTCAGGCAGTGGCGCTTGTTGTCATTTAGCAACCAGCGCCACTTGGCCATTGGCGCTAGTTTTCAAGTAAAAGTCGCGCCAAGTGGCGCTAGTTGTCAATGTACAAGTCGGGCCACTTTCAGGGTGTATGAAAATTGAGTTTTTTTTTCCCTTAATCCTTCAACAGTGCGTCTTTCCCTTCGGGTCTTTCCTCCGTATGAGCATAGATTACATTGCTCATTATTTGGAATGTCTTCTTTCTATGATTGTTTGATGTAAAAGGGATGAATGCCTTGTTTTGATCTCTTGCTTTGGAAGTCCTTTTTGTGTTTGACCGCATATGTCTTGTCAAATTTTGAGGGATTTTGTCACAAAGTATTTTGAAACAACGGTTGCATTCTTAGTGTTTGTTTGCATCCCTTTTGCCTTCATCCTTCATTAAGGAGATTTGCGTTTATTTAGTTTTCGTCTCAAAGTGTTCTTTTTGTTAAAATGCATTTGATCACATTACATTGAAAAGTATTTTTTGAGATCCATCATTGAACTTAGATTACACTGTTTAATGATTGAAAACTAGAAATCGCTTTGAGTGCATTCTCTTTTATTGAAAGTATGCATTAAGTAGATTCTCATTTCATCGAAAAATGCATTGAGTGCATTCGTATTATTTGAAAAGAAAAGGAAATTGTGCATAGATTACAATTGCATAGTTTTCGGAAAAAGAATTTTGCATAGATTACATTGCATAATTCGCTTCGCTGAATGTTTTAGAATACTTTTGGATAGTGAAAGTCATCTAGTTTTGAAAAGTTTCGTTTTCAGTTTTGCTATTTGTTGCATCATTGCTTGAAGCTCTTTCCTTAACTAGATAGCATTCATCGAATTGAAAGATTTCTTTTCTCATGTAGCTTTGCATTTAGGAGTCTTGTGAGACACTACATACGATAGGGCCTGGAAATTGAAACTTAATTGAAGATCAACTGTAAAATTCATTCAATTAACCTAAGGCAACATTGGAACTTAACGAAACATATTTAGAAGGTCTAGGCTAGAGACGTGTTCCGGCGTCGTTAAACCTAGCAGCTGTCGTTCGCCCGTTGGCTTTAGACAGCGCTAGTACGGACTTGTGCTCCCCGTACCGTCGCGTATATAAAGGGAGACCCCTCTAGGTTTTCAATCCTTTATCCATAGGAAGCCGAGTCTGCCGCCCTATACCCGTGATACACCGAACACAGCATTCGGGGAGACTACCTGCACGTACGAAAAGTCCTTGGTCGATTTCTGTTTCATTTTTGAAACCAAGGTGTATATTGCAGTTCACGGATATTTGGTACACCCTTTGTGCCTAGTTTTTTCCTGAGCAGTCATTTGGTCTTTTCTGACTCCCTAAACTTGAAAAGACCGTCAAGCGCTTGTCCTTTCACGCTTGTGTCAACTCTGAAAGAGATAGAGTCATCTTTTTATCGTTTCTCGACTCTTAAAATATGAAACGGTAGAATTTCTTACTTTCCAATGTGGTAAAAATTAATCACCCACGATTACACGCCTACTTAGATATTGCTTGTTGACCGTTTGATCGTGTGCCCTTAACTCTTTTTTCAGCCCGTGTGTGGTTTTGAGTTTTGATGGCAACTTTTTCAGAGTTTACCAACCAAGGAATCCCTTCAGAAGGGAATCCTAGTCATTTTCCTCCTTTTGGAAATGTTGGTGCTCCTTATATGGCAACGTTGTCCCTTCCTGGGTTAACTGTTGGGTTGCCTGTTTGGTTGTTCTCAACCTCTGTTGTCCCGAATGTCTCCACTACTGTTCAATCAGTTCCTCCACCTGAACAACCTCATGTTGATTCCAAGGTGGACCTCTCCCCTTCTTCGCCTGTTTCTGCGTCCTCATCTTCTACTTCGCCTGGTGAAAGTCTGGATTCGAGTAGCCAGGTGGCTAAGAAGAAGAAGAAGAAGACAAAGAAGAAGAAGTCCGATAAGCGAGAGGTTAAAAGTGGAACTGCTGTCTCTGAAACGTCTCCTCTTGATAACCCTTCCAACCCTCCTCGGAAAGTCAAGTTCCCCTGCATGTTGTGCACGGGAGACCATCTTCTTCGAGACTGCCCTGGCATTCCCAAGGTGCTCGAAACATGGTCCGACGGCCGACCGCTGTTGTCTTTGACTTCCGGGAGCCAGGTTGGGGGCACGCATTCAATTGGTACTGGTAAGGCTCTTAAGAAGCAGGGTAAGATCACCAATCCCTGTAAGTTGTGTGAAGGGCACCATGCTATTCACCTTTGTCCTTATATGGATGAAGCCAAGCGAGTCTTGGACAACCTGACTGTTTCTACACCACGCCTCCCGGCTGGTTATAAACAGCTTTCTTTGAGTCTTCCACCGGCTGATGCCGTGATTGGTCAAGAGTCATCCTTGGTCGATCCCACTCCCCCAGAAATTCAAATTCACGAATCCGTCCTTGACCAACCATTGGTCGTCGGATCGGTTGAACTGGCCCCGTCCGCGGTGCACCAGGTCTTTTCTGTCGAGAGTGGATCTCACACTCCTCATGTCCTTCTGGTTTCTTCAGATTCTTCGGACTTAGAGAAAGATTCTCCTATCCCTGTGCTTCAAGAAGCTCCTCCTCCGCCTCCCGTGATGGAGGCTACGGAGGATATTCCTCCCGCCTTCGAGATGGAGGTCATGGAGGAGGCTTCTGCTTCCGTGACATCAAGGGAAGACCTTCGCATTTCGATGGTAGCCCCTCCGAGTAGTTTGGTCGCTTCCTTTGACTGGAATCGATTTGCAGGATTTCGCCTTCCGTCTTACGTGCCTTTCGAGATCACAGTACAGGCTCTTGGTCTGGTCATACCCAGCACCATTATAGACGAAGGTGCCTCTGTTAGTATTCTGTCATCAACTACCTGGCAAGCTTTCGGTTCACCGCCGCTTGCGCCTGTTACGCAGAATCTGTTGACATTCAATAGAAGAACGAGTCAACTGTTGGGGATCCTTCCAAGGTTACCTGTTACTTTGGGAGGTAAAACCGTCCATATGGACGTGATGGTTGTTCCAGGCCCCTTGGATTTCAATCTGCTCCTGGGGCGAGATTACACTTATGCCATGGGAGCGCTCGTCTCCTCCCTCTTTCGTGTGGCCTGTTTTCCGCATGAAGGAAGGATCGTGACCATTGATCAACTGTCATTCTTTGGTCCTAATGTGGCACCTGGTCCGCCATCACCCCCTCCTGGTTTTTATCCACCTGTTGTCTCTGCCCCACCGCAAGTCAACTATGTGTCTACCTACCCCGTGCCTGTGCCCAGTGATGATGCCGTCGTGCATCAGGTGCTGGGGGCATTAGGTCCTGACTTCCAGGATGTTTTCCTTCCATTGGGAGTGGAACTCTTGGAAGCACCGCCTTCTTGTTCATTTTGATGTGTTTCCTGCTGTATAATGCTTCCTCCTCAGGTCAAAATGTTAAAAATGAAACCGTGTCACGGAGCAAAGTTCCTTGTCTTGTGTCAAGCTCCCTAAAAAATGAAACAAGGTCGTCGGAGCAGAGTTCCTTGTCTTATGTCAAGCTCCTTAAAAAATGAAACAAGGGTGTCTGAGGATAGTTCTTTAATGTTTCAACCTCGTTAAAATAATGAAACACATTCCCGTTCAATTCGAGTCTTTGTTTAGATCTCGTAAAATCCCAGTCGAGTCTTTCTCTTGATCTCGTCACTTGAACCTTCACTCCATCTGCCTTTCATATGGACTGAAGCTTGGGGGGCATGTACCTCGAATTGAGTCACCATGTCAGGGGCATGCTTAAATTGGCATGCTTATCTTTCAAGCATAGTTTGTTTCCGCTGTCTTCCGCTGTTTCAAGCTTGTGTAAAATGAACCCAAGGTTTCTGGCATAGTTTATCTTTGTTTCAAGTTTGTGTAAAATGAAACCAACTTCAAGCAAAAGTTTCTATTTCAATCTTGTGTAAAAATGAAACCTTTCCCATTTTACCTCTTGTGATTGCCATTTTATCAGCCTGTTTTTTCCAGATGAGCCTTGGTTTTCTTACTCCATCGTCACTATCTGCTTGGCCGATCATATGCCTTCACTTGGTTGTTTTACCCGTTCCTGAGGAACCGCTGCTATGAGTGGTCTTGTTAGCCAGCCTCTCGACCTTAATTTGTTCAGAGAAGTTCCACCATTACCGGAACCAGTTGCTACCCTTTATACCACTCGTTCCTCCAGGAGGAGTCATCTTTCAGCTCTTTTCTGACTCTCTAAATATGAAAAGATCGCTGAGGCCCTTGTCGTTTCGATCTCGTTAAAATGGACACGAATCGACATTCACCCAGTATAAGTTTAACCCTTTTTCGGGCTGGGCTGGATCGATTACGAAAAAGGAATACCCTAGCCTATCGCGACTAGGAGGTTTTCCCGGATATTGTTTTCTACCTTTTTGGATCTGGGAAACTATTTACGAAAAGGGACCTGTGGAGTTTTCTTTTCCGCTGTCTTTTCAAACTCTCTAAACATGAAAAGACGCCGAGTTCTTCCTTTGTCAGACTCGTTAAACCCTAATGACATTGGATCTAGTCGAAATGACGTTATCCGAGTTTCTCCTTCCTAGGACTCGTTAAATGCACTAGGATGGATTCGTCCGAAGGACGGACTTATATTACAAGCATATGCTATCCCTTTCAAGCTTGTCATCAAAAATAATTGGGGTACTCGCCAGAAATGGTGGGGGAAAAATGGAACCATCGTCGTTATCGTCGGCAGTATGTCGCTCTTGAACATGGCACTTGTCCGCATTCGTGTCGGGTTGGGGACATCTCATCTCGTTGCTTCACTTTGCTTCCATGGGTTTGGGTAATCTCTTTTGACCTCTCATCTGTTCACTGCCTCGTCACCATGACCTTTGATCCGTTGATGTCAAATACTGCCAAGTCCATTGTCGTGCCGTTTATATGTTCAAGAGAAGTTGACCTCTGCAAATATCAACCTTCCTCTGTTTCTCATATGATCCTGATTCACAAAAAAACATTATGTTCCTCTGTCTCGTGTCGATAATGTGGGAATCATTATGGCCCACCTTCGATCAAGGTCACTTCCTGTCGACTTCAACTCATTATCCAGGAAGTTGGTCTAGAGACTCCTGATGGTACCTTGGAGCCTGCATGCCTCAATGGCAGGTTTGTCGCATTCGACGTGAGGTTTTCATCATTGGCCTCCGATCGGATGATTCTGCGGGTGTTCGACGTCAGCTCATTTATTCACACGCCGTAGATTGTACCTGTAGTACCTTGAGGACCATCATCATTATTGGTGGTTTCTCTCGCGTCTGTTAACAGCTTTCATCATTGGCTGGTAATCAGACGATGTTCTTGCATGTTCGACATCAGCTCACACATTCGCATGCTAGAACTTGTACTTGTTTGGGTCGAGATGGAGTGCAAGACCCTGGATTGTGTCTGTTGTAATCCAGGCTGCGATTGTGGATTATTATCATTATGTACATGACTCACTGATTGGATGGCTGCGACCATACCTGAGTCTATTTGTTTGATCTTAGTTGGATGGCTGCGCCCATACCCCGGATCCGGATTATAGCATACTCTGTTCGGATGGCTGCGTCCATACCATATATATACATCATGTACTTGAGATATCAGTTGTATCTTTCTGCGCAGGTTTTCCGACGGCGGGCCTTCAGTTGGACATGTTCTCGTAAAGCATTTCACCCCTCTCTCTCTCGAGCCTCATGCTTTAGGGGGCATCTGTTACACAGTAATTTGTCACCGTCCCTACCATTCCCCGTCCCGCACAATGGAGGACCCATTATGTGACCTGTGAACACTGTCATGCCTTGAAAATACCTTCATTGCATCCCTTTCCATGAGGACAACATTTCTCCTGTTTATCATTTCCTAAGCAGACCCCTAAAAACACCTGTTTTTGCATTGGCGCTGGTAGCCCGTTATGTACTCGCGCCAATGGGGGAAAATTAACACTGAGCCCGCGCCAATTGGCGCTCTGTCCCAGTGTTGTACCCGCGCCACTCTGTTTATGGAAATTTTTTTAAAATAAGAGGCGAAGTTTCGATTACAACAACTTTGTGGATGAGTCATCAGGAGTGGTTTCGCCTGAATAACCACGGCCTTCCTCCTTTGGTCTCTTGTTTCCACCATATGGGGAACCTCCCAAAGGATAAGGCCTCCCTTCCACTATTGTAGGGATCCCAACCTCCTCCTCTCTTCTATAAATATAGCCTTCATCCATTGATGAAGGGGCTGAAAGGCTGAAGGGCTGATAGTCTTGAAGTGCTGAAGCTTTGCATCTCCCTATTCCCAAGTGCCTTTGTGCTGTAAAGAATCCCTTCTTTCCCTTAAGGCCCATTAAGCAAGGAGACCATTGTTACAAGACTCTGGAGAGGTTTCCCTTTCCTTGGCGAGCTTTGCGAGACGTGGACAACCGGAGACCCGTACGAAGGAGGCTGCGACGTCAGAACTCGGTTGTAACTTCTATTCGTTTATCACCTTAATAGATGACTATGATTATGGTTCCACTCCTTTTGCAATCATGTTAATGCGAGTAATATCTTTTCTGACCGATATTTAGTTACGTATGCTGGTTCCTATGCATGTATATGTTCGTCTCTTCTGTGTGCAGGTGTTCGTCCACGGAGATCGTGGAAGGCTTGTGATCTGCCAGGGCTGAAGGACGGGGGCATCTTCTTCTTCAGATCTAGCGTTGGAATCCAGGTAGGCTCTTATCCCAAGTCTTTCATTTCGTAACTAGGAGCTTGCGTCATAGCATTGTTTGTTTGTTGCTTGACCCCTGCTGGGCTAGTAGGGATCGCCTCTGTCCGCAGAGGGGATTTACCTCCTCAACAGTAAGAGAATTTTAGGATTATAATTTTTCTTTTGTCCAAGTTGACCATGTGAATGCTTATTTAACTAAAGTTGGCTCCCATGTTCAATACCTCCCCATGGGGTTTGAAGATAATAGGTAATGGAAATTTAATGACATATAAAACAAATAATTTATACGTCAAAAAATCAGTTCTATATATTATAGTAGTTATTGTTTGAGTAATCTTTCAATTTGACATTCAATTCTTTATTAATAAAGTTGTTTTATTTAGTAGGGTGTAAAATAATTTTGTAATCAAATAATAGGATAAAACATATTCACAATAAAATTTATTTGAATGAATAGATGTGTGTAAAATATTTTAATGAGAAACTAGATTTGTAATTATAAAATACAAACTATAACTTAAATTTATGAAATTACTTCGTATTTTTTTCTTATGTATATAGAGAAATACTAAACCAAGTTTGGAGTAAAGAAAATAAACCATAACATGAACAACAATATCTCCTTCCAAAAATGTCTCCATATTAAAATGACATTCACTTTCTTGTATAACAAGACTATTGTTCTTCATATATAATTTCTCAAAAGCATGCAATTGGCACTCAGATATGTAGATGAACTTGAAGTAAACTGTTGAGATTCAACAAGATGATGAGCTTAGTGAAAAGAATCGCCTTCACTAAGTGGGCCCGCAGGCTATTTTTGGTGCAAGTCTATTTTTAGACTATGTCTATTTTTGGACATGTCGATCATATTTCAGAAGTTGCAGGATGCTATTTGTGGATGGTTGATCAAGTTGGAAAAATAGATGAAATTCTATTTTTAGAATATTGGGCGAAGTCTATTTATAGATCGTCAATCTAAAAATAGATGCATGTCGATCATTATTAGCTCTAAATAATAATCAGACTCTAAACATCAACTTATTCTCTTGGAGCACTTCAGTTCAGTGCACAGATGTGGCACAACAGTTGACAGAAGGAATTACGCTATTCCTAAGGGTTTACAGGAGCTATTGCATGGAGGACTCAGTTAGAACTCAAGTGGCAGAGTTATGACACAGTTGGAATAAGTAGTTATGGAGTTGTATTTAGTTTAACTCAGTTAGACTCAGTTGAGCTAGTTGTATCTAGTCTAACTGATTGATACACTAGTGAGAGTGGAGTGAATTAATTATTTAATTAATTTAAAAATAATAACTCATTAATCAACTGAACAATACAACAGTTAACTATAGTGCATGGCAGTTTTAGTGGAGATTAGTGGAGAGATAGGTGAAAAGGCAAGATAGACTATCTGTTATGACTATTAGTGATGCAATGATTGCATCAAACACACAGTGGAGATGCTAATGAGGATTGCGCATTCAATCCAAGAGTAATTTGAATTCATTTAGAGCTATTATTCATCAAATATTGCGCAATGGAGGCAGGCTAGCAGGTGGCAAAGATCGGTGCATGGATTTGCAAGATTGGGTCTGATTAGTGTATGATGATTGTACTGTACTGAGAGCTTGTGATAATATTTGTATGTTTTTATGAGATTTTCATATGATCTCCATGTTACATAATATATATTTGGGGTTCTCAGCTTTAGGCTTTCCCAGTTAAAAACTGTGTTATGTGCAATTGAATATTTTTGTTTATGCTTCACATGTGTGTGCAATTAATTTTTCTACAAAAGATTAACAAGTGGAATAGATTCAGTATCTTGCATAAAGTTAAATAGTGTGAGATTAGGTGGATCTTGGACATATTCATGCTTAGTGCATATAATTTCTACCTGGTATCATAGCATTGTTGATTGAAGATTTCAATTGTGAAGTGAGTTTGTGCTGGTGGACAATTCGAATTTGCTACAGAAGATTCTTGGTGCAGAAATCGAGTATACATTGAAATGTCTTTCAACGGGTTGAGATTGGAGTATTCCCTTGATGGGAGCTCAAATTAAATAGCCTGGAAGGACAGGATGGAGGCAGTGTTGGAGGATAATGGGCTGAAGGAGTTCATCGATAGCGATTTTCCTAAGCCGAGATCTAGTGATGCTGCATTACTTGATGCATGGAAAAAGAAGACTGCAAAGACGAGGAGGATTATGTTGGAAGGTGTGAAGGACCACATTATGTACAACCTTCATGGGAAAGCCACTCCATTCTTAATGTGGAAGGCTTTGACAGATTTTTTCCAAAGCAGAAGTGACCAGAGGAAGTTGGCGCTTAAATACAAGCTCAGAAAAATAAAAATGGAGAAAGGTGACAGTATTCCAAAATACCTCACAAAGTTTGTCCACTGCAAGGATGAACTGAGAAGTGTGGGGGTTACTGTTGATGAAGAATACTTGGTGAGCTTGGCTCTCCTTGGGCTTCCGAAGAGTTGGCATAGCTACGAAGACTCTGTCAATAAACGGGAGAAACTACCAGGATGGGAGTGACTTTGGTCGGATCTTGTGCAAGAGGAGATAAGGTGGGGTACCAGGGATGGATCTTCATCGAAGAATGAAGATGAAGATAATTGCGCTTTGGCTTCCAAAGTAAGGAAAGGGAAGGGGAAGAAAAATCCTTCTAAATCCAGTGCGAAAGGCAAGAAGCAGGACTTGTCCAAAGTGAAGTGTTTTCACTATCATGAGCATGGACATTTCGCCACTAACTGTCCACAGAAGAAGAAGAATAAGCAGGCTACTGGATCTACAGTTTGAGAGGCCTTAGCCTCGCAATTTGAGCTAGATTTTTCCTTGATCGCATGCTTGGTTTCAAGCTGCATGGGATCGATGTGGTATCTTGACAGTGGTGTGTCTTTCCATATGACCGGAGACAAAGAGTTGTTCAGTGACTTGGAGGAGAAGGACCTCCAGATGCATATAGAGATGGGCGACGATGGTCAATACAGTGCGACTGGAATTGGGACCATTACCTTTGAGAGGGAGTCCGATAATCCATTCTTGTTGAAGAATGTCATGCATGTTCCAGGTTTGAAGAAGAACTTGGTCTCAGTCACAATGCTGAAGACAGGGGTTATGATGTTGTTTTCAGTGAGGGAAAAGCCTTCCTTCGACATAAAACATTGGGTCAAACCAAGAAGATAGGGGTTCGAATTAAGAACCTCTACAAGCTATAGGTAGATGGCTGCACTGAAATGGTAGGCACAGCAGAAGAAGTGGTGAACCGGGATGAGGGCGAATTATGGCACAGGAGATTGGGCCATCTTCACCATGGCGCTTTGAAAATTTTGCAGCAAATTTCTACTGGACTTCCCAAGGGTACTCTTGCGTAGTCAGATCAGTGCAAAAGATGTACAATGGGTAAGTTTGTGAAGACCACCTTTCATGAGAAGGAGAATCATGCTTCGGTGATCCTAGAGAGAATTCACACAGACGTGTGTGGACCATTCTCGGTTGCTTCAACAATGAAACACATGTATTATGTGATATTTGTTGATGAATTTTCTCGTAGATGCTGGATCTTCTTCATGCAGAAGAAGAGTGAAACGTTCTCAAAGTTCTGTGAGTTCAAGCCATTGGTGGAGAAGGAGTCGGGGAAGCAGGTGAAAGCTCTAAGGAGCGATAATGGTGGTGAATACATCTCTGGCGAATTCAAAGACTTTTGTAGCAAAGAAGGAATTCAAAGAGAACTCATAGCGCCTCATAACCCACAACAGAATGGGGTCACGGAGAGGAAGAATAGAATGATCATGGGTGCTGCACAAGCTATGCTTGAGAGGGAGCTAGACTTGCATGCAGTGAAGGAACTGCTTGTTCCGAAAGATGAGCCTCCGGATGTGGATCAGCCATAAGAGGAGATTCATGGAGTGGAGGAGTCCACTTATGCAGAACCAAACATCAGACAAGGCAATAAGCGTACCACAGAAGCTAAGAGACTGAAGGTGGATGCGACACAGAATGTAGGAGTCCCTACATCACAATGCAGACAGAGACAATCACCTGACCGATATACTGGATACATGGCTCTTATGAGCAAGTGTATTGTGACAGAGCCATCTTCTTTTGAAGAACAACGCAAGAGCCCACATGGGTAGATTCCATGGTGGAGGAGTATGACTCCATTGTCAGAAAAAGTGCTTGGGAGATTGTTCCAAGGTTGGTGGGAAAATTAGTTGTAGGATCAAGATGGATCTAAAAGGTAAAGCAAGCTTCTAATGGGATCGTCGAGAAGTATAAGGCAAGATTTATTGCCCGGGGCTTCTCACAGATTGAGGGGATTGACTATGAAGAAACCTTTGCACCTGTCGCACGATATTCTTCTATACGGACCATCCTTGCTCTCTCAGCGCAGATGGGTTGGCACATTCATCAGATGGATGTGAAGACTGCGTTCCAATAGGATCATCGAGGAAGAGGTGTACATTGAGCACCAAGGATTTGAGAGCTTCAAATAGCCGAGTCGCATGTGTGTGCTCAAAAGAGTGTTGAATGGTGAAACAAGCACCCCTGCTTGGTACACCTAAGGACGATGCTATTTCACCAGACTTAGCTTCACCAAGAGTGAGGCAGATGCAAACCTGTACTAGATTGTGGTGGAGGGTAAGTTTTTAATCATTGTACTTTATGTTGATGATTTAATACTAACAGGTGATGAGCAGTTGATACACTCATGCAAGGCAGATCTTGCAAAGGAGTTTGAGATGAAGGATTTGGGCCTCCTTCATTATTTCCTTAGATTGGAAATATGGCAGCGGGAAGGTGAACTGTTTGTGTCTCAAGGCAAGTATGCCCAAGAGATACTAGAGAAGTTTCACATGTAAGGCTGCAAGCCTATAGACACTCCTCTTCTAGGTAATTGAAAGAAAGAGGATGCTACATCGGCAGAGGTAGTGGATTCCATTGTTTATCAACAGTTGGTGGGTTCGCTCATGTATTTAGTTAATACAAGACCGGACATATGCTATCCGGTGAACCAGCTTTCACAAGCAATGGTTAAGCCTACCAAGCTCTTTTGGAAGGCAGGCAAGCATGTCCTAAGGTAAATCAGGGGAACATCTGAGTATGGCTTATGGTACAGACAGATGGATGAAGTGAAGTTGTATGGCTTCACGGATGCAGATTGGGCAAGAAGCCCAATAGACAGAAAGAGCACATCAGAAGGTATTTTTAGTATCAAATTTACATGAGTTTCTTGGTACAGCAGGAAACAAAGATCCGTGGCACTCGGCCTCAATAGAAGGGACACAGCTGTTTAGCCGCATGAGGCCATTCCAGATGAGGAAGATCTTGGTTGGTTTGTTCGGTTCACATTTAGATCCCACAGTGATACATTGTGATAATCAAAGTTGCATTAAACTCTCGGTTAATCCTGTATTTCATGATAGATCTAAACATATTGATATCCAGTATCATCATATCAGAGATTGTGTATAGCAGAAGATCATGTTGCTTCAGTACATTCCTACGGAGGATCAGGATGCAGATATTCTGATGAAGGCGCTCACCAGGAGCAAATTCAAATACCATAGAGGCAGGATTGGGGTGAAGGATAATCCCTATCTTGTTGAGAGGGAGTGTTTAGATTCAAAAAGATGATGAGCTTAGTGAAAAGAGTCGCTTTCACTAAGTGGGCCCGCTAGCTATTTTTGGCGCAAGTATATTTTTAGACATGCCCATCATATTTAAGTCATAAGATGCTATTTGTGGATGGTTGATCAAGTTGGAAAAATAGATGAAATTATATTTTTAGAATATTGGGCGAAGTCTATTTATAGATCGTCAATCTAAAAATAGATGCATGTTGATTATTATTAGCTCTTAATAATAATCAGACTCTAAACAACAACTTATTCTCTTGAAGCACTTCATTTTAGTGCACACATGTGGCACAGCAGTTGACATAAGGAATTATGCTATTCCTAAGGGTTTACTGGAGCTATTGCATGGAGGACTCAGTTAGAACTCAAGTGGCAGAGTTATTTCATAGTTGGAAGAAGTAGTTATGGATTTTTATTTAGTTTAACTCAGTTAGACTCAGTTGAGCTAGTTGTATCTAGTCTAACTTATTGATACACTATGAGAGTGGAGTGAATTAATTAGTTAATTAATTCACAAATAATAACTCATTAATCAACTCAACAATACAGCAGTTAACTACAGTGCATGGCAGTTTCAGTGGAGATCAGTGGAGAGATAGGTGAAAGGGAAAGATAGACTATCTGTTGTGACTATTAGTGATGCAATGATTGCATCAAACACAAAGTGGAGATGCAAATGAGGATTGTGTAATCAATCCAATAGTAATTCGAATTCATTCAGATCTATTCTTCATTAGAGATTGCGCAGTGGAGGTAGGCTAGCAGGTGGCAAAGATCAGTGCATGGATTTGAAAGATTGGGCCTGATTAGTGTATGACGATTGTATTGTACTGAGAGCTTGTGATAAGCTTTGTATGTTTGTATGAGATTGTCATATGATCTCCATGTTACATAATATATAGTTGGGTTTTTTAGCTTCAGGCTTTTCCAGTTAAAAACTGTGTTATGTGCGATTGAATATTTTTGCTTATGCTTCACATGTGTGTGCAATTAATTTTTCTACAAAAGATTAACAAGTGGAATAGATTCAGTATCTTGCATAAAGTTAAATAGTGTGAGATCAGGTGGATCTTGGACATATGCATGCTTAGTGCATATAATTTCTACAAATAAAAATTCTCTTTATTTACACCTATGCTAGATATATTGTACTTGAATGTATTTAAAATATCTTATTTTAGTTACATGCTCATTTCATGCTTGTTTTAGAGGATTATTAATCACCAAAGGATTTTCACCCCAATTTCCTATTTCAATATCTATAACAAAATTAAAAAAAAAATTAAAAAAATTAAAAATTTTAATTTATATTAATAAATTATTAATCTTATAAATATTCTATTTCTTACAATTTTAACCTGTGTTATATTATTAAATTATTATAATTTTATTAACTAATTAATATAAATATATAAAATAAAAGACTAATTCTTAACCAATTATTTATAACTCTAATTAATTTAGTAAATAATATATCCTAATTTTTAACCTTTATAATATTATTAATTTTATTTATATTCTATAATGTTATAAATTAATAAAAAAAAAAACTCTTAAAAAGTTAATTTATATCTAAATAACTAATTTCTAACCACAAGTTTCTAACTAAATATTATTTTAAATAACTTAACTAATTTAATAACGGCCAAGTTGTTAACTATTGGACTTCGACTGGACCTTGATGCATCTTGCTATTTATTCTTTAGGATTTATTATTTTTTCACCTTTATCTTGAAGATGAACCTGAACCACATTAGTTGGTTTGAAATGTATACCAAATCTTAACAATGTGATTAATCCAAAAGACATTACTTAGAAATAAAGTAGTTAGAAGTTAAAAAATAACTATATATACATTTTTTTTAGTTAAAACATTTTAAGCACTCTCACTATTTTATGCCCAAGTAACACTCTATCCATTTTATACATTAAAAAATGCAACACAAACAATAAAAAATTACAATTGGTCATATATATATATATATATATATATATTTTCAGAGGATCAAATTATTCAAATTTTGCACTAAAAAATAAGTTTCTATCTCAAGAGATTTGATCTCTCAATTATTGCTAGATCCATGGTTAAAATGGCTATATACTGATGTTATTCACATGAACATCAAAATATTTTATTTATGGTTGAGAGAGAGTGAAATATTCTTACCACATCTTGTGAGTTGTAATATCAACACAAACTAATCAAGCACAAGGAGAGTGAGATTATTTATATTTTATAATGTTTTTAATTAAAACTAACCACTAACCAAATAGGTATATTTATTTTTTATTTTAATTATGGTTGACACTATTTTTTATATAGAAAATATTTTATTTTTATTTTTATTATAAAAGGAAAAATAATTACACATTTCCCTAAATATAGAATGTTGGTACAACACTAACTTATTGGAAATTGAAGATAAAATACATTTTTTTTTTTTTATAGAAAGTAATATTCAGAATAATATTACTTTTTTAAATTAATAAATTTTTATAAATTTTAAAAATATAAAATTATTTAAATAAAATTTCTAAAATAATTATCAATCATAATTAAATATTATCATCTAATGTGGTTCACTCTCAGCGCATGGTGAAGAAAGAAACTGATCTAATTGAATAAATAGTAAGGATGTGTCATTGCTAGATGATAGCTCATAAAACTCTAGCAGTTATTTGACTTGATTACTTAATAGGTCATAATATTAGGTTTTAAGAAATAAAATTAAAGAATAATTTAAAATTTTAAAATTTAATAACAATGATTGAATTATAATTAATATAATAAGAGAGCAATGGTGAATAATAATACAGAGTATAATATTAAAAAAAAAAATAATAATAATCTATAATTTAAAAATGAATACTTAATAAAATGATTATAATCAGCGGAGAAATGTTATATCTATATATCTATAAACTAAAGAGATAATTAAATAAAAACATTTATACAAAGAAAAGAAGAATCAAAAGAAAAATATAAAAGAGGAAAATTATTAAAATAAAAAGAGATGAAAATATAACCAGAAATTAAGTAAAAAAAAAAAACCAACTTAGGAGGAAAAAATCACTTAAAAAACCAGAAACCAACTCAGTCTTAATTTCAACATTAATATTTATAATTTTATTTTTAAATACCACTTTTCTATTTTCGTTATTAATAGTTATTTAAATTTCAATAGAAATTCTAATAACTAAAAACAAATTAATTGACTAGAAGTGAGTGAATGGCCAGCCACTCAATCGTGTATGATAAATTTATCTTTACGTAATTACAATGAGTTAACCATTTAGCTGTGCATTTATTCCACTGCACACACTGGCATCTGCGGGTGCTGTGGCAGTGGGCAAAGTATATTTATCATTTTATTGAGTTATTAATATATTAGGGTAGTATATGTTCATAGTTAGATGATGTATTTATTTCAATTTAATAGTGGGTATATATTATTTCTCAATATTTATAGTTGGATAGACTTATAAATATTAATTGTCTTAGTCATGTACTTTTGAATTCCATGCTTCCAGCTAGAATGAAAGATGTCAGAGGTAACAAAAATGGAAGTGCTAATTTTTATAAGGCAGATTTTGACTGACATGGTTTTTTTAATAAAATTAATGAGTCAACATTCATTTGCAACATTAATAATTAAATTATAATAAAAATTTTAGAATTTTTTTTTGTTTTTACACATTAAAGAATTGATTCACTGATTTGATACGCGAAAAAAACAAAAAAATAAAAAAGATGCAGTTAATGAAAAAGTTGAACACATTAAAGAATTGATTCGGTGCTCAAAAATGAGATACCAAATTGTCAAATGGGTGAGGAGCATCAGAGACTGAGTTGTCTACTCATGCACGTCGCTTCTTGATTTTAGATTCCGTTCATCGTCATGGTTTTCATTTTATAAAAATAAATTTTGTAATAAGGACTACTCACTTAGCATTGAAATTGATAATCTGATACGGTATAGGTTGATTGATTATAAAATATGGCTCTTCGTATCTTCAGCGGATCAATTATTTTCACTTGAAAGGCACGGATATAGAATAATGATAAGATTTCTCATCACTAACTCATAAAAGTATTAAAAGTATTATTGGAAAAAATAAAAATAAAGTTAAATTAAATTAATTTGCTAAATTATTGAATTTTTTATAATTATTATTTTAAAAATGTTTTTTTTTTTTTTTTTTTTTTTTTTTTTGGGTTATTTACAAAGTTTTTTAATATTTTATCTTTTCAAAATTCAGGTTCAAAATTTATAGTATTTCAAGAAAAGTTTTTGAAATTTTCAATTTTGAAAAAAAAATTTACAATATTAAACAATATTTACTAGCTTAGATCCATCTTAATCTCTATCTATTAAGGAATCTAGGGTGGTTTTTATATATACATACCATATCTAAGCTGGATCCATCTCCCCTTCTCTACTCTCTCCATCTCTCTCTCTTCTTCTCTCTCTTAAGTCATCTCTCTCTTCCTTACTCTCTCTCCCCCCCATCTATCTCTTTGTACCCTTCAACTCTATCACTATCTCCTTTCCTCTCTCATTCTCTCTCTCCCCCATCCATCTTTATGTATCCCTCTATCCCTCTCTCTCACACCTCCTCTCTATCTTCCCTCCTATCTCTCTACCTTGCCACTAATCTCTCACCTCTCCTCTTTATCTTCCCTCCTATCTCTCTAACTTGCCACTAGTCTCTCTCTAGCTCTATGTTTCTATGTTTTTGTTCTCCTCTCCCCTCTCTCCTTGTGACCAGCTACATTTACTGCTAACTAGTTGGTTAACTAGTTAAGTGATTTGTATATAATTGTTAAGGAAAAACTGAGACAATTTATGTTATTTATTTTAATAATAGAATTATTATGGAAAATAAACTGGATAAAAGTAAATAAAAGCCGATGGTGAAATGTTTTTCCAAGAACTAGAAGTGGTTGGGGACACTTGGAAACAGTTCCCTGCTCCTCTGAGGATAAAAGGTTATCCCAGTGAGGAGTACGCGTTGTGTTCTAGTTGGGAGGAAGGAGTGTGGATTTTCCAGAGCTGGTAGAGACCAGTGGAAAAACACTCAGAAAAGCCTGAAACTAATTTTCTGGTTTTGGCTAGACTGTCTATCTTGAGGTCATAGCAGAAAAGAATCCACTGCTAACCCGTACCTTTCTAGAATCTAGAGCACGGGGGCAGGAGAAGGACGCAATCGCCTCTCTTGAAGGTTGGGAGGACCACAACTATAAATCTGCTAATCAGATAAGTAAATTTTATGAAACTCTATTTGATTTCTTAAGTTGCAGATAGAAATTATTTATATAACAGTATATGTCATAACTTCTATAAAGAAATGCTAGTATGAGGGTTTTTGTGAAGTTTAATGTTTATTTATGAAGCTAGGTTAAACAACAGAAAGAAAGTGTATTAGATAGAATTCTTGAAATTATGTTTAACAACAGAAAGACTGTAAAATTTTCTAGAAATTCTGAAAATTCACAAATGACAGTATTTATTATAAAATTACGTAAACTGTGCACGTAACAGATAGACTGTACATAAATAAGTAAATATCTTAATTGTCTTAATTTTTAATTTACTGGAAATGTATTTAGAAAAGAGATAAAATCAGAAAATATGTATAGACAAATGAACTGGAAAACTTCAGGTTAAGTTTTAGGTCAATTCGATGAGAGATTATCTGGACTTTTGATCTTGGGTTTAGGCAAAAACCCTACCCATGATACCTCATCCTTATAAATACAGTCATACACAGACAATTTCACATCACAGAACACCTTATATGTAAAAGAAAAAAGGAAGGAAACGTATATAATGAAATTCTATATGATCTTTCCAATTTCAACGTTATTTATATAAATATCGAAAACTCAGAGCGTATCATAATAAAAAAACTTAGTTCTATAAGGAACTAAAGAATAATTGGAAATAGATCTTTCAATTATAGTGAGAGCTCAAATCCAAAGTTAGAAACTATATTTATTAAAAACAGAGAAAAGCAAAGTTCAGTAAATTCATGAGAACCAACAAGAGCTAACCTGGTAAACAATATAACGGTGAAAGATTTCCTGTTTTCAATAAGTAACGAATATATATATATATATATATATATATATATATATATATATATATATATAGTTTTCTTGAAACAATAAAGAAAACAAAACAGAAGTTATACTGGTTATGTCGACCATCCATAAGGAGGGACATAAAAATCCACTATATAATAAAATCCGTTCCACTAGAATGTTCATACCAGAGAATAGTATTAAAACCCTTAAGGGTACAACAGTATGAATGTATATGAATATTACAGAAAAACCAATATTCTCAACTACGCGGAAAGATTTACATCCAAATACCGCCAGTAATAAAACTCGAAACTAAATTCCAATATTGACTAGTTAAGATTGGAAATCCTTCTCTCTCTTTTAAATATCCTTGAGAAGGCAGGAAGGTCGCATCAGCTGATTAACGAGAGCAAGGTTATTGTTGGGTATTAAATACCTGGAAGAAAATCCGCAGGCAATCGTTAGTCGAGTGAAGGTATTTAGAAGATATTCAAGAATGAATTTGATCACACCTACCCAAGTGGTACAATCGACCTGCAAAGAAATTAAACCAAGGTATAGTTATCAGTACCGAGACTATCGCATGAGCCAGATAAAACGCATAGCACAAGATTGCGTAAGAACAGAAACTCTTTAATGATAATAACGATTTTAACAGATAAATTACCTGGAGGGTTTGAGGTGACCATTCGGGCGTATTCTTCCTTTGAAGCATTGAGATTCATTAAACGGGAGAAACCTCTGTAAATTTATAAACAGTGGAAAACGAAAATCGAATGCAATGCATTAAATCTAAGTTAAAAGAAGCCCTGAGAGTAGTGGCGAACAGAGATACCTCTGTTAAGCAAATAATTCCAGTTGTATTCATAAACAAGCTCGCCTCTACAGACGAATCAACAAGAACAAATCTTGCAAGGAAGATCCACAGCGTAAGGCGCAGTACCAGCGAAGGAATTTCTCATTAAATTCATAAAAAAAAATGCAGTAAGGATTCACTGCGTAGCCAAAGCCTCGACTTTCCAGATTTCACAGCAAACAATGGAGAAATGAACCGGGTAGAAACCCTTCTTGGAGTCAAGTGCCGGGAGGCGCTAGGTTTGGCGGAAGAACCAAGAAAAATTCCTGCCCAAATTCTTGGTCGTTGATCTAACCAAGATCAATAGAGAGGACTTCAACAACAAACCTAATGAATCGCATTGAGATCCGGAAATGTCTACCAATTGTATTATTGCATTAAAGTGACGTACCTGGGCTTTCAATGGAATTTAACACGCCAGCTCAGGTGTTGGTGGAAGCGTTACATGCGATGGGTATACGTTAACATGAATGTTATTGTGACTGTATGCAATGTTTTTAATTTGTTCATTTCGATTCTATGTCAAACCTTAATATGTTTCATTATGTGCAATGATAAACTTTGGAAAGTAAATATTACGCACATAACATATATATGAATCTCTGATATGGGTTGAACCTTAGTAAGGTAAATAATATTTACACAATTGCATTATGTATCCCTGTTATGGGTTTAAGGAAAAATAATAAGGTTAAAATTACATAGATAATAGGATAGGAAGTAGATCTAGGATTTCTTCTAGTAAAGTATACTTAATAAAAAATAAAAAAAATAAAAATTATTGATGAGTGTGACACTCCCCCTCAAATTCCGTCTTTCTCTTCCTCCCTCTCTCCTCTCCGTGCCCTCCTCTCTTTCTTCATTCCATTCTCTCCCTCTCCCTTACGCCTCCCTACCCATCACTCTCTCTCTCTCCATTTATATGATGGATAATTTTTACTCTATGTAATCAATGCTATATGTAATGTCTAAAATATTTTACATTTTACTTTTTTATTGTGAAATGAGTTATGGTTTTTAGGCATGTGGTATTGATAATCCATGGTATTGGCCCATAGTATTGTAGCAAAACTATTTACAACTTAATAATATCCATGGTAAAATGGGGGTGAATACCCATCATTAAAAACTTTGTTATATTGTAGGTTTATTGTAAGTATTAAGTTTTTATAGGTTTATTGTAAGTATTAAGTTTTTATGTGCTTATTAATTAAATTTAAATATGGTTATGGAATCATTATTAGTTTTTTCCAAGGCATGACTCTAACAATAGATTTGTGTATTGCTCACTATTAGTTTAACATTGACCAATGCAAATTATAATGTTTAACTTTGAAAAGAAATATTTTTTTTTAATATTAATAAAAATAAAAATAAAAATAAAACATTTGATTGGACCTTAACTTGAAGGCTTTATTGCAACACTTTCACAATATAATTCCATGTGGATAACTCGCTTACATATTTTATGTCATAATTTATGGATATTGTTGCAATATTCATGCATGATTTTTAGATATTTATGTAGTGATTTTTTATTGTTAAGCTTTGCAGAAAACTATCCAAAAATAAAATACTTGAAATGAAATATACTTACATGAGTTACTTATCACCATTATTTATATTTTCTTTAACACTTGTGTAGAAGAAAATTTGTAAATGTGTGGAATTTTACTACCCACCGAAATTTATGCAATTTTTTCTTGCTTGAGCAAGTAATTTCCTTATCCACTTCACATATCAATTTATTAGTTACTGCCAAAGCAAGACTATAGGATGATTTTCCTATCAACCATTACTAATTTAGCATTGACCAATGCACCTTATATTTATTTATGTGATTTCTCCTAAGCACAATTTCTATCTTGAGCCGACAGGGTTAAACAAAATTATAATATAACAAACTCAATTTTGTTATTTTTATTACTTTTAACTTTTTACTGGTCCAAGATTTAAATGTTTTTTTTTTTGTAAGCTTAGGTGGTACCTTCGATTTTCTATTAATAAAATTCGGGCAAAAGATACAAAACTGGACCTCAACCTGCCAATAGGAAACCAGGTATTTGGCCATCTGAGTTTGAAATAATTCAACCAGAACATAAAGAGTCTTAATAACAAGAACCAAATCTGTCTATACTTAAGATCATATATAAACCATAGGATGTCCAAAATCATAACAGAGAGAAAAGGAAAACATCATAAGGACTAATAGCAACAGTTCTAACAAAACTAAAGACACTAAAGAAGATTAGAATTCATCAGATTCAACTGGTGCGGGCACTGTGGCAGTAGCGCCAGGAAGTTCAACAGGGACTTGTTGTAATGCTTTAATCTCCTTCTCCAACCTAGCAAGACGGATATACTGATGTAATTGTCTTAAATTAATCTCCTCGACATTTCTGTTAATATCCGCAAGAATGGCTTCCAACTTAGAGACCATCTTAGGCTCAGCAATGGACATAATTGCTTTAGCAAGGAGACATTTAATGATCCAATAGGTTCGGACAGATTGTTGATAGAGAGATGTGCGACCCCGAGTATGGCCAGGGTCAGGGGACACTTTTTTGCATATCTGCAGAGGCCATATCATCTTGTGAATCAAGATTATCCAAGATCTCAGACTCCCACCCATAGACACAATCACAAACAAGAGGTGGAATTTCATGCATAAAATTATAAACCATATGTTCAAGGTGCTACTCAACTGGCTTACGACCACATTTCCTATGCGGTGCAGGAGAGGCCTGTTTACCCTTCCCCCCAACAGGCTTACGTCCTCATTTAGCCATTGCAAAGACACCTGAACAATCTTTTGAAACTACCACCCATAAAATAAGAGAAGTTAGCCGCAAAGAAACCATAGAAAGAATAATAGAATATATATCACCAGCAGCTGCCAGGTCCGGCAACAAAATAAGGTGCAAAGCTAATGGTGTCGAATGAATAGAAGAACAGTAGAGCAGAAACAGACTATACTGGGAATGATTCCACAGAGAAGGAGTTACAGCAGGACAATAGAGAAGACAACTGAGGATGAGCAACCCGAGCAGAAACCCCACATCAAAATTGAACCAAAACCCAGCGCTAAGACAACCCAAACCAAACTGAATACCTATAGGGTGACAAATTCGACCATGTTGCAGCAACCCGAGCAGAAACTGTTGAAGAGGTAAATCCCCTCTGTGGACAGAGGCGATCCCTACTAGCCCAGATCGGGTCTAGCAACAATCATAACACGCAATGGCGCAAGTTCTTAATTGCAATAAACCATATTACGAAGAAGGCTTACCTTGAATCCAATGTTGTCGCTTGTAGAGAAAGTAGCACTCTCGTTCCTTAGCTCCGGCAGATCACGATCCTCACGATCTCCATGATCGGACACCTGCACACGCAAGAAACAAAACAAACGCAAGCGTAAAATCCAGTATATGCAACTATATGTTAGTCAGAGAAGACATAACTCATCATCATAATCAACAACAGGAGTGGAACCATAACCAATAATCGTTTATCATTAATCAATCAAAGGAGGATACAACCTGGCTCTGACGCTGAATTCTCCTTCAGAGGGTCGCCAGCGGAACACGTCTTGAAAAATCCTATTGGGGAAAGGACAAGCCTCTCTCTTCGGATGTCTCGAAAATAATCTCCTTGCTTGGATTTGGCCCTAAAGGAATGAATCAAGGCTCTCGCATCATTAGGCTCTGATGGCTCTTGGGAACTAGCTTGCAAAGGAGATGAGCAAGCTTTTATAGCTAGAGGAAGGGGAGTTGGGATCCCTTTAATCATGGGATTGGCCCTATCCTCAAGGAAGCTTCCATGAGAGGTGGCAAACCACTTCTTCTACATGGAGGTTCGGAGCCAAACCTCTCAACTCAAATTAGATACCAGTTTAGGAATTGGTTGGAGTCAATCTTCCGCCATTTATTTTTTAAAAACACCCTTTATTAAGCCTGGCGCGGGTGTGGCTCTAAGACAGAGCACCAATTGGCACGCCCTCTTTGGAGGATTTTCCCCCTTGGCACGAGGGCTAAACTGTGTACCCGCGCCAATGCAAAAAAGGTTATTTTTATGGTTTTTCACAAGGAGTTGTCTTCAAGGCACTAAAAGTACATGTTCAGGGGAATGCCATGAAAGTGTTTTCAAGTTATGTCACTGCTCATAGGTCACGGAAAGAGCCCTCCAATGTGCAGGACGGGGAATTGCAGGGACGGTGAAAAATTGTTGTGTAACAAATGCCCCCTAAAGCATGAGGCCCAAAAGAGAGAGAGGGGTAAAATTCTTTACAAGAACGTGTCCAACTGAAAACACCACCGTCGGAAAACCTGCGTAGAGAAGTACAACTGATATCTCAAATACATGATATATATGTGGCATGGGTGCAGCCATCCATAACAGAGTATGTAATAATCCAGATCTGAGGCATGGACGCATCCATCTAGTAAGGATCGATAAATAGACTCAGGTATGGTCGCAGCCATCCAATCAATGATTCATGTAACTAATCATAATAATCCACAAAATCGCAGCCTGGATTCCAACAGACAAAATCTAGGGTCTTGCACTCCATCTCGACCCAAACAAAGTACAAGTTCAAGCATGCGAATATGTGAGCTGAAGTCGAACATGCAAGAACATCATCTGATTGCCAGTCAATAATGAAAGTTGTTAACAGACGCGAGAGGTACCACCAATAATGACAATGGCCCTCAAGGTACTATAGGTACAATCTACGGCATGTGAATCAGTGAGCTGGCGTCGAACACCTGTAGAATCACTCGATCGGAGGCCAATGATGAAAACCTCACGTCGAATGTGAAGAACCTGCCATTGAGGCATGCAAGCTCCAAGGTACCAGAAGGGAGTCTCTAGATCATCTTCCTGGATAATGAGCTGAAGTCGACAAGAAGTGATCTTGATCAAAGTTGGGCCATAGTGTTTCCCACATCATCGATGTGAGACAGAGGAACATAATGCTTTTTTGAATCATGATCAGATGAGAATCAGAGGAAGGTTGGTACTTGCAGAGGTCAACTTCTCTTGAACATATAAACGACACGACAGTGAGTTTGGCAGTATTTGACATCAATAGATCAGAGGTCATGATGACAAGGCAAAGAGCGGATGAGAGGTCAAAAGGGATCACCCAAACCCACGGAGACAAGTGAAAAAACGAGATGAGATGTCCCCAACCCGACACGAACACAGACAAGTGCCATGTTCAAGAGCGACATACTGCCGACACGACAATGATGTTGGTTCCATTTTCCCCACCATTTCTGGCGAGTACCTCTTTATTTTTACACAAGCTTGAAGAGGATACCATATGTTCGTTGTATAAGCCCATCCTAGTACATTTAACGAACCCTAGGAAGGAGGGACTCGAATGGCGTCATTACGACTGAATCCAATGTCATCAAGGTTTAACGAGTCTGACAAAGGAAGAACTCGACATCTTTTCATATTTAAAGAGTTTGAAAAGACAGCAGAAAAGTAAACTCCAAAGGTCCCTTTTCATAAATAGTTTCTCAGAGCCAAAAAGGTAGAAAACTTTGTCTAAGAAAACCTCCTAGTCGCAATAGGCTAGGGTATTCCTTTTTCGTAAATAATCTATCCCAGCCCGAAAAAGGGGTAAACGTATACTGGGTAGATGTTGTTTCGTGGCCACTTTAACAAGATCGAAACAACAAGGGCCTCGGAAATATTTTCATATTTAGAGAGTCAGAAAAGAGCTGAAAGATGACTCCAAAATGACTTTTTCGTGTATTTACCGAGTCCGAAAAAGTATAAAATACAACTTGTGTCACCATTTAAGTTGCGTAAAAACCTGTTGTTGCACATAAAGGCAAGTGTAAAATCCATTTTTGACAAAATATATTAAAATATTAATAAAAAATGACTTTTAAAACCTAATTAGATTTCAAAAAGTTATAAATAAGTCTCAAATGGTAAAAACAAAATTACTTTTACTATTTACCTCATTGGAGAGCAACAGTGGTCCATTTGTGTGCAAACTTCTGATGGCGACTGCGACTAATCCGGGCTATCATTCAAATCCCTATTTGTTCCAGGTAAGGGGCACTTCCTTGAACTCCATTTCGATCAATTTTTTAAATATTTCCATTACGGATTAGACTTCTGTGGAAGATTTTTAAAATTTTAGGGCTCCGCCCATTGGCGCGGGTATCGGGCACGGACCCGCTCCAATGGCCTTTTGCTTACAAAGGGGTCGCGCCAATGGCGAAACTCAATTTTCCACTTTAGATTTTTGAATTGCAAGCGATCCAAATGAAATTTCAAACATAACAGAGATCTAATCGATGCTTTTTGATCATGTTGATGCAGGTTACTCAGGCATAATGGTTATCGAATGGAAGGAGAGGGAGCATGGGGAAGAGGATGAACTGGCTATGGAGAATGAAGCCTGTATGAATGCACTTAAGAACTATGGACTCAAAAAGTTCCTCCTGACGCCCTGCTTACAAGCTCAACCGGAGCTACTACAATACTTGGTCAGCATATGGGATGAAAATGAAGAAGTGTTTAAGCTTCGGGACCAAGTGTTGGAACTTGAGGTTTCCGATGTATATTTCATAACTGGACTGTCGCGCAAAGGTCCAGTGCCCATCTTGACAGGCAGCAGACCATCTGGGGAAAAGATGGAGCAGGTGATGGCGAGAGTGTGCCTAGGGACACGACTGGGATCGAGAAGCGGGAAGGTGGATATCCACACTATCCACGATCTAGCACTGAGAGTTGTGCTACACACCATCACGCAGGTTGTGGGGTCGCAGGCGCCGCATGAGGTGACCAAGGCCCAACTCCTCCTAGCTGCTGAGTGTATGACTCGAACACTGTTTGATTGGGCTACTGCAGTGACAACAAATATCAAGAGGCAGCTTACAAGGTGCAAGCAAGTCAAACTGAAGCAGTTCGGCTACGGTTCCATTTTGGTATCATTTATCCTGGAACGACTACCTATCTTTCAGGGCCAAGGGGCCATTGTTGCTGAGCCGGTACCAAGAGATCCAATGATGGATCGCTGGGTAGCACTTATGCCCAGGTCTGGAGGAGGCCAACAGGTGTCTTGGAGGCTGGATTTTTTTGGATAGTTACGGCGTCAGTTGATCGTGGTCGAGGATTGGCCCTATGCCGGGACCGATTTCACTGGAGACCCAGATCTCCCACTTTCGGAGGGGAATGACTAGGACAAGGAGTTGGGTATGACCACTCTTTTTTATTTTTGTGTTTTATGATTTTTTGATAATACATGTCCATTCTAACAACAGTTTTATATGTATGCAGATGTCGGCCTAGAGAGACCTACCGGTATGTCTCCTATTGCACGGAGAGCTCAGCCCACAGCTGACCCTCAGGCGGAGGGTGCCGAGGGGGGAGAGTTGATCCAAAACCTAGAGGGGATTGCCCGGGGGATTCCAGACTACGCCCGGCTAGCAGATGTCCCGATGGCGTATCAGAGACATACGGTGGGAGTGCCTATTCACCTCCACCGACTTTTGAGACACTTAGTGCGCGCAGTAGCATGTTACCACGAGCACCATGCGGATTAGACACCTAGGGCTTCTTTCATGCATATTTTTTGAGAGACATGTTGTCTCCGGATGTGTTAAGACGAACATGTATATTTTTTGATTTTATGTGATGCACACTATGTAAACATTTCGACACACACACACACACACACACACACACACACACACACACACACATATATATATATACATACCTATTTCTGGATGGATCTTTTTACATGTGATGATGTTTTTTTTTATAAATTGCACAAATGTCTATCTAGAACCAAATTAGCTACTGCATCTGTTAATGTATTCATATGTCTGGGTATGTGTTGATATGTAATATAGTCAAAATTTCTTTCCAGCAGATGAATATGCAGATATAGTTGTAAAATGGATGGATTTCTTACTGAATAATGTCCGTTAAGTTGTAATACTACAAGTTGTGAGTCTAGATACACAAGTAATTCACGAATGCCGAGGTCCACAGCCTGGGTTAATAATTCCAATACAGCACTATATTCCGCGATATTATTTGTAGCAGGACCCAGACATACACCTTGCAGGTTAACCAACTCACCAGCAGGATCATAAATTACCCAGGCTGCCGAACACAGATTCCTGGTACTGCGAGAGGCACCATCCACGAAACCCGCAAACGGAGTAATGGACATCTACATAATCAGGAAGGCCCTATCAGCAGAAAGACGCTTACATCTCACACCAAACCACACATGCACACAAATGAATATACACACCTATGTACACACACCACACTAAAAATAACTTCAAGCGTAGTATTTCTTAAGGTACAACCCATTTTTAGGCTGCACCAATGGAACTCCTTCATAATCAATGAGCTCATAAGCCCCATTTTTCAATACTCGTTTTACTATGTAGGGCCCATGCCACATGGGTTGGAGCTTTCCTGCCCCGAGTTTGTCATGCGCTTGGTCGTATAGGAGGACAAGGTCCCCTTCGACAAAGGAATGCACTTTGACCTGCTTTTTCTGTGCCTCAATAACTAAGGCAGCCAAGCGGCGGGTTTCATCCAACCGTTCCAAATACAAGAGATGCTCTTCTTCAGGAGAAGTGTCGGGTAAAATTTCCACAGCCAAATTTAAGGAAGGAATTTTGCACTCAACCAGAAGAGTTACTTCCAGACCATACACCAATTGGAATGGTGTGAATCCGGTCGCATTCTTTGTTGACGTCCGGTATGCCCATAGAGCTGAGAACAATTGGAGGTGCCAATTGGACTTATGAATTCCAACTATTTGTTGAAGCATTGTGACCAAAACTTTGTTCATAGCCTCAACCTGGCCATTTTCTTGGGGGTAATATGGCGTTGAGCTATCGTGTCGTAAGCCCAATCTTGATGTCAGCTCGGCCATCATGTAATCTCGAAAGTGAGTACCATGATCGGTAACAATGGCCTGAGGGACCCCGAAACATGCAAGAACGTGGTTGAAAATAAATTGGGCAACTGTCTTACCATCGGTGGCTAGTGTAGGCATCGCTTCGGCCCACTTAGTAAAGTAGTCGATAACGACGATTATATATGCATGCCCCCTGGCCGAATGAGGGTTACACGTCATGAAATCTACGCCCCATTTTGCGAAATGGCCGACGGTAATGACAGGGTGCAGAGGGAGTGGTGGCACGCGCATCTTGCACTAAAAAACCTGACACGCATGATATTTTTGGACTGCAACAATGCAGTCTTTGAATATCGACGACCAGAAGTAGCCCGCACGCAGAATCTTCTTAGCGGTGGCATATCCGAACATGTGACCGCCACAAGTGCCACTGTGACAGTCATTCAAGACTCTTTCAGCCTCTTCCAGTGTCAAGCACCGACGGAGCACCGAATCTACTCCAACCCGATATAATGTATCTCCTACAATGCGGTAGGGTTGAGACTGATGCCGAATCCGACGTCAGGCATCTTTGGTCAACTCAGAGCGGAAAGTTGACGTCTGAAGATACACAATAATATCGCCATACCATGGGTCGCGGGTGCTGATAAGGAAGAGGGTTTCATCTGGAATATGTTCTTCAGAATGACATGGGGTGGAGTCTGTTGGGAGGGAACAAATGAGATCTGCGAAAACCAGTGATTTGGTCGACTTAACAGTAGTAAACTCTAAGTCGAACTCCTAAAGGATAACGATCCATTTGGAGTATTTTCCCCCCAGTAATTGTCGAGATAGAATATATGTCATGGGGTTTCAATCCGAAACCACGGTTACAGAACGCAGTAGGATGTAGTGGCGAAAACATTGCACAGCTTGTACAACTGCTAAAGCTAGCTTCTCGACGTGAGCATAACGTGTTTCTGTGTCGAGAAGTTTTCGTGATAGATAGTAAACAATGTGTTCGTTGCCATTATCTTCATCCTGCACCAGAACCATAGCTATGGTGCTAAAGGCGGCGGCCAAGTATAGAGTTAAATCACGATGATAGTTTGGATGCCGAAGCAATGGAGCATTAACAAGTAACATCTTAAGCTTCTCAAAGGATTGTTGAGCAATCTCGTCCCAACGAAAGGGAACGTTCTACTTTAAAAGACGCGTGAATCCTTTGGCCACTTCCACGTAGTTCGGTATAAAGCGTCATAGGAAGTTAGCTTTTCCCTGCAGACTCTGCAATTGATGTAACAAAGAGGGTGATGGGAGATTGACAATGGCCTCGACCTTTAGAGGGTCGAGGCGAATCCCGTCCTTGGAGACTATGAACCCAAACAGACGGCCAGAATCCACGCAAAAGATGCATTTATGAGGGTTAATTCGGATATTATAGCGTCTACAGTGAAGGAAAACCTGGCGGAGGTGTTCGGGATGGTCCTCTCGCCGAGTTGAGTGAGATGTAAAATTGTCCAGATAAGGCTGAATGATATGGTGTATGTCATGGAACGCGTAAGACATAGCACGCTAGAAATTAGCTCCAGCATCCTTCAAGCCAAACGGGAGCTTTTTATAAGAAAAAGTACCCCACGGACAGATGAATACGGTCTTGTGTTGATCAGCAGGTAGAATATTTATCTGATTATACCCGGAAAAGCCGTCCATTAGGGAATAAATCTCAATCCCAGCACATTCGTCAATGATTTGATCTATGAAAGGAGTGGGGTAGTTTTCCTTCGAACAGGCGCGATTAATATCACGGTAATCAACACAGACTCTTAGAGTACCCTGTTTCTTATCTACAGGGACCATATTTGAAACCCATTCTATGAGGGGAATTGGGTAAATGAAGCCCGCGTTTAGAAGTTTTTCAACTTTTTCTTTAATGGCAGCGGCTTTGCGAGGATGCACCGGGCGTAGGCGTTGGCGCACGAGTTTCACACCAGGATAGGTAGGAATCTCATGCACTACTATTCTGGGATCAATCCCGGGCATTTCCTCATAGGACCAAGCGAACACATCTCTGAATTCTCGAAAAAGATCAGTATAAACTCGTATCTCATCAGGAGAACAAGTTACTCCCACGTGTATGTTCTCAACTATCCCTGGTTTAATGGAGATGTCGATCAGGATAGTTTGAGTAATGTTGCTCAGATTTCCCTCTGAAAGCATCTCATGTGTCAATATGGGCGTCTGGAGAGGTGGAGTGGGAACCTGAGACGCAAAACGCTCTAGACAATCTGACATTGCCCCCGGGCTGGGCATGAAGGAGGAACGATGATGTCCATCACTCCAAGGCAGCTCCTCAAGAGACATTGTTTCAACAATGGCTTCGTTAGAAGGAAAAATCTCTTTAAGAGGGTCAGGCGAGTCGGCCTCATCGAGCCATGAGAATTGAGAGTAGACATCTAAAGCCATGCTCGAAGGAGCATGTTGAGGAGGGGGAGGATCAGATGCGGCAACGATTTCACAGTAATTAATCTCTACTGGAGTTAAGGGCATCGATTCTCCAAAATCAAACACCTTCTCAGGTGAAGGGATGAGCCATGGGTCGTCAGACCTAGAGATCATATTAACTTGAGCGGTGTGCGGTGGCAGTGTGAGAAAAATACCCATGAGGACGGGATCTTTTAAGAGACCGGGTCCTACACTGTCAAGGGGATTTGGGATCTGATCCACGTAAGGAACGTTGTTCTCGGAGGTGGAGGTGAAGAAAGACAACTGATCCACCATAACGATTTTTCCCTCGTGAGGGAACTTAAGAAGTCGAAAGAGGGTGGATGGCATGCATAGCATGGCGTGAGTCCAACTGCGGCTGAGAAGTATATTGTAGTTAAGCTTTGCGTCAACCACTTCTACTTCTACGTTGACTGTCTTCCCCTGTAAGGTAATCGGTAAACTCTCGAGAACACCCAGGGGTTTCGATTCCCGACCATCGAATGCCTCTAAGGCATTGGGAGATGATGAAAGGGCTGGAGAGCCAATGGCCTTCCATCAAGCACACGACATGACACAGGTAGAAGCACCTTCATCCACAACGGCCCTATGGATGTTAAGACCCTTGATCCCAACTTGAATAACAAGAGCGATCTGATGTGGAAGTCAGGGGGTGAAATTTTCTAAGTCAAAGGTGAGAAGATTAGAATCAATGGGATCGATCCCACCAATTGCAAACAATAAAGCTTTCCGTTGTGACGGGAAACTTTGAAGAATTTCCAATGCAGACATAGCAGAAGGCGCCTGTGCCAAATCCTCAACAATATTGTAGTGCTGAGCGGCACGGGCATTTGGGTTGTAGGAAGATCTTCGTAGAACACCTTTAGGAGGAGACCTCACAACAGGTTCAGCAGTAGGCTTCTCAATTTCCAACGGACCGGAGACAGGTGGGGGAGGTGGGCCATCCACAACTTCCTTCCCAACTGCCTGGCACAATCCAGCATAATCCTTCGAACGGGTAGCAATGGAGATAGGTGCAGCACCATTCATCATAAAGACCTGGGACCCAAATGGTGTAGATGGTGAAGGTTGTTCAACCATCTGGGTCTGCTGAGACAGGAACGGTTCTTTAAGAACTGCCAGAGTCCCTTTGGAGCCTTTGAGAAGTTGACTAATTTCAGATCATCGTGGACAATCCTTGGTATAATGATCTCCTTCACAAATAAGGCAAGGGTACTTCGGTTTACGTTGGGAACCGTCCTCAGTACGAGGCTTAGGAGACTCTGACTTTGGGGCGTCGGGTTTGGATTTGCCTTTGCCCTTCTTTTTTCCTTTGGAGGCTTTTTCCGTAGGATTAGCCTGAACGGCGTTAACCTCCATAGTTTTGACAGAATCTGGAGGGGCGGGAAGAGCAGAATTATTGGACGAATTAGACTTCTACTTCCCGTTCGAAGATTTCCGAGAATTTGAGACACGAAACCAATAACACCATCCACCGCTGGGGTAGGTGGAGCTTTAGAGGTTCCTGGGCGTGGAGCATCAATCAAAATATCATAAAGCTTGTCGGACTGAGAGTATACCAGATCGAGATACTAGGCACGCGCTATGGCTTGTTCTTCAGTCACACATGCCCCCATAGCAATATCTTGGGCAATTTTGTTAACGAAGGACGTGGTGAACCAATGAGTTAGTAGTTGATCAGGTATATCAAACTTGATCAGTCTACGACGACGTCGCCACTCATGAATGTGATATGAAATGTGGGTGGCTTTATCCTGCTTCAACGAAGTTAGGAGATGCGTCCCAGCCTCGTAACGGACCGGTAACTGGAAGTGAGTCAGAAAAGCCATGGCTAACGTATTGAAATCTTGGAAGATGCCATGGGGTAATTCGATATACCACTTGGCAGCAGCGCCAGTAAGAGTACGCTGGAAGAGACGTAGACGAATCGAATCGTCCACCCAAGAGTTGGATGAACACCAAAGATGGTAAGTCATTACATGAGCTTGGGGGTCCTCTCCAGCTTTACCCTCAAATTTTGGGCAATCGCCGGGTACCTTGGTCGGAACTGGAGGCCAATAAGGATTGTGCAGAATCGGATCATTAGTTAGTTTCGAAACATATGGTAATTCCAAGGTAGCCAAGAACGAAAATTGCGGATTGAATGACATGCCTGGCCCTCGATAAGGACCAGTACCTATACTCCACGCTGGTTGAGAATATCCCTGCCCCCATGGGTTCTGTCCAGCAGGATTCTGACCGTAGGGGATATAGGGCGTATAACCAGTCTGATTTTGTTGCTGGTAACCAGCGTACGGGGCTTGATAACTGGAGTATGGACCTTGATTATATGTCGGCCCCGTATGAGAAGTATGTGGATTTGGCTGCTGAACATAGGTGTAGTCGGGTTGTTGAGAGTAATAGTTAGAACCTTGGGGCTGGCTATAATTCGGTCGGTATTGACCATGAGAATAGTAACCGCCTTGAGGTTGAGAGGGTTGCTGATAGGTGGGACCCTGCTGAGCCTGATAATTAGGGTGCAGTGGTTGATTTGGTTGCGGTATTGAATAAGTCGGTTGTTGGGCAGCGTTGACAGGATGTGCAGGCTAGCCTGGTTGGACACGCTGACCTGGCTGAACGGGCTTCCCTAGTTGAACAGGTTGACCTGGATAAACAGGTTGTGCTGGTTGTGCAGGTTGACCTAGCTGTTGAGAATCACCAGGTTGTGCCGGATTGGCCAGTTGGCCTGGTGGCGGAACACCAGGTTGTGTCGGATTGGCCGGTTGGCTTGGTGGCGGAATGGAGCCAGGTGGTGGCTGATAACCGGTTTGACCTGCAACAGGACCATAAGATGGTCCTGACTGATGTGCAACGTTGGGACCAAGAGGATACTGAGGTTGCATGGGTTGATATGGTTGGAATTGCCCCCCAGGACCATATACCGGCCCGGGTTGGTACCCCGGTTGACCTGTGAGTCCTTTAGGTTGCCCAGGTGGGACTCCAGGGAGAGGATGCACGAGTTGACCTGAAGGGTTGTAATACTATCCTTGCGGACCGTATAATGGCCCTTGCTAGCCCGGAGGGTAGCCCTGTACGGGTTGTCCCTGCGAGTCATAAGGATAGCCAGGTTGGCCCGAAGGTTGGCCTTGAAAAGGTTGTCCTTGCGGGTTAGAAGGTTGTCCAGCCTGGTTATACGGTAAACCCTGAGCATGAAGTTGAGCCTCAGGAGTGGGTAAACGTAAAGGGTTCCCATGCTCATCGTACTGATATGGAAAAACGTACACGGGTGTACCATCCTATGCATAATGTGAAAAATACGAGCGGTTGGGATCTTGAGAGGACTGTCTGACCTCGGGGTTCGATTGTTGTAGGGACAATCGATACTCCTCCGGAGAGATGTTCTCTAGCATAAAAGATGCTATATAGACGTCTTCAGGAAGCGATGTGGTCCTTACGGACTGAGTGGTAACAGCAGGTGTAGATGCAGCCACACAAACAGTGGGCTTGACGGGTACAGAAGTGACCTGAGGGGATGACGTGATAGGTGTCCGTGGAGACATCCCCAATGAAGGAACAACTAGCCTCGTAGAAGGAGCTGATACCCCCATAGAGGCAACGGCGGCAATAATCTGACCCAAGGATCTATACCCTGCCAGTAATGAGGGACCAAGTGATGACATAACAGATGGTTCAAGGTTGTCTTCTAGGAATAACTGTCGAGGGAATAACTAGTAATCTTCACCAGACGTGGGGATTTCCTCGCTAGGAGAATCACTCATATTTGAACCTGTCGCTAGATCTTGTAACAGACGGTGAGGACTAGGAGGAAGGACAACATCTATAAAAGGCGAACCCGATGTAAGAGGAGGGAAATCTTCCCCTACTCCAAATCCTGACCAAGGGTCGGATAAGGGCCAATTGAACTCAACTAGTCCTCCAAAGGGAAGCTTAGACAGAACCAGTCCCCCATCGGGAAACTCGGAAATGATGGGCTGCTATAACTCAGCAAAGGTTTGCAAGGCCTCTGATGAATCGTCCGTATAGGGACTACCAGTAGACAAAACGGAAGGTTTCGCCATTGTGACAACAATGAAAAAAGATCAAGCACAACACACATGGGCTGAAAAAAGAGTCAAGACACACAATCAAACGGCCTACAAGCAAAATCTAACAGGGCGTGTGATCGCGGGTGATTTATTTTACCACATTGAAACTTAGAAACTTCACTGTTTCATGTTTTAAGAGTCGAGAAACGGATGAAAGGTGACTCTATCTCTTTCAATTTTGAAGCAAGCATGAAAGGACAAGCGCTTGGTGATCCTTTCAAATTTAAAGAGTCAGAAAAGATCAAATGGCTACTCTGGTAATCTAGGCAAGGGTGTACCAAATAACCGTGAACTGTAATATACACCTTGGTTTCCAAAATGAAGGAGAAATCAACCAAGGACTTAACGTACGTGCAGGCAATCTCCCCAAATGTTGTGTCCGGTGTATCACGGGTATAGGGCAGCAGACTTGGCTTTCTATGGATAAAGGATAGAAACCTAGTGGGGTATCCCTTTATATACTCGACGGTACGGGGAGTACAAGTCCGTACTAGTGCTGTCTAAAGCCAAGAGGCGAACGAAAGCTACTAGGTTTAAAGAAGTCGGAACACGTCTCTAGCCTAGACCTCTAAATGTTGCGTTAATGTTTCAATGCTGCCTTAGTGTAAATTGAATAAATTTTAATGTTTGTCTTCAATCACGTTTCAGTTTTCAGGCCCTAGCGAGTGTTATGTCTCGAAATCTCCTAAATGCACACTATATGCCACAGTATATCATTTTATTATATGACAGCTAATTACAAGAGAGTTTAAGAGCTTTTCATACAATAATAAAATGATTAGAGAACAACCAAAAAAGTCTCTAATGCAGCTAATGGAAACCAAAAACTTTTCTCTCAAAGTCACTAATCACTAATAACACCGAAAAGATTTTAATTTGCACTAACTAATCGAAAGCAAAAGATTTTTTTTTTTGTATTTTCAATGTTTAATAGCAAAGTGCACTAAACAAAATGAAAACTAATGAAAAGATAAATTTGAGAAGTAATGAGGAAAGAGAAAAACAAACAAATCTCACTCAATGTAAACACACAATCAGATCTCCAAATTGACAAAACAGTCCCTCAAAACCAAGAGAATCCCAAAGACTCAAATGGACCGTGTAATCTAGGCCCAAAGCGAGACAAAGAGAAATTTGAATGAAGAAGAGAACAAACACTCAAATAATGCAATAAAATGATAAACAACCACCAAACAAATGCAAAGGAGCAATCAAAAGGTTGAATGAACAAATAGAAACCAAAAACTCCCAAGGGAGGCTCGACACACAAGAGCACCTAGATGCCCTAGGGCTAGAATGTGAAATCGATGGAAACGGGCAAACAACCAAAGGACGAAGGTCACAGCCAGTCAAACAAGGCTCAAAAACACTCAAGCAATCAAAAAAACAAGACCAAACACACTAATTAAGCTCAGGAATCTCAGAACAGAGAAAACCCTAATACCTCACAGGATTGGCGCGACTGTGAGGCTAAAACTAGCGCCAGAAACGAATTGGCGCGGGTAATACACTAGCAACCTGCGCCAATGGGCACGATTGTCAGGCTATAAAGTGTGCCAGTCGAGTTTGCTATGGAAAAATAAAAACAGGAAATCCAACAAGTAGACCAGTGATACTCAAGCTGACCAAAAGCCAAAATCACAAAAAGAGCCAGCCAAAAGAGCCGATCAAGCAAGCATAATCGAGAAACAACCGAAAAGACAAGACAATACTCCAAGTGTCCATTTCATAAACTAAACAGGAGATTGACTGAAGCAGCTTTGATCTACTTCGCTAATGCAGAGCAATAGCATTTTGAAGGCTATCTAGCTAACTTCAGGCTTCGTCTATATCTTACAAAGCAGAACAACAACAAGCTAGACGATCCCCAACGGAGTCACCAATTTGTTGAAGAGGTAAATCCCCTTTGCGGATAGAGGCGATCCCTACTAGCCCAAATCGGGTCTAGCAACAATCATAACACGCAATGGCGCAAGTTCCTAATTGCAATAAACCAGCTTACGAAGAAGGCTTACCTTGAATCCAACGCTGTCGCTTGTAGAGAAAGTAGCACTCCTGTTCCTTAGCTCTGGCAGATCACGATCCTCACGATCTCTGTTATCGGACACCTGCACACGCAAGAAACAAAACAAACACAAGCGTAAAATCCAGTATATGCAACTATATGTCAGTCAGAGAAGACATAACTCATCATCATAATCAACAATAGGAGTGGAACCATAACCAATAGTCGTTTATCATTAATCAATCAAAGGAGGATACAACCTGGCTCTAACACTGAATTCTCCTTCGGAGGGTTGCCAGCGGAACACGTCTCGAAAAAGCCTATCGGGGATAGGACAAGCCTCTCTCTTCGGATGTCTCGACAATAATCTCCTTGCTTGGATTTGGCCCTAAAGGAATGAATCAAGGCTCTCGCAGCATTAGGCTCTGATGGCTCTTGGGAACTAGCTTGCAAAGGAGATGAGCAAGCTTTTATAGATGGAGGAAGGGGAGTTGGGATCCCTATAACTATGGGATTGGCCCTATCCTCAAGGAAGCTTCCATGAGAGGTGGCAAACCACTTCCCCTACATGGAGGTCCAGAGCCAAACCTCCCAACTCAAATTAGATACCAGTTTAGGAATTGGTTGGAGTCAATCTTCCACCATTTATTTTTTAAAAACACCCTTTATTAAGCCTGGTGCGAGTGCGGCTCTAAGACAGAGCGCCAATTGGCGCGCCCTCTTTGGAGGATTTGCCCCCTTGGCGCGAGGGCTGAACTATGTACCCACGCCAATGCAAAAAAGGCTATTTTTAGGGTTTTTCACAAGGAGTTGTCTTCAAGGCACTGAAAGTACATGTTTAGGGGAATGCCATGAAAGTGTTTTCAAGTTATGTCACTACTCACAGGTCACGAAAAGAGCCCTCCAATGTGCGGGACAAGGAATTGCAGGGACGGTGACAAATTGCTGTGTAACAGAAACCCCACATCAAAATTGAACCAAAACCTAGTGCTAAGACAACCCAAACCAAACTGAATACCTGTAAGGTGACAAAGTCGACCATGCTGCCAATTAACCAAATACAGGACAAAGACATAGCTTGCCTGACGAGTAAGAGAACAAATTTTGAAAGCCAACATGTAGACACAATGCATATGACGGAAAAGGGCACCCCAATAGCCAACCAGGCGCAGAAGAACAGAGCAATACCAAATGCAAAACCTGTCCTCAATAGGAGAGACCGAAAGAAGAGAAACAGAAACGTAGTGCAACCAACCCACCCAATGCGAAAATATATGACACAGAAGTCAATAATTTCCCAGCACAAACGAGCTAGGACTATCGAACTGTAAAAGATGAACATACATGAACTGAAGAAACCAATTACAGCAGCAAATGAAAAAAATCTTGCCTCATAAATTCCAGCCAGAAGCAGCCATACCGCCATTCCCACAAATCTGGTAAAAACACCATATGAAAAATCCGCAGGCGAGAGGAGAGTAGATTCATGAACTAAGAGGGTGGAAAATGAGATACCTGAGAGAGGTCCGTCACCCTGAAACCCTGGTAGTTGACACCACTACATGCACAAGCACCCGCAAGAACAAAACACCAAACTAAAAAAATGACAATGAGAAAGTATACAACCTGGCAAATATTAACCCCACAACCTCGGCACAGTTTCCAAAATACCACTAACAAGCGAGCTGGCCAATCCAGCTGGGAACTCGAAAAAATGGAAATCATTTAAGAGGAGGTTTGTCAAATGTCCCATTGGTGATCTCCGCATACTGGCTACATGTGCCCACCACGTGGTAGGCGTACAGTTCTCGCTGACCCTCCACCACGTTGGCGTACTACAGCGACGTTGTCACGATCGACCGAGGCTATCATGTTAGTCCTTATGCGAAGTAATTCTCTCTCACTGGTAGGTTTAGGCAAGATTTAAACGTTTACACTACAACATCTCCACCATTTTTTGCTCTATATCACTTTTAACCTTTTATTATTTTTTAAATGAGCGCACATATAAATGTTAATTGTTTATTTTAAATGTAAAAACATTTAATCCTACACATATACCTATATATGGATTTTTAGTTACAATTGAGATTGACATTACATTAAATTTTTTAAATGTTAAATGTTAAACATTTATGCTTGACATCTACCCATACTAGGTTGTAGAGAGCCCTTTGTTTTATGGAAATCAAACCTATGGATAAGTATGCTTTCTCTAAGGGTTGTGGTGCCCTTAGAACAACAGAAAGAAAGATATCTGACATTTTCCTTAAAATGAATAGATAAGGGAAGAAAAGAAAATTGTAATCTGTTCACTTTTCTTCGCCTCCCTTCGTCGCTTCTGTCGCTCTCAATCAAATTGAACTCGCTTGATTGGTACTTGCAATGGAAAACAGAAGACAGAAAACGACATAAAGGCAATATGATCTATTCAAGTTAAACAAATTGAATCGATTGCATTTGTAAATACACATATAACATCATTGATACATGCATTAGGAAAGGAACAAATGTCTTTATTATGAAGTAAAACTAGAAGTACAACTAGTTGGTTGATTCGATGTCACTCACTCTAGCTTCAGACCCATCCTCATCACACCAGCATCATCAATCCAACAACATAAAATTACATGCACGATACCTCCAAGAGATGTGATCTCACTAGCATAAGTATACTTAATACAAATTCTTGCTCTCCTGTGCACTATGATCAATGTTCTATTTATAAGTAGATGAAGGTACTTTGACATTAATAAATCATTCAATGGATTTTACAAAGATGGATGAAGAGTCTTCCTTGTTCATGGGAATAGGAGGATAAGAATTTTAATGGCTTCATTGATCAGGAGATCATTTCCAAGTTATGAAAATTTGCTCAAAAATGAAAGGGTTCAAAGGTGGTTGCATTCGGAACGACCGGAAAGGTCTCGTCACTGCGATTCTAGCACCATGAATGGTTCTCAAAACCGAGGTCGTATATGAAAGTTATTGAGGTTTGAAATCTCCAGTAAACTCCAAAATTCAGTTGACCAAGTTTGACTTTTGTAATGTTGGAAAAATTAAAGAAAGAATATTCTGGGAATATTTCTCAAAATATTCCCCGGAGGGCGAATTTGTGTTTTACAAGTGGCAAAATCCGATTTCTTATTGGTTTGACTTCATTTTGGGTGGACCAATCAAGGGCTCCCACGTGGTAGGCCCAAAGGCTGCCATGTGGCCCCAGGTTGGTGGAAATTTTTCAATACAAAAATTTATTTAACTCTGCAGGATTCGAAATCGATTCTCTTGCCCACAAGTGTACAGGCCTGACCAGCCCGCCTGTCCACTAGTTCTTAAGAACTATGGATATCAATACGTATTTGAATGTTAAACAATGTTTGGTTGACGATAAATGGGGGCCGGCCCCTAAGGGTTAGCCCCCACAATTCATATGACCCTATAGCAATGACCCAAGGCCTAACGACCATCGGTTATGGTTAATGGCGGGTTTTCTAAACATGTGTCCAGCCGCTACAATAAAAAGTTAAATGAAACGGTTAGTGGAACCTTCACTTTTGGGTTCCGTCCACCTTTTTTTGCGGACAGTTGAACATGGTTAACAGTCAGCGGAATATCCACATGTGAATGCACTCAATGTAACATTTAGTTTAATGTTAGTCATTCCACCAGATTTGGGGCATGGTTCCGATAATTTCGGCCTTTTTTCCATTTTTGAAGCGCTAACTAGAAGTTCCTCCACTTTTAGTGGGGTTTTTGGGGGACATTGGGTAGTTTTCTTTGGGAGGCCATAACTCCCTCATTATTGAACCAAATTGAGGGAAATTTTAGTCAATTTTGGGTCTCTTCGACCTTCTAAATAGTTTGTAATAGGTTTCAGGTCGAGCAAAGGTGATCTACAGTAGCTTTTTCTTCGAGGAAGATGAAGAAGCCATGAGGGCCATCATGGAGAAGACACTGTATTGGGTAATATTTCACTGTTTAGTGTGAAACAAAAGCCATTTCTAGCTATTTTCTATCTTCTGAAGATGAATTTACAGCGGGTTTTGCCTATTGAGACATATTTTTACCTATGTAACCATTTTGAACAAATTAATAGAGAAAGGACATGCCATTTGGGAGCCTTGGACCAGCAGATGTAGCCCAGAAGGGGTAAACTGCCTCAAAAATTTGTTGTGTTATGTGATGGTGAATTTTATTTGTTGTGTATATCTGTTGTGATATGTTAAACAGTAAATTTATTTAACTAATCCTCACACATAAAACTCAAAAACATAACCAAAACTACTTTGTTTAACCTGCAACTCATGGAGAACACTTTTCACACTTTATTATATCAGAATGGATACTTTGCATAGCATAACAAATACAATCCATTTCAGATTAGGCTGGTATCAGATCTACTGTTTTTTAGCATTAGGAGAGTTAGTGTTTATCTCTGTACTATTCTTGTGCAAAAGGATTTGTTTAAAATTTTGCATTATAACCCTTGCAAGCAGTGCAGAGCCATCTTGGGGCACCATTTGTTGTAGGTTTGCTAGAGGATTACTAGGCTAAGTTTGCTAGAGGATGAAGGAATAGCTATGGATAGCTAAGTCCTGGAGAGGACCAAAAAGGAAGAAAGGGCTGAAGGCTTCTTCCTTACCCCAAAGTACCTTAAGGTCACCATTGAAACACAAACCCTCTTGACAATTGTTTGTTAAGAAGCTCTTGGAGTTTGTTTGTTGTTTGGCTGCTTGAATAAGAGTTTGTCTTTACAGCCATTTGGTTAAAAAACCTTTGTCATTTGTTTTGGAAGCTTTGAGAACTTTATTTAATTTCCTTTTTGTTCATTGACATCATAATGAAAACTTCTACAAGTGAAGTTTCCTCCTTCACAAGATTCTTCGATGATGATATGAAGCGTGAATTTATTATATTGAAGGACATGGTGCAGATTTTGTTTGAGGATAAAAGAGAAAGCACTAAACTTCGTGAACATTTGTTTTCCATGAAGGAAGAGAAGGACGAAATTCTTCAAAGATTACATGATAGGGAGAGGCAGCTCCATCAAGCCCAAGATGCTTTGACCAAGAAAATGCACGAGGAAGAGGTAATCCATTCTAACTTGTCTTCAGTTTCCTCATTAGAAAGATGTGTTGGTTCTTTCAAAAAACATACAAGAGGTATAGGGTCCAAATTAATGACTAAAACAGGCTATGAAGGCAAAGGGTTAGGCAAGCATGCACAAGGCATGGTTGAACCTATTTTGTTTGAGGAACGACCCAAGAATCTTGGTCTTGGTTATGTGTAATTTAATGGCGAAGACTCCAAAACCATAAAAGCATGTGAGGCTACTTTAAAGAGAACCTTTATTCCAAGTTCTAAGATGCAAATATGTCAAAGTTATTTCAAAGATGATTTCCATTTCTTTACACCTTTGTTGCAGCAAGAAGATGGTAGACATGCAGCTTATGGCGAGCATGCAATTTTATACAGTTTTCAAGACAAAAATGATGATGTTAGTATGCAAATGAACGCTGTAGCCTCTACTAGTTCATCTTCTCATGAAGACAAAAAGGATTAACATTCAAAGCAGCACAAGAGGTATAAATCTTCTCATTATCAATTTGATTGTGTTTCTGCAAGGCATGATAATTTTGCATGCTTAAATGGAAGAAAGATTTGTTGTACATATTGTGGTCGATTTAACCATGGTGTTTCGAGATGCTGGATGAGGAAGAAAGCATACAGGAAGCAGATGAGGCAAAGGAAAATTTCAAAGAAGGTGCATAAGATTTGCACATTTTTCCAAAAGAGGGGACATGTTGTCTCCCATTGTTGGAATTTGCATCCAACTAGTCGTCCCAAGCACATGCAATAAGAGGAGAGAAATATTGGAGAAGAGGGAACCAAGGATTCCATTATTGATGTGAAAATGAAATTTTCACATGAAGAAGATTTGTAGCAGCAAAAGTTGCCATGGAAGTGGCTTGGTAAGAAGTGGATAGACTTCTTAGCATAGTAAGACGTACTCATTTTGTACATATGCAAATTTCGATTAAATGCATGTATTTTATGTTGTAATCCCTCGTTTGTTTGAGCCACCTTGGATCATTGATCAAGCCAACAATGTACATCTTCCTTCTGCAAATTTCTCACCGGAAATTTTCTAAGTGAGTGCAAGAAAGATAGTTCTTGACAAGAGGACAAGCGCATCGAGGAGGGGAAGTGTGAATTGCTTTCTAGTTGTGGTTCAATGTCACTAGCCATGCAAGGCAAGTGTTTGGAGGCTGAAGAGAAGAGGGTGCAGTACTCTTATTTGCTGTACAGATCAGTTTCAGTAGTCCAGAGAGCTTTTGGGGACCAGAAGCTTCCCATTGGGGAGGTGTGATCAAGAGATCATTTCCAAGTATGAAAATTTGCTCAAAAATGAAAGTGTTCAAAAGTGGTTGCATTCTAAACGACCAGAAAGGTCTCATCGTAGCGATTTTGGCACCGTGAACAATTCTTAAAACCGAGGTCCTATGTGAAAGTTATTGAGGTTTGAAATCTCCAATAAAATCCAAAATTCAGTTAACCAAGTTTGACTTTTGTAATGTTGGAAAAATTAAAGAAAGAATATTCCAAGAATATTCCTTAGAATATTCCTCGAAATATTCCCTAGAGGGCGAATCTGTGTTTGACAAGTGACAGAATCCGATTTGTTATTGGTTTGACTTCGTTTGGGGCGGACCAATCAGGGGCTGCCACGTGGTAGGCCCGGAGGCCGCCACGTGGCCCCAGGTCGGTGAAAATTTTGCAATACATAAATTTGTTTAACTCCGCAAGATTCGAAACCGAGTCTCCTGCCCGCAAGCGTACAGGCCCGACCAGCCCGCTTGTCCATTAGTTCTTAAGAACTATGGATATCAATACGTATTTGAATGTTAAACAATGTTCGGTTGACGGTAAATGGGGGCCAGCCCCCATAATTCATATAACCCTGCAGCAATGACGCAAGGCCTAACGACCGGTGGTTATAGTTAATGACGGGTTCTCCGAACATGTGGCCAGCCGCTACAGTAAAAAGTTAAATGAAACGGTTAGTGGAACCTTCACTTTCAGATTTTGTCCACCTTTTTATGTGAACAGTTGAACATGGTTAACGGTCAGCGGAATATCCGCATGTGAACACGCCCAATGTAACATTTAATTTAACGTTAGCCGTTCCACCAGATTTGGGGCACGATTCCAATAATTTCGGCCTTTTTTCCATTTTTGGAGTGATAACTGGTTGTTCCTCCACTTTTAGTGGGGTTTTTCGGGGACATTGGGAAATTTTCTTTGGGAGGCCATAACTCCCTCATTATTGAACCAAATTAAGGGAAATTTTAGTCAATTTTGGGTCTCTTCAACCTTCTGAACAGTTTGGAATAGGTTTCAGGTCAATCATAGGTTATCTACAACAGCTTTTTCTTCGAGGAAGATGAAGAAGCCATTAGGGCCATCATGGAGAAGGCACTGTATTGGGTAATATTTCACTATTTAGTGTGAAACAAAAGCCATTTCTAGCTATTTTCTATCTTCTAAAGCTGAATTTACAGATAGTTTTTCCTATTGAGGGATCTTTTTACCTACGTAACCATTTTGAGCAAATTAATAGAGCAATGACATGCCATTGGGGAGCCTTGAACCGGCAAATGTAGCCCGGGAGGGGTGAACTGCCTCAATAATTTGATGTGTTATTTGATGGTGAATTTCATTTGTTATGTATTTCTATTGTGACATGTTAAACAGTAAATTTACTTAACTAATCCTCACACATAAAACTCAAAAACATAACCAAAACTACTGTGTTTAACCTGCAACTCATGGAGAACACTTTGCATACTTTATTATATCAGAATGGATACTTTGCATAGCATAACAAATAAAATCCATTTCAGATTATTCATGGTGCCAAATTCGAAGCTATCAAATGAGATGAAATTTGGAACAACTTCTAGAAGCCACTAGAGGTTGGGAAGATTCCCGAAATCCAATGAGCAATTTGCTCCTCTGCAACACAGCCTTGCGTGGGAGTAGATGTTCTGCAAAAATGTTACTGTAGTCTAGGGGTGTGTTGATGGCTCAATGGAGCACTTCAACTGGCATCTAAGAATTGAAGCTTTCATGAAGGAAAACCACCAATGGGATGACTTATTTAGGGCATGTAGAAACTAATTTAGAATATTATATACCCTAATGGATATTGATATGTGTTTTGCTATGATGCCCAAATTGACCTGTAATAGCTGCCCCCTAAAGCATGAAGTCAAAAATGATAACGTTGATTTATTTGCTTTACGATCTGATGAGTAGGATTTGAAGCGGATGGTGACCTGCATCAATTACAATGCATTACATCATGATATATTTTCATATTGGACATGAATTGTTGAGGGAGGCATTCCCATACTCAACACATAAACTACCATAACATCATAAAGTATTCTACAGATATAGACCTATGATAGGATAACCATCTGTTTAATGACCATCATACGAATGATTTAGTACTACTCCTGAAATCGTAGCCTAGATGGATGAAAATAGATCTGGGGTATTCTATCTCATTCACTCGATCGCTTAAGTATGAGTCTAGCCATGCGAATATGTAATATGAAGTCGAACATGGGAAGACACCGTCTGATTACCAGCCAATGATGTAAGTCATTAACAGACATGAGATAAACTATAGTTGATGATAATGGCTCTCAAGGTACCGCAGTAGATTTTGTATGGTGTGAATAGATGATTTGATGTCAAACATGATACATAGTGTTTCGGTCGAAGGCCTTTGATGTAAACCTATCGCCAAAAGCGAGAAACCTATTGTTGATGTAAGCAAGATCCAAGTTACTGAAAGTTTTTTTCTAAGTCAACTTCATGGATGATGAGTTGATGTCGACACGAAGCGGCTCATCGCAGGAGGGCCTTGATGTGTCCCCCATCAACGACACAAAATGGGAGTTATGATTTTGGAGATAGAATGTGACTAATGAAGCAATGTTCAGGGACGGCGGTCATGAAATGAAGGTTTATGAGTATTGCAAAGGATGACGAATAACTAAGTGACTTCTCTTGAACATATCGGTGACACTGAATGAATTGGCAGCATTGACCCAAAACCGAAGTGATGGATGGTGTGATAGACCATAGGTATGATAGACCATCAAGCAGGTTACCCAACCCAAAAATCATGGAGATGAAGTCAATAAGTGTCGTGTTCAAGAGCGACTTTCTACCATAAATTGTTTTATCCCTTTCCAATTTTCCCCAATCATTGTAGACCAGTATCTCTTTATTTTTTAACAAGCTTGAGGAGGATAACATATGCTTGATGTATAATTCCACCCTTTCGATGAATTCATTGCTATGTGATGCTTTAATGAGTCTAGCGAAGGTGGAACTCGATCTTTTCATGATGGACAAGTCCGTCGCTATTTGATGCTTTAACGACTCTAACAACAATGAAAAATTGGTCATTTTTCATGTTTAGAGAGTTTTAAAAACGGACAAAAATAAAACTCCACAAGTTATTTTTCGTAAAATTGTCCCTTAGATCTGAAAAGGCATAAAATAATACCTGAGAGAACCTCCTAGCCATGTTCGACGGTTTTCCTTTTTCGTAAATATAATCTATCTCAGTCCGTAAAAGGGTTAAACTTATACCGAGGAGATGTCATTTCTATTCCTTTTACAAGCTCGAAAGGACAAGTGCTCCGCAATATTTTCATGTTTTGGGAGTCTGAAAAGAGATGAAAGAGAAATCCAAGGGGGTTCCTTTTTCATGTTTAACAAAGCTCTAAAAAGAGATAAAAGTGTGCTTTGTGGTCAAAATTGCATTTCACAATCATGCATGACGAACTCACTATAATCAGTTGTAAACCTGCTCAAAGAACCACCAAATGGATTAACAATACATGTTTAAATAGTAAAAATGGGTAAATTCAATTCATCAAATATGCATAAATTTATCAAAAAGACAATTAAAATAATAAATTACCAAGTCATTACTACCATTCAGATTTTAGTGCTCTGAGTCTGGTTTACCCTCGAACTTCAGCAGCTGATTGCAATAGATTCTGTGGACCATTTCTCGTGTCTTCTGGACTAGGTAGAATATCTTACCTTCCTGTTTCTATTGGTTGCATTCTTATTTAGTTTCATGCAATTTTTTTAGGTTTTTTGGGCTCCTAGGGTAAATATACAACACCCTAGGACCAACGCACCCTTGGATGTCGAAAATTATGTTGCAGAGAGGCTAGAAAGAAGGCCAGTTCCTCTACAATGCTCTGTTTTCCACTCAGGAGTGCGTTGGGTGCATTTCAGAAACTTGCATCTTGTTTTCTGCCCAAAATTTCTCCAGTTTTTTGCATGGAATGGATCTTAACTAAGCAAATGGTTTTACTTTAGACTTTGATCGGATTAGAATGTTGATTACATGGTGAGAAAGAGGACATGAAGAACACGATATTGTTGCCCTAAATGATCCTGGTGCTGTGAGAACCCTCAGAGACTATGGATTTCTAAAGTACTTTAGATTGTTAGGGATCAGGAAACACATGGAACTATTGCATTTCTTGATCCATTCATGGGACCCGTCACTACAGGAATTTCACATTGGGGACAAAGTGCTCCCAATATTTGTTGATGAAAATTAATTTCTGACAAGTTTGTCGAGACATGGTGCCCCATTTCCCTTGTGATCTCCATTCGTGGAGGTGAAACAGTGAAGGACTACATTCGATAGTTTTGTCAACCAGGAATTGAGCCTAGAAAAGATGGAAAGATAAATATCAAATATGTACATGATATGCCTTTGTGAACGCTCCTATTTACTATCACAAAGTTAGTTGGCAGTGTGACACTTCCTGTTGAGAACAGATCATACATGGATTATGTGCTTGAGTGTCTCAATCCAACCATGTTCAACTGCACTGAAGCAGTACACCTTCATATGAAAGAACTACTAACCAAAGTAAAAAGTGGAAAGACCAAGAATTTCATCTATGGGTCGATTTTGATCATCTTCGTTTTGGAGCGAGTTCCATTGATGCAGCCATAGCATGTGACACTGGGATTAGCTGGTCCTAGAGATCCATGAATGCAACGATGGGTCGAGCTGATGGCTAGACATGATGGTCAATCATCGATCTTGTTCTCCACTACATTTTTCTGTTGGCTCCGAAGACATAATATCTTCATAGAGGAGCATCCATATGCAGGGATGGATTTCCATGGAGATCGAGATTTGATTTTATGAGGCAGCGCTCAATGGGGTGCTATAGGTAAAATTTTGACGATGTTTTTTATTTTTTGGGTTTTTTACATATTTTTGTGTTTTTTGATGTTTCCAAGACTAAAGTAAAGATGTTTTATGTATGCAAATGAAGGTACCGTTCAACCAATGGTTCATGAATAGTAGGAAGGATAACTAGCATAGAGGACTGTTGGGAGAGCAGTCCTTCAAGATTTGGATTTAGCCAAGACTTTTTTTGAGTTGCATCATCATGTGGAGGGATTGACTCTTGGGATACCAAATGTCCAGATCGAGGAGTTACCTATGAGGCTACGGCGCCATACCATTGGTGTGCCTAGTCGTTGAATGAGGTTATTGCGCATGATAGACCAAGCAATGACTTGCTATCATGAGCATCACTAGGTCTACTTAGATTATGCTATGTTTGTACACATTTTGAGGTAAGATGACCAACATGTCTTGGAGACAATTTTTGTAAAAAACTCGATATAAATCTATTTTACTTTCAGTTTTTTTCTATGATTATGTGCAATCATATTCACTGTGTGATGTGAATTGAAAATATATCTTTACATATGTTTCAAATGTCTATTTAACACATAATTCACCAAAGAATCAACTAAAGTGTAAAAATTTCCAGAAATGTGTGGATATTGAATGTAATCAAAATGTCTTAACAAAAGACGAACTCTAAGGAACATACGATGAATTGCTGGATTTCGGATAGTATAAACACTAGTAAGTTGTAGTACGATAAGTTGTGAGTCCATCCTAATGATGATGCAGTGAATGCCAAGTGAAATAGCATCAGAGAGTAGTTCAATCAACCCGCTATACTCAGTGATATTGTTGGTCCATTTACCAACACAAATCCCTTGGAAACTCACTAACTCACCACTTGGAGAAACGATGGCCCATGATGCAGAGGATAAATTCTGAGTACTACGACTAGCATCATTGGCATATCCAACACATGGTTCTGAATATTCTCACATCTGCAAAAAATGCAAAGCGGATTACTAACCACATGAAAAAATTTAAAAGACACACTGCTACACACATGCAATCAAAGCATATAATACTTTGTTTACTACACAAAATAAAGAAAAGTAGTGTTTAAGATACAAACCATTCTGAGGTTACGCCAATGGAATCCCATCATAATCTACCAACTCGTAGGCGCCCTTAGCCAAAATGCATTTGACAATGTAGGGTCCGTGCCATAATGGATCAAATTTCCCTCTTCCTATCTTACTAGCTTCTTGATCATAAAGAAAGACCAGGTCTCCTTCCGAGAAGGTGTGAGGCTTGACATTGCAGTCATATTTCACCTTAATTCATCTCTTATGTGCTTTTTTGGCCAATGCGGATTCATGACACGTTTCATCTAAATGGATGAGATCTAAAAGACATGCCTCTTGGTCAGAAGTGTCAGGTAGCAGGTCAATCGCAAGTTTCAATGATGGTATTTCACATTGGATCGGTAAGATAGCTTCCATGCCATAAACCAGCTAAAAGGGATTAAATCCAGTTTTGTTTCTCACCGAGGTTCGATATGCCCACAAAATCGAGTACAGGATCAAATTCCAGTTTCGTTTATGAACCCAAATCATGAATTGAAGCATACACTTAAGAATATTGTTGATAGCTTCAACTTGTCAATTAGCTTGTGGATAATAAGGGGTAGAACTATCATGCGATAGTCCTAACTTAGCATTCAAGTCATTCATCATGTGATTGTGGAAATATATTTTCCATGATCTATGACCATGGCTTGCGGTACACCAAATTGTGTAACCACATGATTAAAAAAGAACAACGTAGTTGTCTATCCTGTGTTTTTGAATGTAGGCATCACCTCGATCCACTTGGTAAAATAGTCAACGATGAAAACAATATACCCATGCCCCCCCAAGCCGAGCGGGGGTTACATGTCATGAAGTAAATGCCCCATTTTTCAAATGGTCCAATATCGATGACATGATGCATTGGTGTTGGCAGAAAGCGGGTTTTACGATCAAATATCTGGAAAGCATGACAAATTCTAACCACGATAATGCAGTCACGAAATATGGTAGAAGTAACCAACATGGAGAATATTTTGCGCAGTAACATAACTAGACAAATGTCCACCACAAGCATCAGGGTGGCAATCATTTAAAACTTTCTTGGCCTCCTCATGAGTGGGGCACCTACTTAAAATCATATCGACACCACGATGATAAACTGTATCACCAATGATCAGATAATCTTTAGCTTGATATCGAATACGTCATTATTGCAAGCAAGAGGCATTGGGCCAAAAATTTTGGGTTTGGAGATAGATGATGAAATATCCATACCACGATTCAGATGACTCAATCAGAAACAAATACTCGTCTAGAATTGATGGTTCCATAGTAGAATCAATTCTACTCGAAGCCTAAGGTCGCAAATACGCTCAACAAACACCAAAGACTTATTTGACTTGGATTTGATGAATTCCAAATCAAATTCTTGCAAAATGTTGATCCATTTTGAATATTTCCCCCCCATCAATTGACGTGACAGAATTTATGTCATAGGGTTGCAATCTGAAATGACGATGGCCTTTCGGAGCAGGATATAATGGTGAAATATTTGTATAGCTTGAATAGATGCCAAAGCGAGATTCTCAACATATGTATACTTAACTTCCGTATCATTAAGATTACGACTCAAATAATATATCAGATGTTCAATCCCATCTTCTTATTCGAATAAAACCATAGAGATGTTTGTATATGCAGCAACGAGATACAGGAAATAATCACTCTGATCATTTGGGGGATATATTAATGATGCTTGGATCAGGGTATCTTTAAGAAGACCAAAGGAAGCTTGTGCAACCTCATCCCGATGGAAGGGAATCCCATTTTTTAAGATTCAAGTAAATCCTTTAGCCGTTTCAGCTTAGTTGGGAATGAACCTCCTTAGATAGTTAGCCTTTCGTTGAAGTCTCTATAACTGAAGCAGATTGGAAGGAGCAGGCAAATCAAGAATGGTCTAAACCTTCAATGGATCAAGTTGAATTATGTCTTTCGACATGAAGAATCCAAGAAAATGACCATAACCAACACCAAACACACATTTGTGTGGATTGAGGTGTATTTTGTAGTGACGACATCGTAAAAATATCGCTCTCAAATGTAGTAGGTGGTCAACTTTTTTCCATGAATGTGCAGGTAAGTCATCCAGATACGGTTGAACTATGTGCTTGATGTCATGGAAAGCATAATTCATTTCCGTTTGGAATGTAGCCCCGGCATTATTTAAACAAAAAGGGATTTTTTGATAATCGAATGTGTCTTTGGGATAGATAAAAGCAGTTTTGTATTGGTCCTCTCGGCGAATATTGATCTAATTGTAATCGGAAAATCCATCCATGAAAGAAAATATTTCACATCCGTCACATTAATCAATAATTTGGTCTATAAATGGAGTGGGATAGTTTTCTTTCGGACAAGCATAATTAACAACTCGATAGTTGAAACATACTCTAATTGTCCCATGTTTCTTCATGATAGGAACAATATTAGAAACCCAATTGGTAAGAAAAATAGGGTAAATGAATCCAACACGCAAAAAAAATTCAACCTATGCTTTAATGGCAACAAATTATTAGGGTGAACAAGACAAAGGCATTAACGTACCAGCTTGACATCAGGATATATTTTAATCTCATGTTCAACAATGTTGGAGTCAATACCTGGAATTTCCTCATATGACCAAGCAAATACATCTCAGAATTCACAAAAAAGAGTGTGGTAAGTGTCAAGTTCAGATGAAGAACAAGATGCACTGACATGAATGTTTTCTACAATGCCAGGTTTGGTCGAAATATCGATAAAACTCGTTTCTTCGATATTTGATGGGTTTCACTCATAATCGACGGCGTGGATAGGAATAGAATTCGTCAAGAAATCAAAGACTGTAGGGTGATATAGTTCAGTTGGATTATCTTCACTCTAATCTGGAAGATGGGATCATTGATTTGAATCTTCCCATGCTTCTTCTTCTGGCATCATGGATTCCATAATGCTCTCATCAATCGAGAATACATGTGAAAAAGGCTCAGAAAAAGTACCATAATTCAAAGAAAGATCAACCCAAACGGTTAGCGACAAAGGATTTGGATTGGTCGCATAAGCCAAAAAGATTGATTGTTATGCTAGCTCAATTAGAATTAGCGACACGATTTCTCCCAGTCTATCTATTTCATAATCACCAGGAATGTTCCTTAAGTCAAACGAAGTGGAAGATATAATATTGTAGGTCTATATATTTACAATTTCCGTTGATGTCGCAGGCAACGGTAATGAAAAGGTGCCCATTAGGGAATAATCCTTAAAGAGTCCTACACCAATGTTTTAAAGATATGGTGGGGGTCCATGAACAAACAAAACGCTTCAAGTTTCCTAGGAACTAGAGGCGAAGAAAGAGAATTGAGCAATGGTTTTGATGCTTCCTTTAAGGGGAAGATGACCATATGAAAGTAAGTAGATACTACCGCATCCATAGCATAAACCCACGGTCTTCCAAGTAATATATTTTAGTCAATGGGTCCTTCAATGACCTCAACTTCAATAGTAACTTATATCCCCCTAGTTCGACTTGCAGGTTACTGAGAATTCCACAAGGTTTATATGTACGACCGTCAAAATATTTCAACGTCGTAGGTGATTGTGACAAATTCGGCGAGCCAAGTGACTTCCAGAATCTCATAGACATGATACAAGTAGATGTGCCTTCATCAATGATAGTGTGATGAATGAGGCGATTCATAACATGCACTTTAATCAAGAATGCTAATTGTGCTGGTAATTGTGGCACATAGCTTGTGTGATTAAAGACTACAAGATTATAATCTGCCGGATCGATTCCACCAATTGCGACAACAAAGCCTACTTTTGGGAGGGGAAATTCTGAAGAACCTCAAACGTTGACATAGCACTGAGTAGAAGGTGACTAAGCCAGATATTCTACTACGTAATAATTTTGAGTTGCACGAGCTTGAGGGTTGAATGTAGATTTATGAACTACTCCCTTCGGCGACTTTATTGTTAACTCTTGAATGATAGGCGATGGAGCTGAGTCAGATGAAGCTGAAGTCAAAGTGGTAGGTTGATCTATAGCCTGACCATTCAATGATGACAATGGATTACTGTAATCTTTACTTCAAGTAGACACAAAACATCGGTTTTGGGCTTAGTGGTGGATAACATAAGCACTTGCAAACTAGAAGCAGGATCCAGAGCAACCATATGTGTTTCTAGGTTTGAAAAAGGATTTTTCAACACTGAATATGCGATAGAAGTCTTAAGAAGCTTCGATACTTCTGAGAAGTGAGGACAATCTCATGTAAAATGCTCTTCATTACATATCAAGCAAGGGTAACGAGGTTTCCTAAAAGAACCAGATGAATTAGATGATTTTTCCTATTAGGGTGAATTTTATTTCTTCTTATCTTTCCCGTTCTTCTTATTTCCAGGTTTCTTGTCACTTTTTCCTTTGTTAGATGACATGGCATGGATTTTAGAAGAAGACACAAATTCAGATGCAATAGGGTTTTGATTTGAAACAGAAATTGTAGAACCAGATGGTCGACTTGCTATTGAAGTGTTAGTAGAACCAATCACACCATCGTCGGCATGAATTTCCTGACTAGAAGGAATAATAAAATTTGGTCGCGGCGCATTTAGAATATTTTCATAGAGTGTGCCAGAATGAGTATATATCAAATCTAGATACTGGGCACAATCAATTACTTTCTCTTATGTGACAACACCGCCTTTGGCAACATCCTCAGTGATAGATGGCAACAAGGACTTAATAAACCACTCAGATAAAACCTAATCAGGAAAAAATGTTTTAACCATTCAACGATGATGATGCCACTCATGTATATGATCTAATATATGAGTAGCAGCGGTATGTTTAAAGCTGGTCAAAATTTTCGTTCCAGTTTCATATCTAATGGGTAGATGGAAATGGGTTAAAAAAGTAGTGGCTAAAGCTGTAAAGTTATCAAAAGAACCTCGTGGTAATTCAATGTAACATTTCACAGTCAGACCAGTAAGCATTCATTGGAAAAGACACAATCTGACAAAATCATCATTTAGGGAATTAGATGAACACCATAAATGATAAGTCATGACATGCGTAGAAGGGTCTTCTCCAGAATTTCCATTGAATTTTGGAATGTCAAAGGTTAATTTCTGAGGAATCACCAGACACTAAGGTAAATAATGAATAGGATCATTAGTGAGCCAATTTAAATCAGGTAATTCTAATGTTTCAACAAACGGTAATTTTCGATTAAGGTCAGTTTGAGCATAACCAGGATAAGATGGAATTGCCTGTGCAATAGGCCAATGTGTACCAGCAAATGGATTATGTTGTTGGTAACCCAGATACCAGGACCTAGATAAGCTTTAAAATATTGGAATGGTTGTTGTTGCTGCCATGGAATCTGATAAAACTGTTGCCTTCCAGGATAATTTGGACTTGGTTGTGAATAGGTAGGACTAGTAGAAACCTGTGACAAAGGTAAACTAGCTTGCGGTTGTGAAATCACTGATATAGATGGTTGTTGAGTACCAACCTGGGGAGACAGAGCCTGTAGACCTGAAACGTGAGGGTTAAGGGTTGAAGGACATGTTTGAGCAGACTGAACAACAAATATAGAAGAAATAACTGGCGTAGTAGGCACAGATGCAACAGGTTGAACTGTCTGATATTGATACACAATTGTTTGCGACTGAACAGGCAAATTAGGCTACCATTGACAAACATACATTTCAGCATGTAGAAATTTGAATAACTGATAGTCACACTACTCTTTCACCTATCTCTCCACTGGTCTCCACTGAAACTATCCATGCACTGAAGTTAACTAATGTATTCTTTAGTTGATTAATGAGTTTATAATTAGTAAATTAATTATTAATTAATTTACACCACTCTCACTAATTGTATCAATCAGTTAAACTAGATACAACTAGCTCAACTATGTTTAGATTAGTTAAACTGAACACAACTCCATTAACTCCTCAATCGACTCCACCAAACTCTGTCACATGAGTTCTAACTGAATATCCATGCAATAGCTCCACTTAACCCTCAGGAATAGCGTAATTCCTTCTATCAGCTCCTGTGCCACATCTGTGCACTTAACTGAAGTGCTCCAAGAGAATAAGATAATGTTTAGAGTCCAAATATTATTAGGAGCTAATAATATTCGACATATCTATTTTTACACTGGCAATCTAAAAATAGATTCCGCCCAATATGTCTAAAAATATAAGTCCGTCTATTTTTTCCAACTTAACCAACCATCCACAAATAACATCCCGCAACTCACAGAATATGATCGACATGTCTAAAAATAGACTTTGCGACAAAAATCACCTGTATGGGCCCCACCTAGTTTAGGTGATCACTTTCCAACTAGGATCAGGAATGATGTTTCAGGATGCCTCCTTCATTGTTTCTTTTTGCAATCTTCAACACTCCCTCTCAACAAGAAAGGATTGTCTTTGCATGCGACATGCAACTCCATGCATTCGCCCTGCAACCTTTTCAAGCGCCATGCAACTCCATGCATCTACTCTGCAACTCTTCCGAAACTGAAAAGGCTCCAAACAACTCAATCAATCTGATGCATCAAAGTCTTCGACTTCTGCTTAGTTACTGCACATGTCTTCAGGAACCACTACGTTGTTGAACTCTGCACCCATGCACTTTGCACTTGCTATCAACTCTGATCCGCACTCTAGTATCCGACACTGTCACTTTGATCTGCATACATCAATCCAACTGATCATGCTACTGTTGCGCTGTGGGCACCTCATAGCCAAGTTCAATTCATGAGATCCACACCATCTCCATGAATCCTGCCCAGAAATCTCCTCTTGGGATTACTCATGCATGTCGCCCCACCTCTCACTTGGTGGTATAGTTGCATGCACTCCCTCTACCCATCTAGCACGAAATTTCTCTGCATGAGTGGTTTCTCCCACTCCATGATCCTCATATTTTGGCTGCTCCACATCCCGAGGTTCATTCTTACCTGCATGCAAATCCAGCTCCCTCTCAAGCTTCAATTGCATGGCTTTCTTGCACTTCCCAACAGTAGGAAGCTCCATAGAAATCCCATCTAGTTCAAGTCTGTAGAGATTCTTTGCTCGAATCCCTACCTTCTTGACTTTCCATGTTGCTTTGGTCCGAAGGAAAACATTTCCTTCACTAAAGACAACATCATAGCCTTTATCCTCTAACATTGCGACTGAGATTAAATTCTTCTTTAAACCTGGAACATACACTACATCTTGTAAAAGAATGAGTTTACCTGACTCCCTCTGAAAGGTTATGGTACCAATGCCTGTCACATTGTATCGTCCATTGTCACCCAACTCAACATGCAACTGGAGATCTTTCTCCACCAAGTCACTGAAAATATTCACATCTCCCGTCATGTGAAAGGAAGCGCCACTATCAAAATACCACCCCGATCCCAATGCACTAGACACCATGCATGCGATCAATGAGAAGTCCAGCTCAAATTGCGAGGCAAGAGCCTCAATAGCTGCAACTCCAGCAGCCTGCTTGTTCTTCTTCTTCTGTGGACAATGCGTGGCGAAATGTCCATGCTCGTGACAATGAAAACACTTCACTTTGGACATGTCACGCTCTTTACCATCCGCACTGGATTGAGAAGCATTCTTCTTACCCTTCCCCTTCCTTGCTTTGGCAGCCAAAGCGCAATCCTCTTCATCATCATTCTTTGATGAAGATCCATCCCTGGTATCCCGCCTTATCTCCTCCTGCACAAGATCCGACCAAAGTCGCTCCCATCCTGGCAATTTCTCCCGACCATTAACAGAGTCCTGATAGGAATGCCTACTCTTCGGAAGCCCAAGGAGAGCCAAGCTCACCAATTCCTCATCATCCACACCAACTCCTACACTCCCAAGCTCATCCCTGCAGTGGAAAAACTTTGTCAAGTATACCAGAATAGTGTCATTCTTCTCCATTTTTATTTTCCTGAGTTTATCCTTGAGCGCCAACTTCCTCTGGTCGCTCTTGCTTTGGAAAAAATCTGTCAAAGCTTTCCACATCAAGAATGGAGAAGCTTTACCATGAAGGTTGGACACTATGTGATCCTTCACACCTTCCAATAGAATCCTTTGACACCTTGCTACCTTCTTTTTCCATGCGTCAAGTACGGCAGCATCGCTAGAAGTAGGTTTTGGAATTTCTGCATCTATGAACTCCTTCAACCCATTATCATCTAGCACCACCTCCATCCTGTCCTTCCATGCAATATAATTCGAGCTGCCCTCAAGGGCATACTCCAATCGCAATCCGTTGAAAGACATCTCAACTTTGACACCAAGAAAACATTGTAGCAATTTCGAATTCCACCAGCACAAAACTCAATCGCTTCAATGCTTTGCAATTGCTCCAATGATCAATATCACTCTGATACCATGTAGAAATTTGAATAACTGATAGTCACACTACTCTTTCACCTATCTCTCCACTGGTCTCCACTGAAACTGTCCATGCACTGAAGTTAACTGATGTATTCTTTAGTTGATTAATGAGTTTATAATTAGTGAATTAATTATCAATTAATTCATACCACTCTCACTAATTGTATCAATCAGTTAAACTAGATACAACTAGCTCAACTATGTTTAGATTAGTTAAACTGAACACAACTCCATTAACTCCTCAATCGACTCCACCAAACTCTGTCACATGAGTTCTAACTAAAGTATCCATGCAATAGCTCCACTTAACCCTCAGGAATAGCGTAATTCCTTCTATCAGCTCTTGTGCCACATCTATGCACTTAACTGAAGTGCTCCAAGAGAATAAGATAATGTTTAGAGTCCAAATATTATTAAGAGCTAATAATATTCGACATATCTATTTTTAGACTGGAAATCTAAAAATAGATTCCGCCCAATATGTCTAAAAATAAAAGTCCATCTATTTTTCCAACTTGACCAACCATCCACAAATAGCATCCTGCAACTCATAGAATATGATCGACATGTCTAAAAATAGACATAGTCTAAAAATAGACTTTGCGACAAAAATCACATGTGTGGGCCCCACCTAGTTTAGGTGATCACTTTCCAACTAGGATCAGGAATGATGTTTCAGGATGCCTCCTTCACTGTTTCTTGTTGCAATCTTCAACACAACATATGATTGACCTAAAAATGACGGAGTACTGCAATATGGCCTGAACATCTGTGGCCCCCAAGCATATGGAGTATAAGGATATTTCACATACTGAATTTCATATGATGGGTATCTTATAGATATTGGATAAGATGGTCGGTAATTGGATGGACCAACCTGATATTGAGTTGATGATGTCAATAAATGATCGGGTCGTTTAGTATTCATAAGAGATGAACCAGATAGAACTCCATATGATGATATTGGAGAAGTCCATGGACAAGATGAAACACCAGAGTAGGTTCCATTTAAAGCCTGGTAATCCAATGGGACGGACAGACCACCATAAAGATGAGACTCGCGTGTTGTCGAAAACATCGAAGATGAAGCAACAGTAGATGTTGTCACAGTTGTAACAGATGGTACCGTATGGGATGTTGTCTCCGCCATGGTTAAATAAACCAAAAAATACTCTAACAAATCTACGGGAACTTGAGAGTGAAAAGGAGCAACAAGAGAAAAGTAGGTCAAACGAGGAAAAGACAGATATAAATGAAGCCCAAACCCAAAATTAGTGGGAGATGAAGGAGTTGTCTCTTCCTGAAGTTCTTCCTCTATTGAAATCAAACCAGGTGGAATTACTTCACCGTCAGGCCCGAGATAAATTTTAGGTGGTAAGCTCTGTGGTAAAAAGGAAGACTCAATGGTTATGGATGACTGAGGATCAGACGATTGCATGAGAACAACTTCTTGTTGTTCAACTTTAGGATCAAGATGTTTTTGGTAAAATAAAAATGGGTTCCGGATCAACTTCCAACTGAACAAGCTCGAGTTTTGGATTTACCATTTCATTGGATTGAATTTCATTTTCCTCAAGTAAACAGTAGCAGATAAACCGAGATCGATTGAAACAACTCGAGACTCAGTACTCAAAGGATCAAATGTTTCTGGTATATCAAATGAAACATCAGAGGTACTGGACTCAATAGGACGAGTGTGCCTTCGTCTACTAGGTGTAGTTATAGCGGTAAAGGTGGTTTATTCATTGTCCTACGTGAATGACGAGGAAAGGGTTGATCTTCTTCCACGATTGCTGATTGATTTAAATACAAAAACAAAAAAACAAAAATATGGTAATGTTTAAAAGTCAACAAGAAATGTGTGTCTAATTTAATTTTTCCCTTAATTAAATTGGACAATAAAATTTAATATTATCTCATATTCACTTGTAATAGTTAACTGAGTGTGATAAACCCAATTAGCTCATGAATTTTGAGTTGAGGGTGGTTGGTGAGGCATGCAGAGTGATTCTATTAGTTATGGAGTTCGAGTTGTAGTTATTGCATTAGTTTAATGCATGAGAAATCAGTTAACTCAATTTATTGAGTTAAAGTCAGTTGAACTAGTTGTAACTGTTTGTTGCACTAGTGAGAGGTCAGGTGAATTAAATCAGATTTAATTCACATGTAGTGATCTGCCATGCAATTGATGATTTACTATTAATAACTGCATGCATGTCAGTTCCAGTGGCGACCCAGTTGAGACAAAGGTTAAAGGGATGTCAACTATCAGTTGTATCATTAGTAGGTTGCCCGCATGCAGTAAGAAAACCATAGGATTGCCCATGAGCATTGTGCAGTTTTGGAAGGTTGAATTTCCTAAAGAATAGGGATTGCATTCCACATGAATTGCACAAGAAAAGCAGGCTGAGCAAAGGCTGAAAATTGGCTAAGTGTTGGTTGATTTTGTTCGAATCAGTGTGAGATGATTGTGAATGCAGGAGACTCTTGTGAGAAAAGTGCATTGTAATTGTTTCATGATTCATTGGTGAATATACAATAGAAGATAGAGGGGTTTTGAGTAGCAATATTTCCCCGGGAAAATATCTTTGTTGTGGTTTGATTTGCTTCTTTCTTTACTTGTTGTGATTGGTGATTGTGTTTATTTTACGCAATTGATTTGTATAAGGAATTAGAATCTTGCTTTAGTATATTGCATGATCAGATTAAATCCATTGATATACATATTGTTTGTATAATTTATACATGGTATCAAAGCACAGGAAATCACTATAGTGGAGAAGAAATTGAGTTTGTGACTGAATAACATTCAAATTTGCAAAAGTATTCTTTGGTGCAACAAACGGATCAAGATCAAGATGACTTTCAATGGTCTGATATTGGAGTATGAACTTGAGGGTATTTTCCATTATATTGCATGGAAATATAGGATGGAGGCAGTTCTGGAGGAAAACAGGTTGAAATAATTCATTGATAATGACATTCCAAAACCCGCAACAGCAGATGTCACTCTTCTTGATGCTTGGTAAAAGAAGGTTGCAAAGGCGAGAAGGATCTTACTAGAGGGAGTATGAGACCACATTGTCTCAAGTCTCCATGGCAAAGAGATTCTATATGAAATGCGAAAGGCTTTGACAGATCATTTTAAGAGCAGCAGTGATCATAGAAAATTGGCACTGAAGGACAAGCTCAGGAAAATCAAAATGGAGAAAGGTGACATTATTCTGAAATATTTAACCAAGTTTGTCCAATGTCGAGATGAGCTTGGGAGAGTTGGAATTACTGTCGCGGATGATGACTTGGTAAGCCTAGCTCTTCTAGGCCTTCCCAAGATTTGGCATAGTTATCGAGACTCTGTCAATGGGAGGGAGAAGCTGCCAGATTGGGAACGACTTTGGTCGTATTTGGTGCAAGAAGAATTCAGGCGAAATACCATGGATGGATATTCATCTAAGACAGATGATGAAGAAAATTGTGCCTTGGCAGATAAGGTGAAGAAGGGGAAAGGAAAGAAATTTGAGGCCGAAAAAGAAGGCAAGAAGCATGACATGTCCAAAGTGAAGTGTTTTCACTATCAAGAGCATGGAAATTATGCCACTAATTTTCCACAAAAGAAGAAGAACAAGAAGGCTTTCATTAGGGGAATTTTGAGGTCTAAAATGGGCCTCGTAAGGAAATAATAAAATAATAGCTAAACCAATAAAATAATATTTATGAATTTGCAATTCACTTTTTGCACCACAATCCATGTAACCATAGTTAAATTCAATTCAAAATTTGTACCAAAATAAAATTAATAAAAGAATTGTATTGATGTGAATATAAATAAGAATGATTTTTTCAAGAAAAATTCATTATCATTGAACAACTAATTCATTTATCCTTTGTACTTAAATAAATTAAAATAAAATATAAATATAAATTTATAAATTCTTAATTATATTATATGCTATTAATTACAATTTATATTATTTAAATTGTATAATAACATGTAATTAATATGCTATATAAAAATAATATAATATAATAAATGTATAGGGATATACATTGTTTCTTTCAAGAAATATGAAATGACAATAATATTATTTTATTCAAAAAGTGTGAAATGACATTTATTATGAGTACTTTACTGTGACTTTAAAATTACTTAGAGCACTACCATGGTTAACCATGAGTTTTTATCCACCATTGAGAATGTGACAAGTAAGTACCTTTAACTCGAGCAATGCCACCTCAGCCATTAGGGATAATGTCATCCCCTAAAATGTGATTGGTTTTCATAAAGTGAATTTTGTTTGTACATTTTCTCTAGGAGGCCCATTTTAAACCTCAAAAATCACCTAATGAGGATCTATAGCTGGTGAGGCATTGACCTCGCAATTTGAGTTGGACTTCTCTCTCATCACATGCATGGTGTCAAGTGCGATGGGATCAGTGTGGTACTTGGATAGTGGTGCATCTTTCCACATGATGGGAGACAATGAAATTTTCAGTAGCTTGGAGGAGAAGGACCTTTAGATGCATCGAAATGGGTGATGATGGGAGGTACAACGCTACTAGGATTGGTACAGTTACCTTCCATAGAAATTCAGGTAAACCCTTCTTATTAAAATATGTAATGCATGTACCAGGCTTGAAAATGAATTTAGTTTCAGTTGCAATGTTGGAGGATAGAGGCTATGATGTGGTTTTCAGTGAAGGGAAATATTTCCTTCGACAAAAAGCCACATGAAAAGCCAAGAATATTGAGATTCGTGTGAAGAATATATATAAACATAATGTATATGGTTGTGCAACATTGATGGGTAAGGCAGACAAAGTGGTGAGGTCAGATGAGGGTGAGATATGGCACAGGAGATTGTTCCATCTACACCATGGAGCCTTGAAGGTCATGCAACATATTTCTATGGGGCTTCCCAAGGGTACTCTTGCACAGATAGACACATGCAAGGGATGTACCATGGGGAAGTATGCAAAGGCTACTTTTCATGAGAAGGATAACCGAGTAGCGGAAATGCTTGAGAGATTTCACTCATATGTGTGTGGACCATTCTCTACAGCTTCCATAGCAAATCACAGGTATTATGTGATCTTTTTTTATAATTTTTCTAAAAATTGTTGGATCTACTTCAAGCAGAAGAAATATCATACGTTCTCAAAAAATTTTGAGTTCAAAGCACTAGTGGAGAAAGATACGAGGAAGCATGTGAAAGCTTTTAGGAGAGGCAATTGGTGGTGAGTACATATCCAATGAATTCAAGAATTTTTGTAGAAAGGAAGGAATTCAGAGAAAGTTGTTTGCGCCTCATAATCCACAACATAATTGAGTCGTAGAAAGAGAGAACAGAACAATTGTTGGTGCGACATGAGCGATGTTGCATGATCAGGGCCTACCATTGCATATATCGGCGGAAGCATGCAACAGAGCGATATTTTTGCAAAACCATAGTCCTCATCGAATACTTGGCATGAGTACACCAGAGGAGGATTTTTCTCATAAGAAACCTGATGTTTCATATTTTAAAATTTTTGGTTCATCTCTCTATTTCCATGTGACCAAATATTCTAGGAAGAAGCTCGAACCAATAGCTGAGATTTGGATATTTTTGGGGTACACTAATACTCCCCACAACTATCGAGTGTATTTTCCAAATAGAAAGATGACTCTTGTGAGACGGGATATAGAATTTGATGAGGAGAAAGCCATGCAATTGTCCCTTGAGAGGGAGTTGGATTTGCATGCAGATGAGGAACTCTTGGTTCCAAATAATGAACCTCAAGATGTGAAGTAGCCATATGCGGAGGATAATGGAGTGGCAGAAAACACTCATGCAGAGCCATCCACCAGAAATGATATAAGGTGCACCACGGAAGCTGAAAGATTGAGACTTGATGCAATAGAACATGTAGGAGCACCTACTTCACTGCACAGATAGAGAGGATCTCTAGACAATATTACTAGATACATGGCTCTTATGAGCAAGTGTATTGTGACAGGACCATCTTCTTTTTAGGAAGCAGTGCAGCAACCAATTTGGGTTGACGCAATGGTTGAGAAGTATGACTCCATCGTCAAGAAAAGTGCATGGGAATTTGTCCCAAGACCAGTCGGAAAATCAGTGGTTGGATCTAAATGGATCTATAAGGTGAAGCAGGTGACAGATGGGAGTGTGGAGAAGTACAAAGCTAGATTTTTAGCCCAGGGATTCTCACAAGTTGAGGGGATTGACTGTGAGGATACTTTCGCACTGGTTGCAAGATACTCATCTATTAGATCTATCCTTGCACTCTCAGCGCAGATGGGGTGGCAAATACATCATATGGATGTGAAAATTGTGTTTCTTAATGGATTTATTGAGGAAGAAATGTACATAGAGAAGCTATAAGTTTTTGAGATCTCTGACAGTCAATCGTATGTGTGCAGACTCAAGAGAGCACTGTATGGTCTGAAGCAAGCACCTCATGCTTGGTACACCAGCATTGACAACTATTTAACCGGGTTGGGCTTCACTAAGAGTGAAACAGATGCGAACATGTACCAGAATGTGGTTGATGGTAAGCTCTTGATTATCATACTTTATGTTGATGATCTAATTTTGACAGGTGATGAGAAACTGATAACTTCTTGCAAAGAGGATCTTGCAAGAGAGTTCGAAATGAAGGACATGGGACTCCATTATTTCCTTGGTTTGGAAATATGGCAGCGAGATGGTGAGCTATTTGTTTCTCAAGGAAAGTATTACAAAGAGATTATGAGTATGTTTCACATGGAGAGCTGTAAACCCATGGAGACTCCTCTTCTAAGAAACTTGAGGAAGGAGGATGCTACTTTAGGTGAGGTAGTGGATGCTACTATTTACAAGCAGTTAGTGGGTTCACTGATGTACTTGGTGAACACCTAAAAGACATTTGCTACACATTTAACTAGCTGAATCAAGTTATGGTTAAGTCGACCAAGCTCTTTTGGAAGGCAGGGAAGCATATCTTGAGATATCTCAAGGGCACTACAGAGTATGGATTATGGTACAGACATACAGAGGGAGTGAAGCTTCAAGGCTTCACCGATGGAGATTGGGCAGGTAGTCCATCAGACATAAAGAGAACATCAGGAGGGATCTTCAGCATAGGATCGAATAGTTTCTTGGTACAGCAGGAAGCAGTGATCTGTGGCACTCAGTTCAGCTGAGGTAGAGTACATGGCAACTAGTCAGGCTGCATGTGAGGCCATCTAGATGAGGAATATTTTGGTTGCCTTGTTTGGTTCTCAAATGGATCTAACGATGATACATTGTGATAACCAGAGTTTCATTAAACTCTCGGTTAATCAGGTATTCCATGATAGGTCCAAGCACATAGACATATGGTACGACCATCTCAGAGATTATGTTCAGAGGCGCATTATGTTACTTCAGTACATTCCCACAAAATATCAGGATGTGGATATTCTGACGAAGGTGCTCGCCAGGAGAAAATTCGAATACCATAGAGGTAGGATCAAGGTAGCTGATAATCCCTTTCTTTTTGAGAGGGAGTGTTGAAAAGTCAACAATAAATGTGTGTCTAATTTAATTTTCCCTTAATAAAATTGGACAATAAAATTTAATCTTATCTCATATTCACTTGTAATATTTAATTGAGTGTGATAAACCCAGTTAGCTCATGAATTTCGAGTTGAGGGTGGTTGGTGAGGCATGCAGAGTGATTATATTAGTTATGGAGTTTGAGTTGTAGTTAGTGCATTAGTTCAATGCATGAGAAATCAGTTAACTCAATTTATTGAGTTAAATTCAGTTGAACTAGTTGTAATTGTTTGTTGCACTAGTGAGAGGTCAAGTGAATTAAATCAGATTTAATTCACATGTAGTGATCTTCCATGCAATTGATGATTTACTATTAAAATCTGCATGCATGCCAATTCCAGTGGCGACCTAGTTGAGACAAAGGTTAAAGGGATGTTAACTATCAATTGTATCATTAGTAGGTTGCCTGCATGTAGTAGGACAACCATAGGATTGCCCATGAGCATTGCACAGTTTTGGAAGGCTAAATTTCCTAAAGAATAGGGATTTCATTCCACATGAATTTCGCAAGAAAGGCAGGCTGAGCAAAGGCTGAAAATTGGCTAAGTGTTGGTCGATTTTGTTCGGATCAGTGTGAGACAGTTATGAGAGTGCACGAGGCTCTTGTGATAAGAGTTCATTGTAATTGTTTCATGATTCCTTGGTGAATATACAATATAAGATAGAGGGGTTTTGAGCAGCAAGCTTTCCCCGAGAAAATATATGTGTTGTGGTTTGATTTGCTTCTTTCTTTACTTGTTGTGATTGGTGATCGTGTTTATTTTCCGCAATTGATTTTTATAAGGATTCTATATCTTGATTTAGTAGATCGCATAATTGGAATGAATCCATTGATATACATATTGTTTGTATAATTTCTACAGGTAATGCTAGGAAAAATGTTTACCAAGCAACTGTGAACTGAAATATACCACCCTAGTAAACCAAGGACTTATGTACGTGGAGGAAATCTCCCTGAATGTTATGTTCGGTGTATCACAATGTACAAGGCGGTTGACTCGGTTACCTATGGACGGTAAAAAGCCTAAATTTGTCCTCCCAAATATACTTGAAGGTACATGGAGGCCCAATCCGTATTAGCATTGTCTAATGAGAAACCGCATAGTAAGAGCATCCCCTTATACTTTTCGTACTAGAAAATTTTTTTATATACCCTAAAGTACGTGGACGAGCTCTGATATACTTACGTATGTGGAATGAGGTATCACACTCGGAATGTATCGCATACAATTAATGATAGCTTCTATGTTTAACGACGCCAGAACATGTCTCTAGCCTAGACCTCTGAATGTTTTTTTTAATGTTATAATGCTTCCTTAAATGAATTCAGATAAATTTTATGTTGATCTTGCTTATCAGTTTGTCTTTCAGGTTCACTGCGAGATGTATTGAAAATTCCTAAAATGAAATTGAAATGATAAGCATTCGTTTCAAATTGATTTTCGACAATGAAAAACTAGCTAGAAGGGATAGAGCAATCAAATTGTAAGAAATCAACAATGAGAACATGTAAATGAAATTTCCCTAAACTATTCCTATGCAGTACTCACAATCCCTATATGAAAATTCATGTTTTTCTTTTCAATTTCTTTTAATTTTAGATGAACGAAAAAGGAACTATATGCACAAACAATCTCTCAAAACTTTCAAGAGAAACGAAGACTAAAATGACAATTCCTCTTTCCGAAAATAATGAAATGATCAAATGTAAAATTTAACTTTGGAGCTATTCGACAATGACAAAGAAAACAAAAAGAAACATTGATCAAACAAATATCCAGAGTGAGGCAAGAACAGTAGAGGAAATCTGGTCTTTAGAGGCAATCAATCACTTAAAACTTTAGCAAGCAAGACACTGAAATGAATTGCAAAAGACAAAATGTGATAGATTTTGGTTGGTCAAAGGGGAAACGCACCCCTGAGTTGGAGACAGTGCGTTGCAGAGCATTGTCCCTAAGCTAGTAGTGTTATGCAAAGCACTGTGTCAAGACCAAGTATGCATTGGTGCCAGATGACTCTCTAAAAAAGAAATCAAACACACTACTTTTGGTAAAACACATTCAAATGACTGAAATTAAGCAGGTAACGTCTATTAGAGGTTGATGTATAAGGAAAAACCACCAGGGATGATCCATCGATCCCCAGTATGGTTTCCAATTTGTTTTGCGGAAATCAAACCTATGGATAAGTATGCTTTCCCTAAGTGTGGTGGTGCACTTAGAACAAAATAAAGAAATATATATGACATATTCCTTAAAATGAATATTTAAAGGAAGAAAACCTACTTGTAATATGTTCGCTTTTCCTTGCCTCCCTTTATCACTTCCGTCACTCTCAATTGAATTGAACTCGCTCGATTGGTACCTGAAATGGAAAATAGAAGACAGCAAATGACATAAAGTCAATATGATCTATTCAAGTTAAACAAATTGAATCAATTGCATTTGTATATACACATATAACATCATTGACACATGAGTTAGGAAAGGAAAAAATGTCTTTATTATGAAGTAGAAGGAGAAGTACAACCAGTTGATTGATTCAATGTCACTCACTCCAGCTTCAATCCCATCCTCATCACACCAGCATCATCAATCCAGCAGCATAACATTACATGCACGATACCTCCAAGAGTTGTGATCTCACCAATACAACTCTTCTTAATACAAATTCTTGCTCTCTTGTGCACTATGATCAGTGCTCTATTTATAAGTAGATGAAGGTATTTTGACAATGATATATCATTGAATGGATTTTCCAAAAATAGACGAAGAGGTTTCCTTGTTCATGGTAATAGGAGGATAAGACGTTTAATGGCTTCATGGTGTCCATATTTGAAGCTATCAGATGAGGTGAAAGTTGGAACAACTTCTAGAATCCATTAGAGGTTGGGAAGATTCCCTCAATCCAATGAACAATTCGCTCCCAGTCGACCAACACACCTTAAAGTGGGCCTAGATCCTCTGCAACGCAGCCTTGCATGGGAGTAGATGCTCTGCAACTAATTTATTGCAGTCTAGGGGTGCGTTGATGGCTCAATGGGGCATTTCAACTGGCATCTAAGCAGTGAAACTTTTGTGCAGGAAAACCACCAATGGGATGACTTGTTTAGGGCATGTAGCAACTAATTTAGAGTATGATAGACCCTAATAGATATCAATTTGTGTTTTGGGATGATGCCCAAATTGACCTGTAACACCCCTTACAGACTAAATTATTATAATAAAAAATAATAATAAAGTTAGAAGTTTAGAAGCAATAAATGTTCTCAACAAAGGTTTAGCATTTTTTATTGCTCCATAAAACCTTATGGTAGAGAGAATAATTTGCAACATAGATGAGGACATTCAAAACCTTTGTTTGGACGACAAACAAGGGATAAGACAAGCTTGTGCTTTCATCATGAACACAACTAAACCACCAAGTAGAAATTTGAATAAAGGTGAACAATTAGCTCTCTGGGACCTTTTTAATAATGACAAAATTGTGGTTCTAAAGGAAAACAAAGGCAAGGCCACTGTATTCATGAACAAGGAAGAATACATTCCAATGATTAATTAACATCTAAATTGTGCCAACTATGAGAAACTTAGGAGCAACCCCATCTCCAAGTTCATAAAATAGGTTAAAGAGACTATTAATGAATCCAACCTTGATGAGGATGAAGAAGACGCTGACACCTAACTGTGAAATTACCCCTAGAATTTATGACCTCCCTGATATTCACAAGGATGGAATCCCTCTTAAGCCAATATTCAATACCATTGGTACCCCCACATACGAACTGGAAAAGTATGTTGCCAAGATTTTGAGTCCCCTTGTTGGGAACACTCACTCGTTTATTAAATATTTCAACGATTTTTTCAATCTTATCAAAAATGAAAGAGTGGAACTTAATAACTTCCTTGCAATTTTTGATATAGTGTCATTTTTACAAACAAAAAAAATATTAAATAAATCCATACAAATTGTTGAGGAAGTGATTGGTCCATAAATATCCAAGCTAGCTAAGATTTATCTTCACTCTACATTTTTCATTTTCCAAGGAAACTACTACGAGAAAATTTCTGGACTTGTAATGGGGTCGCCACTATCATCAATTTTTTCTAACTTATTCATGGAGAAATTTGAGAATAAGGACCCAAATTCCTACCCTTTAAAACCAACTTGGTGGAAGAGGTTTGTTGATGACACAAATGTCAAATGGACCCATGAAAAAATAAAAACTTGGAAAAATTTTCAATCACCTAAATTATATCTCTAAAGACATTTAGTTTATTATGGAACTGGAAGAGATCAATAGCGTACTATTCCTAAATTTTCATATCAATAGGAATAAATATGATAAATTAGGGCATCAATTTTTCAAGAATAAAAGTCATACGAAGAGTTACTTCCATGCTTATTCTTATCACCGTCCTACCCAAAAATTTGGTATACTTAATACACTTATTGTTAGAAACCTAATAATCTCTTATGTTGATCACTTCAATGAAAATAAGAAACACTTGACTACAATATTTAGGAACATAGGATACAAGGATATAGAAATAAAAAATGCCATGAAAAGGGCTGAAAGTCAACTTAACTCCTAGGGCCATCAAACATACATTGGTAAGACCTACCTTGTTTACATCCATGTTGTTACTGACAATATTGGAAAGATCTTAAGTAAGGAGTATTACTACTGAGTTCATAACAGTTGGAACAATTAAACAAATAAATAAATCCATTAAAAATAGCATAAATAAACATCGACTTAGAGGAGTTTACATAAGAGTTTGCTCTTGTGGTAAAAGCTATATTGGAGAAACATGACACTCCTTAAAAAAATATTAATAGAGCATGGAGCTGATATTAAGAATGAATCATAACACACTTGGAAACTCATTGAAAGCTCCTTGAGAACTAAACATAATATTTTCTTAGAGAATGCTAGGATCACTACAAGAGAAGATCACTATCAGAGAAGGAAAATCATGGAAGCCTTTGAGATAACAAAACACCTTTGTAATCTTAACATGGATGTTGGTATTGGGATTAGTGGTAATTGGCTTCCGTTGATACCACGAACAAGTTCCAAACCTTTTCAGGTATGACTCTCTCCCCTATGACTTTTTGAGTTTTGTCCTTAACCATTAATGTCTTGGTTATACTTTCTTAGTTTCCTCTCTTTACCTCTTGTTTTCCATGTAGATTAAACTTTAATTCTTTATATTATAGTATGATATGGTAATTGAATATATTACACACTATGTCATAATATAATATATTAACCCAAAATCTTATGATTAAAAACTCTTAAAGATTTAAGAAATTATCATACTAATATTAATAATATATATGTAGTATATATTCTAATATAAATACTAATAATATATATGTATTATGTGTACTAATATTATTACTAATAATATATTTATATTATACATGCTATTATTATCACTAATAATATATATGTATTATATTATTAATATTATATTTCTTCTAGTCAAGTCTCATTAGCAAAACCGGTTGAGGATGGCCCTCCTTAGCAAGAGGACCCAGGATCAAACCTCATGGGGGTGGTTGTGCCCTGTGCTGGGGGAGGAGACATGCTAAAAAATTCAGGAGACTTGCTAAAAAATTTAGTCAGCTTAGGGCTGGTATGGCCTAGTTTGGGTGCAATCCTTGGGTGACTTTGACGGATTAGATGTCCTAGTGTGGCCTAGTTCGGGTGCGATCCCTGGGTATCTTTGACGGATTAGATGTCACTGGGTCATGGTTTCTCAAACCAAAGATCAAGCTTGGAGAATCACACACAACTTGACAAACAAAAAAACAAAATATTACATAACTTCTATACTTATCATTATTTTAAGAATTTAATTATTAGTATTAACTATATATTATTATATTTTCAATTTCATATATATATATATATATATATATATATGGTTTATGCTTTTTTATTAGCAAACTAATTTTCCTCCTCCCTCTCATGTTTCCTTTGCCTTATCTCTCTTTCAACCATTATTTTGAAGATGAATACACTTTCAAGCAACATTGTGAAAAATCCAAGTTCTTTAGCTACAAAGACACACCATAGACCTAAAATCTACCAGTTTAATAAACTATTCAAATAAAAAAAATTATCACTAAATTTTCAAAATACAAAAAAAAAAAAAAATGCAAAACTTAATAAAAAAATTTGCATCTATTTGATTCCTATTCAAAAAACACACACACATACATATATATCATATTAAAATTTTCATTTAAATAAAGATTTTTTTCTTCAAAAAATACCAAACACACATATATGTATTGTTAGTGTTTTAATAAAATAATAAATAAGAATATATATATATTCTTATTTATTATTTTATTAAAACACTAACAATACATATATGTGTGTTTGGTATTTTTTGAAGAAAAAAATATTTATTTAAATGAAAATTTTAATATGACATATATAGTATTGTTTATGTATGTATTTTAAAAAAATAATTTATTGTAAGTATTAAGTTCTTATATATTTATTAATTAAATTCAAATATAAAGTTATGAAATATAATTAACTATATATATATATATATATATATATATATATATATAACATGAATTATTATCATTTGAATTTATTTGAATGTGGTATACATATTATGATTTTTTTTATTTATTTATAATTTTATTAACAAAAACAAAAAATTACAATATAACAATTTGATTTATTATTTTTATTGGGCAGAAATACACTCTCCAACCGAGTATAGTAGAGATGTTGTAATGTTTGTAAATATTTTGGCTTGGGAAAAATAAAATAAATCTATGTTAAAATAAAAATAACTTCAAACTAATTAATAATAATAAAATGTAGCTTTTTGGGGTAGTTAAGGTAAATTAACTTGGTCATGTTAAAAGTGATTTTTGAAATCCAGGTTTATGAGAATCAATGGCATTAAACCAACATAGACACATCTTAACTCTGGATCTGCTAAGAATGGAGAGAGATCAAATCTCTTGAGATGCAAACATCTTTTAAAGTGAAAAGAGATTTGATCCCCGTGGACACTTGGTAGATCTGAAGTTAAGATGGATCTAGGCTAATTATTTTTTAATTGAGTTGTAGAATCCCTCTTGTAATAAAAAGTCGGTGGAATATTTCTTTTTAAAATAAAATCTTCATATAATGATGTATACATAATGTTTTAGTTTAAATATTAGTAGATATTTGATAATGGAAATAACATATGTCTATTATTGTGCCTAGAAGTGTTGTACAAAAATAGAAAAATAACAATACTTACATTAACAAATTAAAAAATACTTATATGCACTGATATTATTTGAAATACAAATTTACTTCACTTTATTCACACACTATATGTTTTCCACATCTTGCAAAAATTTCAAATCGGTTGATGAATCTCGAGCTATCGAGTGATCAAACAGAAAAACGCCACCCTAGATTTTGGGTTGTAGGGGGGTAATGATGCCAAAATTTTCTATCAGTTATTGAAAGCTATTCTATCTCTTGGGCTTATAAGATGACAAATCCTGGGCTTTTGAGTGATTAGATAGCAAAAAACCACCCTAGGATTCTATGGCTTTGGGGTCCACGTAGCCTACCACCTCATTCTTCCGACAACAAATCATAATTCGACATGTGGTCAATGTCGACATGTCCTCTACCATATGGATTTTCTAAAACATGCCACATGTCAATCACCTTTACACCGCTAACCATCCAAAAATGGAAAATTAGGTGACACGTGTTCTCCACTACCATGTCACCTTCTCCACTTGGCATGCCATGTCATTACATTATCACCTGGCATGTATTGAGCATGGAGTTATGATCAGGTATTAGGAGAATTTATAAATTTTGAATACATAATTTTCTGAGGGCCCAATGGGGATATTATCTCTTAGGCATGATATCTTAGTGCTTCTTGACTAGGGATTTAACCAAGAGCCAACCATATCAGGTGTTTGGAAAATATGTGAACTTTTTCACACCCATTGTTCCTAGGGCCCAAGGGCTCTTATCCCCTTGGTGTTATACCCTAGAATTCTATGACTAGGGGCTTTACCGAGTGCCAACAATATTGAGTGATCAAGAAAAAATTGTGAATTTTACACACCCAATGTTCCATGGGCCCAATGGTTCTTGGCCCTTAGGTGTTATGCCTTAGCACTCTGTGCCTGAAGGGTTGATTAGGGTCCATGTCTATCGGATATTGAGAAAATATATTAAATTTTTACATCTAATGTTTGGGTGTGATTAGCTCTTGGGCAGCAATCCTTAAGTACCTCATAACCAAAACCTGTGACTGGAGAACTATCTTATCAAACATCATAGAAATTAAATATCTTTTGTTATAGAATAACTTGCCTATATATCTGATGGTTCAAGGACTCAATAGGAGGAAACCTATATATAACCTTGAATATTGGTGCCATCAAATGCTACATAAATATTATTTATGTTAACTAACGATAGACCTGCCACACTAGGCCCCACTAGTGCCACATCACCCTCTTCTAGTTTTGTGTCACCTCAAGCAGTTTCAGGGGAGTTTGATGGTAGTTTTGGTAAGCAGGGGGGTGCGACCCAAATAATTTCATTTTATGCCATGTACCTTCAGTGGTTTACTTCATTAAAGTAATTTTGAAACCCCTTATCAATCAAGTTTCGAGCATGTTGGGACCCCCTGAAAATAATAAGAGTCGTCGATCTAATCAAAGTTGCATTGATCCTTGATCTGATGATCCAAGTTGTTTTGTGTTGATCCAAGATGTGTTAATACAAGGATTTTCCTTGCACATCTAACTACGCTCGGCTTGCTTTCCTATTATCACACCTTCATAACTCCTCCACTACTTAACCTTTCGCCTCTACTTTTATCTTGTGGATTGAATACTTTCCTCTTAACATGGACATGTATCCACTTCGGACTCATTGTTGAAAACACATTGTACACACTCTTGGGACTCACTAATCGAAGCTACTCACTTTATGCATCCAATTACACACCCCATAGCATTGACATCAATGAAAACACAAATTCCAACAATCTCCCCCTTTGTCATTGATGGAAACCCCTGACATTTCAGCATTTCTGTTCAATGCTAAAGGTCTTGCCCTATATGCAATCACTCCCCCTTTAACATCAATGGAAAATGGTTACATATACTGAGTATGAAACTCCCCCTATATATCCATGATCATAAATTCATCTGTCTATCTACAATTATTCTTCAACTGAATATTTTCTTCAAAGAAGTACACTCTATCTTCCACTATTGTGGAACTCCACCTGGTTGACTAAGAGTTTTTATACTTCTAACTCCTATCTAACTAGCATCAATCCTTTACTTTGTCTACAATTTCTCCAATTTCTATAATTTTTCAATATGTCTACGATTTCCATAATGCTTCATTTTGTTTGCAAGTTTGCATTTGTATGTCATTCCTTTGACCACAACTTGACTCCCCCTCTTAGCAAATTTTTCTATTTTTACTGTAATTGTTTTCCTTGTCTATAATTGTTCCTCTTTTGTAACTCTTCTCCTTTTGAGACCGCTCCCCTATCTGCAACTTCTCCTCTTTTTGCACCTTCTTCCTTTCTTACATTTTAACTCTCCTTTGACATCAAAGGGTTGCTTCCCTTAACCTTACAATTCTTCTCATCTCTACTTCTCATTTTTTATAAATGGCTGCTCCCCTTAACTAATGCTTCTCTTTATATGTAACTCTTCTTTTTTCTGCAATTTTTCTTAGTTTTTGCAACTCTTCTTCTATTTGAAACTTATCCTCATTTTGATATCAAGGGAAAGGTGTCGCTCCCCCTAAATTTATGCATTGATGTTAATTAAAATACATCATTTACTTCACTTTCTTCACACATTATATGTTGTCCACTTCTTGCAAAATTTTCATATCACCATTCTTCTCTTGCAACTTACATTATAATGCTTTTGTATTCCTGATGAGACCTACCACCTCTTGCTTCAGTTGACACTATACTCTCTTTTATTGATGAGTTGTTAGTGACATTAATTCCATATAGAAGTTTTCATTTCTTTTAATGTCATTAAAGACATATATATTGTTTGGAGATATCATTTTATTTTCTACCAATATTTATGAACCTGTTTTTTTTATTTCACATCCTTTAGAATGGAATGTGAGATCATAACGTTGATCAACAATTTGACTTACACTAAGTAGATTGCTCTTTAAACCTTCAACAAGCAGAACATTCTCGGGTTTTGTTCTTCCATCAACAAGACTAATTGTGTTTTTTCGGATTATCCTTCTTGAATTATTATTTCCAAGAGTGGCGTTGGCTCCTTTGAATTCCTTTAGAGAGATAAATTTTATTTTATCTCTTGCCATGGGACTTGAAAGCCATTGTCTATACACCATTGGATTTCTTTTTTTTTTAACATATAGAGTTGGGCCACATTATTCCTACTTCTCTTGATTCCTTCTCCATACATGTGTTCTTTGATTTCTATTTATATTAATATATTTTTCTTTTCTTTGATTTGGAGGATTCAATGTACTGGTTCTCCACTAACGAGCTTTGCACTCATAATTATTGCACTTGAAACATTCAACATGATATAATAAGGGGGGGAATGAATTGTAATTTTTTATAGCATTCTCTTTAAAACTTCTAAGATTGTTGCTCACACAACCATTATTTAAGACCTTATATGATCCCCTATTTCTATTCCTCATATGGTCATTTCTTGCATAGGCTCTCCAATCTATTTCCTTATGACCAAAATTATTGCATGAAAATAATATCCATAAAAGAAATTTTGATACTTGAACAAGAAGGGCCTTCTTGAAGGAATAATTATTTTGAACCCATTCTAGTTGTTTTTGTGAGGAAATTCAAATCTCTAATGATTCTTTACCTCCTTTTTGGTGCTACTAGTATTTTTGATAGGGTCATGTCCTTATTGATCCCTCAATTTATTTCTCACTTTTCTTCCATTGCTACTAAATCCTTTGATCACATTAGCATAAATTTCAATATCTTCTTTTCATTTATTTTCTGACGATATCAAGCTTGATTCTCCCTTGCCAGTTTCATGATAACTAAGACATATTTTAATGAAGGATGTATCTGGCAATTAAGAATATCATATAATATTTTAGTACTCTTTCCAAACATCAAATTTTGATTCAGCTGATCATTGGATTTTTCTAATTCCTTTCTCATGGAAACAATTTCATCTTTTAGTTTCTCACAGTGTCCTTCCTTTCCTACAAGTTGGCTTCACAACATTTCTTTTGTTTTTTTTCCTATTCTAGTCATAACTTCATGAGAGAGACCGACAATTCATCAATATCATGATTCTTTACTTTCTCATATTTCTGCAACAAATCCTACATTTTAATATTTCTTCTAAGTATTTTTGTTTCTTCTAAGGATATTCCTCAAGATCCACCTCTTCATTAACATCTTCTTCCTCTCAATCTAATATTTATTTCTAATTGTATTTAATTTCTTAATTAGTATATTGACCATCTATGGCCGTGAGTAAAAATTATTCTTTGTCGTTATTATATGCATATCCATTACTTTATTCTAATGGGCCCCTATATTCTTTGGAATATAAATTTTTCTTCTTGAGACATATTTCATTTGTATGCTCATAATGTTGGAATCATGATTTTCGTTAGACCAAAACCTGCAGGCTTTAGTCTCTGATACCATCGCCAGAGTTAGGATCCACAATAGGCGATTAGTCCATGTCATGAAACACATGGGGAGTGTTGAACCCAATGGCCAACAATCTATCCCCCAACATGAGTTGATTGAGTTTCGAACTCGAGACCTGTCGCTCTGATACCACTTGTTGGAATCATGATTGTCGTTAGACCAAAACCTGCAGGCTTTAGTCTCTAATACAATCGCCAAAGTTATGATCCATGAGAGGCAGTTAGTCCATGCCGCAAAACACACGGGGAGCGTTGAACGCAATGTCTAACACATAAGATATTCTCTTATCCTCATGTTCATATTTATCGTTACTATTTTCTAAAATTACATTTGGGAATCTAGAAGCAAGATGACCTATTCGACCATGATTACAACAAAATGGTAGCTGACCTTTTGTTTGTCAAATCTTCTTTTCATGGATTGCACTTCTTTTGCATCTATTTCATTTCAGGAATGATCATAGACTTTTAGTTCTTCTATTTTCTTTTCACATGCAATATGATATGCATGTAGTTCATCAATCTTCAGATCCTCCACTTCTTTCATTTCTTTAATATCATCTCCTTCACAATTGTTTTCCAACTCATCTCACATTTATTTATTTGTTTCAAAACGTATAACCTTAACAATATTTGAATTTTTGGACCCCACAAAATGAAATTTATGTCTTTTTCATTATCTTCAAAAATCGTCTTTCCACCTTAACCAGATCGAAAAGTAATGGAACTCGATAACCATCCACTTTAGATTTCCAAATGTCATAGCCTAGATACTTTAGATAAGTTCTCATCCTATCCCTCAAAGAGGAATATTTTCTTCCATCGAATAATATAGATCCTACTTGACTGGCCACGGTCCCTTTTAGATTTACCTTCTAGTTGTTAGATTGTTTCTTCAATACTAGTTGTTAGATTCACAATTATATTGAGGGGTGGGGGTGAATCAATACAATTAGTATACATACCTATTTTTCGTTAAAAAAACACCTAAAGGTGTTATGCTCTGCTACAATCATCAAATTTAGGATCCATGAGAGGTAGTTAGTCCATGTTGTGAAAAACACAAGGAGCGTTGAACGCAATGTCCAACAATTCCCCACCACCGCACCCCCCTCCCCCCAAAGTGAGCTAGGTGAGTTTTAAGCTCTGGCTCTTATACTGGTATATTGACCACAATTTCCATTAGACCAAAACCTATAGGCATTAGTATTTGCTACGCTTGCTAGATTTAAGATCCAAGAGAGCTGGTTAGTCCATGTTATGAAACACATGGGGAGCGTTGAATCCAATGTGCAACAATTTTGTATATAAACCATGATTGTAGACCAAAACCCAGAGGTGTTAGTCTCTGCTACAATCACCAAATTTAGGATCCATGACGAGCGGTTATTCCATATCGCAAGGAGCATTGAACCCTATTCGAAAATCCCCCTCTCTGCAACATGAGTCAAGTGAGTTTCAAACTCAAGACCTATAGCTCTGATACCAGTATATGACCATGATTTTCGTTAAACCAAAAACCACAAGTATTAGTCTCCACTACAATAACTATATTTAGAATCCACAAGAGGCAATGAGTCCATGTTGTGAAACACACGGGGAGTGTTGAACCCAGTTTCCAACACACCAAAACTCGATCCATCAACCAAAGCACCATAGTGTGCAATTTTGCAGTGTTCGCCACGAATTTTGGAATTTCTTCAATCTTCATGAATTTGGCAGGTCAGTACCTTAGGATTCTAGACAAAACCAACAAAATAGCATTAAATGCATTGATGTCAAATCCTAAGGGGGGCAAGGGGGAGATAGGCCCTCCAGACCCAGACACCATCAAGAATTGTGGGAGGTCAGTTAGAGTTTTGGAGGTTCAGAGCTTAGAGTGGAAAGCTGCTATGTCTATTTAATTATGCGCGCACGCACACACGCACACATTATATAGTATTATGCACACCCTTATAATTTTGAATTGTGAAAAAATTAAACAATTTAGGAAAGGACAAAGTGGCATTCCATTATTAGCCACTAGATGTGAGAAAGATGCAATTTAACTTTAGAAAACGTAAGTGTAATTTTTTCAATTTGCAATAAGGTCCATGTAAGACCTATGAGACAAAGAATTCTTTATAGCAACTTTTTTTTCCTCTTATTTCTTGTTAATTATGATTAATTTAAAACATAAAAGGCATTCCCTTCTCAATATATTTTGCATATTTTAATAACTATGTTGAAAACCGCCATAAAACACTTTGGTTCTATAAAGAGATTAGTTCATATTTCTAATTAAGAAGGTGAAAACATTTATTACTTGATCAAAGTCGCTATTATATGGTTGTTTTCACAATGTTTGAGGTTGGGATGATGGATGCACTAGACTTGAATGACTCCCGAAAACCTACGAACAATATGCAAAAGCTATGATGACCCAAAAAATGAGAAGAACATAAGCAATAACCACAAGGATCAACCCTTTCGAATGTCGCATTTCATTTTTTCTTGACATGGAAGCTTTGCTTATTGTAATGTTGTTGCTAAAAATACAATATTTAAATCACAAGAAACCCAAATCAAAACCCACCATACAAAACCTATGTTTTGAGTTTCCATTTGTACAATCTAAGTCACTATGATCTTATTGTTTTCCCAATGCTCGAGGTTGGATGATGGATGTTGGGCCAAAATTGTAATCTACGGATAAACTACGCTTCCCTAGACCGGTGTCTAGTCTAGAACAACAAGTGAAAGACTGCACTACCCTTTTTCCTATCTCAGAACAGATATACAGAGAGGATTGGATGCTTACTTGTTTCAGTCACTTCCAAATGGCTCCTTTCTGTCGCTTCCACTACAGCCTCAACTTCAAGCGGTTTCAAATAGTTGAATGCTTCCTGCAAGAAAGAGCACTGAAACAGCAGAAGATACAATAATCTAGATATCTATTCAAGTTAACTAGCCAAATCAGTTAATCATAAACTACATTCATCAACAAAGATTTTGCAACATGGAAAATCAAAGTAAACATGGATGCATATAGGGAAAGACAAGAAGTACTCTTTATTGATGATAGAAGGAGATGTTACAACCTAATGACTGATTCATTGTGACCTTCCAGCAGAGTTCCTTAGTCTCATCATAGCATAAGCCTCTCCACCAACAGCTCCACAAATCAAACTCTCTATTGAAAATTCTCCAGCATTTCTCTACTCAAAATCTTCCTCTCTTGAACACTTAGCTTTGTGTTCAATTTATAGATGAACTGTAGGTTGTTTTGCAATAAATTTCATTCCAAAAATAGGCAAGACATGTTTTCCAGTCATGTAGATGTCAATGGACACTTGGATCTGAAGCATGACACATGTGAACCCTTCTAGAAGACACTGGCCAAGTGGAGATTCCGGAACAATGAGAATTTTGCTCCCAATCTGACCAACGCACCTTTGAATGTCAGGAAGTGCTTTGCAAAGCAGCCCAGAATGGAGCTACCTACATATGCAACGCACTTAGGCCCCTTAGAGCCTACGTTGGTGAGCTCCCACATGTCTAATAATAAGCTTCAAACCATGGAAAAGCCTTGCTTTGATGAAAATCTTGTTTGATTCATCAATGTTTCCTGTCTTAGAGCATATAGCAACTGAGATGATAGAGAATGATAGACCCTTCTGATCATCGGTCCTAGAGATGCTACCCAGTTAACCAGGTCATTGGGAATGGTGCCCAAATTGACTTATAACAATTGCCCCCTAAAGCATGAGATCCAAAAAATAAGAACATTTGATTGAAATGCTTTACACTGTGATGAGACTGGAAACAAAGCGGAACAATCACCTGCATCAATATTACAATACATTACATCATGATAAATCCTCTATTGATCATAATTGCTGAGGGTAGGCATCCCCATAGTGTAAATTTATGTAGATGTTCTATGCTTGATGCAACTTTACTTTTCAACACAGCAATCACATAAACAATCAAGTAAAATGCTGATAGAACATACCAATGGATCTATAGAAGACAGACCAAAAACAAAAAAATGTGGTGGTGCGTTACGTCGGTCAACACGATGCTTCAACCAGCAAAGTCTCCTTGGTTAGCCAACCCAGCATGTGTCACAACAGCCCTCAAAACAGTGACACGGTCAACTCAAAGTCAACCCCAGAAAAGTCAACGTTGCCCCAATGGCAGCAACGGCAACAACAATGACAGCAACAACAGCAGCAACAATGACAACAACTTCCTCTTCGTCCTTCTTTACCACGTGTGAACTGAAACTGCCTCCAAGGAGCTCGAACCAATCAGAAGAGGAGAGATGATGTGTGAGGATGAGATGATTGAAATGTCCTCCAACGTTGACTCTATTTATATCAATCACTGAGGTGTGTGACACATTTGCCGGGGGTGTAAAACCTTAAGGCCAACCTGCACATATTTGAAATTATTAAAAATAAATTCAAAATAAATGTTCTGCTCATCAAATTAAGATCAATTTCAAATCGATCTTACACCTCTCTGAAAGAGGAACCCAATAAAAATATTGGTATCTTCATCTGAGCATCACAACATGGAGTTTGGACCTAGTTGTCCAATTTTAACACTCCCTCTCAACTAGAGAGAACTCCATCCACATGTGCAATCAAACATCGTGTGTCATCCCGTCGTAACTTGCTTTGCTGGCCTCTTTATTTCAGAACAGTAATGGGTCATTCACAAATACATCATTCGCGGCTAACAGATTCAGCCCAGAGGTCTGAAACCTCTATAAGACTCACAAAGAGTCTCATACCAACCTGAAGTTGGTTTATCTAACCCGAAGTCAGTAGGAGGTCCGAAACCTCACTTGGACTCAAGAGAGTCATATATACTAACCCGAAGTTAGTCTCACTGACCCGAAGTCAGTTGGAGGTCTGAAACCTCACTAGACTTGATCCCAGATCAAGTGGTTGGACACATGCCATCCTAGATAGAGAGTATGGAAATCTCTTATGTGTCCATCAGTATTTTCTACTAGTCTCTAGATTTTCCCACCTCATTGGCCAAATGAGAGGTACTTCCCATGAGTTAGGAACTCAGTGGGTAGGATGCATACAAGGCACAAGATCATGAGAGGTGAGCCTACTCAAATATCATAAAGGTGGGGCAGAAGCACCACAAGGTTCGGTAAGCCTAGCCCCATCTGTGCTTATAGCTCCGAGGAACTATCCCCAAGGCCACCCCAGAGCTCCCAGAGCTCATCATCCAACAAGACCCTCAGAATAGGGTCGTTCCACGATTCCAAGTTCTCACGGAGGAGTTAGGAACATGACCTTCCCCAGGGCATTGTGAGAATATCTGGGCACTCATGCAGTTCTAACCTTGTTCAGACACCCACAGCGCCTCGTTGTACCATATCCGGATAAAGTGGTACCGATACATCCAAACATGCTTGGATGGATAAGTGAACAAATTCTATTTTCTATAACCAATGAATCCCTATCCCCTTCAGAAATTTATACAAGATAACGTGCTCTATACATACTCAGACATCTCTACTGAAACTCAATGAAATGCCGCTTCTAGCAGAGCCTACACGGCAGAGGACTCGAACCTCTTCAGTGGTACTTGACTCTAGAATTTACGTTCCACCTTTGATAGATCCTGCCAATGGCTTGAAGCATCGAGATGTACTCTTGTGCACTCTCTCGACTGAAGCCCAATCGACATCAGTTTATCCAAGGAGTGTCATGCTCCCAACAATGTATCTCAGCCCATGGTCTATCGTGCCCTAGAGATATCTCAAGAGTTTCTTGGCACCAACCCAGTGAATGTTATGATCAACCATGTGTTGACTCAAAGTGTTCACTGCACAACATACGTCCGGACAGGTGTTCACTAAGAACATTAGGGCCCCTACAAGTTGAAGATACTCTGTAGGATTTGCTAGCACAGGCCCAGCAACACTGCCACTCAACTTCTTAAAGTTGAGCTCCATTGGTGTCAACCCAGACTTACAGTCCACCATACTAAATCTGTCCAAAAGCTTCACAATGTATTCTCCTTGAGAAAGGAAAATCTTTCCAGGTCTCTGCCAGACCTCCAGGCCTAGGAAATAGTACATCAGTCCTAGGTCCTTCATCTCAAACTCAGCAACGAGCTCCCTCTTGCATTGATGAATGAGAGGGTCAGCACTTGTCAGGAAGAGGTCATCCACATATAGCACCAGAATGAGAGGCATCCTTTTGACAACCTAGAAGTAAAGGTTTGGATCAACATTACTTCAAGTGAAGCCCAGCTTCATCAAATAGCTATCTATTCACTCGTACCAAGCTCTAGGTGCTTGCTTTAGCCCATAGAGGGCTTTCTTCAACCTGCATACATGGGTGTCTCGATCCTGGACTTCGAACCCTAGAGGTTGCTCCACATATACCTCTTCCTTTATCGCACCATGTAGAAATGTGGTCTTCACATCCATCTGATGAAGACTCCATCTTTGCGTAGCAGCAAGAGCTATAATAGATTGAATGGTGGTGTATCGAGCCACAGGTGCAAATATGTCATCATAATCTATGCCTTCCTTTTGAGAGAAGCCACGGGAAATGAATCTTGCCTTGAATTTTTCTGCACTTCCATCAGATCCATGCTTGATCTTGTAAAGCCATTTTGAGGTGACAACTGCTTTGTCCTTCGCTCTTAGAACCACACCCCAGACATCATTCTTCACAATGGACTCATACTCTTCGTGCATAACATCCTTCCAGACTTGATGCTTTATGGCTTCTTCAAAGGATCCAAGCTCAGATTGTACAATAGTACTCATGGCTGCTAGATATCCTTGGTATCTACTCGACTTCTTGCTTTCACAGAATGTCCCCCTTTTTGGGCTGCATGTCCCTCAGCATCCTCGAGAATGTCCCTGAGCCATGATGGTCTCTTTCCCAGTGAAGGAGGTGGATCAATCGGGTCCATCGGTCCTTCAACATCAGGCATTGTTTCATCCTTCGGTTCTTCTTGATTTCCAGGCCTTGCTTCATGATCTTCCTCAGATCTCGGAAGATTGACTACTTTCCTCAGGGAAGTATCTTCGTCAAAGGTGACATCATGGCATATCTCCACTTCCCTTTGACCAGGCACATATAATCTATAGGCCTTCAAAGTTTCGTTGTGGCCCACAAACATTGTGGTCTCCCTCTTGATGTTGGCTCCTTTGCAAAAGTTCTTGAACTCATTCATCTCATATTCAGTGCCATTATCGGTCTGTCAGATAGCATCTCATGTCATTACTCCCAGTGAACTTTCTCCAACCTGGTAGAGTGTATCAATTCTATACCCAAACATGATAGCTTCCTTGAAGGGCTTCTTCCACATGTGCACCTTTCCATCAGTGAATGCCACATTGAAACCTTTATCTTCCATGGCCGATATAGACACAAAGTTCTCCTTCTAATTAGGTACACAGAGTACATCCTGCAAGCGAAGGACTTGACCTTGAGACAAGTGGAGGGTCACAGTCCCTGTCCCTTTCACAGGACATGTGGCATTATCTCCAAGGATAATTTCTAGATTGGTATCCTTCTCAACCATATCAGAGAGTGCTTCCTTGAAGCCAGCAATGTGCCTTGAGGCACCATTATCTATCAACCAGACAACCATAGTGTCGGGTGGAGATGCAGCAGAGAGGGCAGATACAAGAATGAATTCATTTCTTTTATCAACAACATTTGATTCCTCATACCTGGAATTTCTTAACCTTTTGAAAGGTTGATCATTTCCGCCGGAGGGAGCCTTCCTCTTTCCCTTGAACCTGTTTTTCCTTTGATTGTCATTCCTCCAGTTGTTGTTGTTGTCATCACCATCGGGAGAATCCTTCTTGAAAAGAAATTCTCTAGCATAGTGACCTGGCCTATGACAAGCGTAACACTTGCCCTTCTTTCCTTGTGCCCTTGCTCTTCCTTTGATCTTTGGACCACCAAAGTTCTTCTTTCTAGAATGAGCAGTGTAGGTAGCATTCCCTTCATTTTTATACTCCTTCATTCTTGTCTCTTCTTAAACACATCTCGACAGTACCTCGTCAAAGTCAGGTATCACATTACTATTGAGAATGGTAGTGTTGAACACATGCCATTCGAATGAGAGACCTCCAAGTGCGGTGAGAACCATCTCTCGATCAGCTATTGTCTCCTCAATAGCTAGTAGATTATTTCTAATCTCGATCAACTTCAGAAAGTATGATTGAACAGAAGCATCCCTGCCTTTCTTTAGATTCTTCAATTGATTCTTGAAGAATAGGACTTGATTCGCATTGTTGGCCTTGAACATGTTGACCAACTTATCATACATCTCCTTGGATGTGCCCAGCTCAGAGATGTATGCAACCAGACTCTTATGAATTGAGTCCTTGATCATCAGCTTTGCTTTGATTTCTCCCTTCTTGTATTTTGTTTTGGCAGTAGTAGTAGCAGTGGATGGAGGTTCTTGGATTTTACCCTGCACATAGTCCATGACATCTTGGTCTTCTAATTTGAGATCCAATATCATCTTCCAAGCATGGAAGTCATCCTTTCCAGTCAATTTGTCATCCTCCTTGAAGCCATAGTTTGTGGAACCCATTTTCTTCTTCGATGATAGCTATAAATTAGGGCTTGTCTTCACCTCAGCTCTGATACCATGTAAATTTATGTAGATGTTCTATGCTTGATGCAACTTTACTTTTCACCACAACAATAAATAAAAAATCAAGTAAAATGCTAATAGAACATACCAGTGGATCTATAGAAGACAAACCAGAAACAGAAAAATGTGGTGGTGCGTTACGGCGGTCAACAGGATGCTTCAACCAGCAAGTCTCCTTAGTCATCCAACCCATCATCTGTCACAACAGCCCTCAAAAAAACCACATGGTCAACTCAAAGTCAACCCCAGAAAAGTCAACGTTGCCCCAATGGCAGCAACGACAACAACTTCCTCTTCGTCCTTCTTTCCCACATGTGAACTGAAACTGCCTCCAAGGAGCTTGAACCAATCAGAAGAGGAGAGATGATGTGTGAGGATGAGATGATTGAAATGTCCTCCAACGTTGACTCTATTTATATCAATCACTGAGGTGTGTGACACATTTGCTGGGAGTGTAAAACCTTAAGGCCAACCTGCACATATTTGAAATTATTAAAAATAAATTCAAAATAAATGTTTTGCTCATCAGATTAAGATCAATTTTAGATTGATATTACACCTCTCCGAAAGAGGAACCCAATAAAAATATTGGTATCTTCATCTGAGCATCACAACATGGAGTTTGGACCTAGTTGTCCAATTTTAACACATAGTCAGCACATAAAACAATCTAATAGCATGTACATAATTCAGAAAGTCATCTACATTGGATCTGGGGTCTTCTTATCTCATTCACTCGATCATTCAGGTACAAGTCTAGCCATGCGAATATATGATTTTTCGTCGAACATGGAAAGATATCGTTTGATTACCAACAAATAATGAAAGTTGTTAACAAACGCAAGAGAACCACCATTAATGAAAATGGCCCTCAAGGTACTGCAGTACATTTCGTAAGGCGTGAATAGATGATTTGATGTCGAACGGCAAACAAAATCTTTCGGTCAAAAAGTCCGAAAGTGAGGATCTTGTCGATGCTGTAACAAGCCTCATGGTACTAGAATCTAATGTTTCTAAGTGAACTTCCTGGATATTGATTTGTAGTCGACACGAAGTCACCTTATTGCAAAACTGGAGTTACTGATTTTGGAGACAAGGATATGACTTGATATAGCAATTGTCAGGGATGATGGTCATGAAAATGAAGGTTTATGAGTATTGCAAATGGATGAGTTCTAAATCACTGGATGACTTCTCTTGAACATATCAGCGACACTGTGATGAGTTGGCAGCATTGACCCAAAACCGAAGTGAAAGTATGATGAACCATAGGTGTGAATGAATTGTCAAGATGATTACCCAACCCAAACATTCACGGACATGGAGTGAAAGAAGTGTCATGTTCAAGAGCGACTTACTACCAAAAAGAAACTTTGCTTGCTTTTCCTAAATTTTCCCCGGTCATTCGTCGACCAATACCTCTTTATTTTTTAACAAACTTGAGGAGGATAACATTTACTTGATCTATAATTCAACCTTTCGGGCGAATAAAGAATAAAGTATCTCTATTTAATAATTTAACGAGTCTAGAGATGAATGAAACTCGATTCTTGCCATGATTGACAAACTCGTCGCTATTTTATGTTTAACAAGCTAAACGACAGTGACAGTCCGATCCTTTTTCATGTTTAGAGAGTCTGAAAAAGAGGACGAAAGAGGACTCTAAAAGTACTTTTTCGTAAATTTCTCTCTCAGATCTGAAAAAGTGTAAAATAATATCTGAAAGAACCTCTTTGGTCATGTTTAACCAAGGTATTCATTTTTCGTAAATAATCCATCTCAGTCCGAAAAAGGGTTAAACTTATACTAAGAAGATATCAATTCATTTACTTTAACGAGCTCGAAATGATAAGTGCTCAGCGATCTTTTCACATTATCGAAGTTTGAAAAGTGCTGAAAGAAGACTCCATGGGTTCCTTTTTCGTTGTTATCGAAGCTCGAAAAAGAGATAAAAGTGTGCTTCAAATCCTTTTTCGTTTTTATCAAAGCTCGAAAAATTATGCTTTATGGTCAAACCATTCTTGAAATAAATATGCACGACTAATATGTTCATCAGTTGTATTTCTTGTTCAGAACAACATCAAATGGATTAAAAATACCTATTTCATGATAAAAACATAATAAAACTATAGTCATAGCAATAAATTTAACTTGCAAGTAATTAAATGACTATATAAAGCAGTTTCATTGTTCATTTTTACCATTCCATAGTTATCATTTGTATTTTGGAGTTCTGAACCTGATTCTGCCCCTGAACTTCAGCAGTCGATTGCGTGCAATTAATAAGAATGTTTTGACTGCCCTCTGCAAAATCACATGTCGAATGCCCCCTGCCAGAGTAGGTACCCCCCAAGCTTCATTTCATTCATCTAAGTAGATTACTGGTTACTAATAGCTGGATGGAATGAAGGTTCATTATAGGGGAGGATTTGTTTCATTTTTTAACAAGCTTGACACAGGAAAAGAACTATGCTCATGACATGTTTCATTTTTTAATGAGGTTGACACAGTAAAAGAACTTTCCTCAAAGGCACTTTTTCATTTTTTTAACGAGGTTGACACAAGAAAAAGGAATTATCCTCATGGGAACCTATTTCATTTATCGAGGTTGACACAGGAAAGAACTATCCTCAACATCTGTTTCATTTTTTAACGAGGTTGACACAAGAAAAAAGAACCATCCTCATTGTGCAGTTGGAGTAGTGAGTGTGTGCTGGAAAAGACGTAGTCTAACGGAGTTATCATTTAAGGAGTTTGATGAATACCACAAATGATAAGTTATAACATGCATTGACGAGTCTTCTCCAAGGTTTTCATTGAATTTGGGAATTTCTGAGGGTAACATATGTGGTATCACCAACCACCAAGAAGAGGAACCAGATAAGATTCCATATGATGACATGGGTGAAGTCAATGGACAAAACATCGAAGATGAAGCAACAACAGATGTTGTCGCAACTGAAATAGATGGTTCACTCTGGGATGTTATCTTAGCCATGGTCAAATGACCCAATGTATACCCTATAGAATCTACGGGAACTCAAAGTGAAACAAGATCAACAAAAGCAATGGAAGGTGATTGAGAAAAAGACTTATACAGGTAAAGCTCCTACTGAAAATGAGTTTGAGTTAAAGGTGTCTCGTCTTGTGGTATTTCTTCAATCAAAATCAAACCAGGTGGAAGAACTTCACCATCAAGCCCAAATTATATTTCAAGTGGTTGACTGTGCGATATGGGAGACTCAACGACTATAATAGATTGTGGGATGACCAATTCAGGAACAAATTCTGGTTGTTCGACTTCAGGATCAAGATTTTCTCCACTTAGGGAAGATAGCAACTGAAATATAAGGGGATGATAGACCCTATTTCATTGGTCCTGGGGATGATGTCCAGTTTGACCAATAACAGTTGCCCCCTAGAGCATAATGGGATCTGGATCAACTTCCAGTTAAACAACGTTGGGTTCGGGAGGTATGGTCTCACAGATTGGATGGATCGTGACCACGGGTATCTGTGAAGACTTTGTTTCGACAACAGTAGACAAACCAGGATTTGTAGAAAGAACTTGTGCCAACTCTGGTATATGGGAAGATGATGCTTCACCAGAGGTATTGATGGTACTGGTTTCGATAGAGCGATGTCTACACCAACGACGAGGGAAAGGATTTTGTTCTTCCACGATGATTGATTTATTTTAACCAAAAAACAAATAAACAAAAAGAGGTTAATGCTAGGCAAAAGGGTTTTCCAGGAAACTGTGAACTGAAGAATACCTCTTGGTGAACTAAGAAGTACGGGCAGGTAATCTCCCCGAACGCTGTGTTCGGTGTATCACAATTTCAAGGCGGCCGAATCGATTCACTATGGATGGATAATACCTAAAAGTTGACCTCCCAAATATACCCGAAGGTACGTGGAGGCCCAAGTCTGTATTAGCGTTGTCTGATGCAAAACCGTACAGTGAGAGCACCCCTTTATACTTATCGTACTGTAACACCGCCCGATATACCCGAGAGTACGTGGACAAGCTACGATATACTTACGTACGTGGAGTGAGGTATCACACTCAGATGTATCACAGACAAGTTAACGATAGCTGCTATGTTTTACGACATCAGAACACGTCTCTAGCCTAGACCTCTAACTGTTATCGTTAATGTTCCAAAGCGTTGTTAAGTAAATTGAGATTTATTTTATGTTGATCTTGCTTAACAGTTTCCCTACTAGGTTCACCACAATGATGTATATGAAATTCCTAAAATGCAAGCTAAGAATGATAAACAAACTTTCACTTTCAACTTTTTCAATGAAAGACCTAGCTACTAAGGGAAGAGAGCAAGTAATTTGAGAGCAAACAAATCAATGAAAAAAAACAAAATCAATGAATCTTAAACTAAATGCAAATCTCCTAATGTTCCTTTTGCAAAAAACACACAATCCTACATGCAAATGCAAGTTTTTCTTTTCAGTTTTCTTAATGTTATGAATGCAGAAAGAAAACTAGGTGCACTAGATCAATAATCGAAATTCTTTTTACTTTTGAGAAACGAAGAATACAAACAACAATTTATCTTTTGAAGGAAAAACGAAGATTTTAGCAACAATTTCTCCTATCAAGGAAATGAAGACTTTACAATAATTTCCTATTTCGAAAGCGAATGATTCTTAATGCGACCATAAAAAATACTTTGAAATCAACTTGTCAATGATAATGAAAAACTTTTTAAAACAACATTGAACAAATTTTCAGTCAAAGGAGAAGAAATATATAAAGTTACTAGTCAAATAGAGCACTAAACTTTTCAGAACAAGTCAGAAAACAGAACTGAAGCAAAATACAAAGTCAGATTCAAGGGGATTTGTTCCTTTCAGGAGCCAATGCAGTCTCTAAAGGGAGACAGTGCTCTGCAACGCAAGAGGACAAGGGAGACAGTGCTCTGCAACACAAGAGGACAAGGGAGACAGTGCTCTGCAAAGCACTGTGCCCTGACCAAGGGTGCATTGAGCGCAGTAAACAAAGAAAAAGCTACCTTATGGCTCACTAACTTTGCAAATTAACCTCTGAAAATGTCTAATCTTTATGTGAAATAACTACTGGGTAGATTTAGAAAGCAGATCAGAGACTAAAACACCAAGATTCAAGAGAAATTCTCCCCAGTGCAGTCGCCAGTTTGTTGGGCCAGAATTGTAATCTACGGATAAACTACGCTTCCCTAGACCGGTGTCTAGACTAGAACAATAGGTGAAAGACTGCACTACCCTTTTTCCTAACTCAGAACAGATATACAGAGAGGATTGGATGCTTACTTGTTTCAGTCGCTTCCAAATGGCTCATTTCTATCACTTCCACTACAACCTCAACTTCAAGCGGTTTCAAATAGTTGAATGCTTCCTGCAAGAAAGAGCACTGAAACAACAGACGATACAATAATCTAGATATCTATTCAAGTTAATTAGCCAAATTAGTTAAGCATAAACTACATTCATCAACAAAGATTTTGCAACATGCAAAATCAAAGTAAACATGGATGCATGTAGGGAAAAACAAGAAGTACTCTTTATTGATGATAGAAGGAGAGGTTACAACCTAATGACTGATTCATTGTGACCTTCTAGCAGAGTTCCTTAGTCTCATCACAGCGTAAGCCTCTCCACCAACAGCTCCACAAATCAAACTCTCTATTGAAAATTCTCCAGCATTTCTCTACTCAAAATCTTCCTCTCTTGAACACTTAGCTTTGTGTTCAATTTATAAATGAACTGTAGGTTGTTTTGCAATAAATTGCATTTCAAAAATAGGCAAGACATGTTTTCCAGTCATGTAGGTGTCAATTGACACTTGGATCCGAAGCATGACACATGTGAACCCTTCTAGAAGACACTGGCCAAGTGGAGATTCTGGAACAATGAGAATTTCACTCCCAATCTGACCAACGCACCTTTGAATGTCGGGAAGTGCTTTGCAGAGCAGCGCAGAATGGAGCTACCTGCATATGCAACGCACTTAAGCCCCTTAGAGCCTGCGTTGGTGAGCTCCCACATGTTTAATAATAAGCTTCAAACCCTGGAAAAGCCTTGCTTTGATGAAAATCTTGTTTGATTCATGAATGTTTCTTGTCTTAGAGCATATAGCAACTGAGATGATAGGGAATGATAGACCCTTCTGATCATCGGTCCTGGAGATGTTGCCCAGTTAACTAGGTCATTGGGAATGGTGCCCAAATTGAACTATAACAATGGAAGCAATAGACTCAAATGACTTGTGGAAACCTATATACAATATGTAAAAACTGGGATAACCCAAAAAATGAGAAGAGCACAAGCAATAACCACAAGGATCAACCCTTTGGAATATCACATTTAATTTCTTATTGACATGGAAGTTTTTCTTATTATAATGTTGTTAAAAATACAAAATTTAAATCACCAAAACCCCAAATCAAAACCCATCAAACAAAATCCATGTTTTTGAGTTTCAACTTATACAACAAATGTAGATTGAATGCAATACATATCTAATGCATAGAAAAAAAAATGATATATTTTCCATTCATCAAAGTCCACGATTATAAAAAATGGAGATATATGCCCAAAATATCACTAAAATGCGTCCAAAAAATCCCTCTAATCTGCCTAGAGCATCCTAAATATCTCTTTGGAACATCCCTAAATTTTTTCTATAACATCTTTGGGCAGCCAACAAGCACCAAGTCCCTAGTGAAGTTCCCAACAATTTGGAAACATTTCCTAAGGGTACATAAGTCCCCAAAGCACAGGAACAATGGATACACAATTTTTTTTTTACTAAGAATGAGTACCATGCAACATAGCACCTAGTCTATTAACATCAATCCACAAAAATAATTACTTCTAATATATTAATTCTTAATCCTTATCCTAAACCATCAACCCCTAACTTAACCATTAGTTATTTAACTCACCCCATCCATTAACTAGATAATTATGATCCTAATATTATATCACAATCTGTTTTTATTTGAAGAATAAATATACATTAATGATATGATATAATCAATAATTAATATACAATACATTTATATAAATAATAATAATTAAAATTATATGTAGTAAAAATGAAGTATGAAATATTGATTGCTATCATTGTGGTTATAAAAAAAATTATTCCTCTGAGAAATTTATTTGATTATTAAGTTCTAATTACTCTTCGAATAGAATTTGAAAAGCATATTCTTATATATATAAGATAAATTAGACTGACTAATGAGTTCATTATTGCCTGAGAGTATATTCCAATTTCTGAATAGACTGAAAGTATATTCCAATTGGCATATGGCCATATTAGATACTGATTACATATAGGGACAGATGTCTCGGAACAACTGAGTTGCCCTGCCTAATCTTGTGATGTAATCACCCTCCCTTTGACTAACGAGTTTATTATTGCCTGAAAGTATATTCCAATTGGCATATGGTTATATTAGATATTGATTACATATAGGGACATATTGTTGCCCTGACTAATCTTGTGATGTAATCATCCTCCCTTTGACTGACTTAAATGGAAAGAGTGATGGAAACTACCAAGGGTGATCAGATCATTCTTTGTAACAGTTGAACGGATGAAAAGAACATTTGGGAAAGATTTTCTGCAGAGCGAGCTTAATGGTATCACCTTGCTGAACCACAGCTCCTTCCTTCTCCACAAGGACTGCGTGAACAATATCTTCATAGTTTCCTCCATCCTGACAAAGAAATGCAATGATGCCAGCTTGCAAGGGAGAAAGGCTGGGGTTGAATGCTGCAGACTCAATATAAAACCCTGTACAAATGTCCCCTTTTGTTGTCATCAGAGCGATTCCAGAAGGGCACTTGCTATATGGAGCATGTGACAAGTTTGCAGCTATAAGAGCTGCTACCTTTAGTTGATGCAAATCTTCAGAGCCTGAAGGGTTATGGATATCTTCCTCCTTTACATCTCCATCGCCGGTATGCAAGTTCAATGGATCTTCCTTTACATCATCATTACATTTGGGATCCAATTTAGGAGAATTCATAGACCGGAAAGCCAAGCCATTAAAGTGAGTTTGAAAAACAGGTGGCGTGCTTTCCTCCAAATCATCTAGCCCAAATCGGTGGGGAAGGAAATACAATAGAGACCGAGTCTCAGCATGCTCATCAGCTATCAATATGTTAATCTTAGGCACACCCCACACTTCTTGCAGAAACTGCCTGCAATGCCCACATGGGGCTGCTGAGACCGCAATGAATCTAAGCTGGGCCTCTCCCTGTTGCGCTGCATTGGCTACCAGAAACTGCTCGGCATGAACAGAATGATTCAGAGGAAGACCTTCAAATTCCAAATTTACTCCCTTGAAGATGCGTCCGCTCGCTCCAAGACCGACAGCTCCGACACAAAATCTGGAGATGGGAACCCTTGCAAGAAGTTGAGTAGGCTTTACCAATGTGGCAAGATACTGCATTTCTGACAGACCTGCTTCTTTACACAAACGCTGAACCTCATCTGCTTCGATCACAAAAGGTGAGCTGCCTCCCATTGCGGACAAACCCTCAAAGTTTCAACAGCCTTTGCAGAGGGGTTGGGATAATTTTAAATCTGAGCAGAACCTACAATATATGTCTGATATTAAAATTCCGCCCTTGAAATAGGGCACAGCAACACAAAAAGAGCCCGCGCAATGTCCACACAAGAGTATTAAATTCAACATTACCAGAGATAAGAACAGATCTACTGAAGAAATAGTGAAATTTTCCACAAAAACCCTAAAATACAGTGCAGCTCACTCTGCAGCAGGCAAAGATGAAAATAGGGTACTTTCTAACAAATCAAACCTTATTTATTGCACAAGATTTGCCAAAAGAAGAATATTTTCTGCATTTTAGATTTTATAGCTATTAGAAGTTAGATATCAGGCCCCCTACTTGCTTGCCTAGGCAGTGCGAAGGCTAAATTAAGGTAATGATAGCTTTTTATGTACTCTATCAGGGGCTAAGAATTGCCTTCAGCCCCAAAAAATTGATAAAATTCACACCATAGAACTCTGCAAACGACACTACCAGATCAGCAACCCTGATGACAAGGCAAGTGTTTCAGTCGAAAAGCGTTCGCTGAAAGGTAATTCAGAGTAAAAACCAGAAATCCAATGAAAATAACTAGATCTTCATTTACACTGCCGTTCTGCTAAGGAGGCTATTAAACAGAATTTGTATATTATAGCAAGGGACTCTTCAAAATAATCTAGACACTTTCACCAATAATTTTCCCTAGAAGGCATCGAAAATCTTCCTTAAAGGGGGCTTTTTCAGCATCAGAAAAACAAATCTGCACTGCATTTAACATGTACAAGGGCTCAAAATTATATTGAAAAACAGAGTATTCACTGGTTCAACCCTTCCGGAAAAATAAAAGGAAAAAATGACACAAAGAACCAGGTAAATTGCCAAAATCCAGAAATTAGGAAAATCGGATTTAAATCCCCAAATCGTGTACTGAAATTATTGTTTCCAGCAGCGAAAAAGAGAGAGAATAAACTGCTAGAAATTACCTGGCCGGGCTGAAAATTTCCGCCAAAATTTTCGCGTGATCTCGTTTCTCCTGACAGGCGAAATTCTTGGGCAGCGTAATTCAAAGCATTACGGCTCCACTTTCATGGGTGGATCAGCATGATGAGAATCCTATTGGCCTCCTTCAACTAAGGCCATTATATAGATTCTCGGTCTCTATCGGAAGAGATTTTTAAATTTACATACTCTAGCCGTAATTGGAAGCAGAGGCAGGCTGGGCAGAGGCACTAACCATAGAACCCAGACTTGGTGCAAAATGTTCCATTCCCTTCTCCAAACTCGAGTGGAATTTCAACGCAACTGTGATTTTCATAGTTATCTTTGTGGCATTTCCATGTCACGTTTTGTGAGTGGTTGTTATCAGAATGAGAGAAGCCAAAAGCATGAATTTTTTAAGATGGTCAGAGTTAACATTGTTCAATAGCTGTTATAATAAGGACAGAAGCAAGAGTCGTGCCTTTTAACAGCTAAGCAAGAGTCAGATATATAATATAATAATAATAATATAAATTTTTATATTAAATAATAATAATAATAATAAGTAATAATAATAAATAAAAATAAAAATTCTCTGAAGGAGAGTGCACCCATCACAAGGGGGTTCATAGGCAAGTGCCCACTACTTTACTCACTTGATTGAAGTTAATGCATGGGAGGACATGTTGTGGCCAAGTGAATGGATTCAATAAATATGGACACGGGGTTAAAGTTTCTTATTTTTGGTTGGGAGATTAAGGTTGTAGGTTGGTGCAAGCACGAGGTTGACGAGTTAATTTCTCTATAACTTACTCTCTGGGTTATTATTGAAGTGGTGATTTCTTGGGTTAACTTTGTCCTTGGCTTAAGTTTTATGAAAGGCATTTTTGTTTGGTGTCAAAGAAGTGGGGGGAGGTGGGCGTTTTGAAGGTCCTTAACGTTGTAAGTTATTGAATTAATTATGCCCCTAGTTTGTGTGTTATGAGGAGGTGTTATGCCCCTAGTCTGTGTGTCTCATCAACCTAGTGTTAAGCCTAAGAGGAAGACTTTGTAGCAAGACTCGTGCCATTAGAGGAGGGTTTTACATTTATGGTGTAGTCAAGTGTGTTGTTGGGCATTGTTCTTAGGCGACGACAGATAGAACCACAAGCTTCGTATCAAATGTGAGAGAGAGGGTTTGTTGGTATTGCTCTCTTCATGGTTATTTGTTTGCTTAGAATTTTTCCTGGTTGTAGTGGTGTTAGTGTTGAGTCACCCTTAGTGGGGGAGTGTATTTATATGCAAAGTATTGGTTCTAGTTTGGATTGCGCTCTATCTCGGGTGTCTAGAAGCTTCGTGGGTAAGGGTCCTCTAATGTTGTGTTTGTGGCAAGGGGTTGCCACTCCCACACCCTTTATCCTTCATTCAAGCTAGGGTCATTCACTCAAGTTTGGTGTTTTATGGCGTGGTCTGTTTACTATTAGTATACTATTATTGACTACATTAGTAGCCATAGGGTGTAATTGTTGTAGAAAATCTAACAACGAGATTCAATCTGATCTTGTAATGTACTAAAACAAGATACTAAATCCTTCTACAATTTGCGAAAACAAAACACGATTGCACAATCACATTACAAGTAAGAGAAAGAGACAATCAATCACACAACACAAGATGTATCTAGGGAAAGCACACTGCCTAAAACCCCGCTATTTATATATTGTATAAATTCAAGACCATGAAACAATACAATGCTCTCTCTCAGAGAAATTCCTACACTCTGTCAATTGTCTCACTTTGATCTAGGCAAAATTAGCCAAGCACTTAGCCAATTCTCAACCTCTGCTCAGCGTTCCTTACTCACACATTCTTGGAGTTATTAAGCCCCTATTAAATAGGAAAATCCTTCCAATTGATTGCGCAATGCTTCCTTGGCCTCCACATGACTCTATCACTGACCTGTACAATTTTCTAATTATACAACTAATAGTTATCATCCCTTTAACCTAAGGTCAACTGGGCCTTCCTTAGAACTAACATGCAACATCTATTTATAGCAAATTATTAGTTAACTGATTGATCACTACTTGTGAATTAAATTATATTTAATTCACTTGACCTCTCACTAGCTCATCACTCAGTTAGAACTAGTTAAACTGATTTTAGCTTAATTTCTTGTGTTAACTAATTACAACTCACAAATAATTGTGACTGGACCCCCTTAAATCATGGAAAAACTGTACATGCATCCTATCTGACCCTCAACTCGAATTTCCTAAGGTAACTCAGTCATTCTAACTTAGTTAACTAATACAAGTTGTCATAAGATGAAATTACAATTTCTCTTCCAATTTAATTAAGGGAAAATTAAATCAGAAGCCCCCTTGGGGTGCCATTTCAACACTCCCTCTCAATAAGAAAGGGATTATCTGCTACCCCGATCCTACCTCTGTGGAATTCGAATTTGCTTCTTGTCAACGCCTTCGTAAATGTGTTTCCATCCTCCTCCTCCGTGGGAATGTACTCTAATGACATAATCCGCCTTTGAACACAATCTCTAAGATGGTGATATCGGATATCAATATGCTTGGACCTGCCATGGAATATTGGATTAACCGAGAGTTTGATGCAACTCTAGTTATCACAATGTATCATGGTTAAATCCATCTGTTGACCAAACAAACCAACAAGTATCTTCCTCATCCATATGACCTCGTATGTTGCATGACTGGCTTCCATGTACTCTGCCTTTGTTGAATTGAGTGCAACTGATCTTTGTTTCCCGTTGTACTAAGAAATTGTTGTTGATCTTATGTTGAAGATGCCTCTTGATGTGCTCTTCCTGTCAGATGGACTCCCTGCCCAATCTGCATCGGTGAAGCCTTGAAGCGTCACTCCCTCTGTCCGTATGTACCATAATCCATACTCTGTAGTGCCCCTGAGATATCACAACACATGTTTCCCTGCCTTCCAAAAGAGCTTGGCTCAGCTTAACCACAGCCTGGCTTAGTTGGTTCACTGCGTAGCATATGTCGGGTCGTGTGTTCACCAAATGCATGAGTGAAGCCACAAGCTACCTGTAAATAGTAGCATCTACTACTTCGCTTGAAGTAGCATCCTCCTTCCTCCAGCTTCCTGCAAGAGGAGTCTCCATGGGTTTGTTGCCCTCCATGTGGAAATTCCTCAGAATCTCCTTGGTATACTTTCCCTGAGATACAAATAACTCCCCATCTCTTTGCCATATTTCCAAGCCAAGGAAATAGTGCAAGAGCCCCATGTCCTTCATCTCAAATTCTCTTGCAAGATCCTCTTTGCAAGACTATATGAGTTGCTCATCACCTGTCAGTATCAGATCATCGACATAAAGTACGATAATCCAAAGCTTAATATCAACTACAATATGATATAGGTTCACATCCATTTCACTCTTGGTGAAGCCCAACCCGATGAAATAGCTATCAATCCTGGTGTACCAAGCACGAGGTGCTTGCTTTTGCCCATACAATTCTCTCTTGAGTCTGCACACATGTGACTCCTTGTCTAAGGTCTCAAAACCTTCTGGTTGTTCAATGTACACTCATTCCTCATTAACTTCGTTGAGAAAGGTTGTCTTTACATCCATCTGATGTATCTGCCATCCCATCTGCGTTGAGAGTGAAAGGATGGATCGAATAGAGGAGTACCTTGCGACTGGTGCAAAAGTCTCATCATATTCAATCCCCTCCACTTGAGAGAACCCTTTGGCCACAAATCTAGCCTTGTGTTTCTCCACCTCCCATCTGCTACATCCTTCACCTTGTAGACCCTTCTGGATCCTACAACTGACTTCCCCACTGGTCTTGGGACAACTTCCCATGCATTGTTTCTGATGATGGAGCCACACTTCTTAACCATGGCATCAACCCACACTGGTTGCTGCATCACTTCCTCGAAAGAGGATGGTTCTATCTCAATACCTTCGCTCATAAGATAAATTTATCCAGTGTACCGCTCTGGATACCTTCTCTTCCTGCGTTGTGATGTGGGTGCTCCCATATTCTCTCTCGCATCCATAAATAATATGTCAGCCTCTTGGGTGCACTTCATTCCATCTCTGGTGGATGGCTCTACATAAGTGGTTTCTACCACTCTCTGTTCCTCTGTCTATGGCTTCTCCACATCCTGAGGTTCATCCTTTGGAGCCAAGAGCTCCTCAACTGCATTCAACTCGAGCTCCCTCTCAACGGACAATCATATGGCTTTGTCTTCATCAAATTTCACATCTCTTTTGACCACTATCATCCAATGTGCTTGCAAGTACACCCAATAGTTGTGAGGTGTATCAGTGTACCCCAAAAATATCCCCAACTTTGTTGTTGGCTCTAGCTTCTTCCTCACATATTTGGTCACATGGCAATAAATAGATGAACCAAAAATTTTAAAATACGACACATCCGACCTCTTACCTGAAAAATCCTCCTCTGGTGTACTCATCCCAAGTATTCTATGAGGACTTATGTTATGCACAAATACTATTGTATTGCATGCTTTCGCCCATAGACGCAACGTTAGGCCCTGATCATGCAACATATCTCATGTTGCTCCCACAATAGTTTGGTTCTTTTTTTCTACAGCCCCATTCTACTATGGGTTATGAGGTGCAATCGATTCTTTTCGAATTCCTTCTGAGGAACATAAATTCTTGAATTCGTTATAGATGTATTCTCCACCATTGTCGCTCCTCAGAGCCTTCACCTTCTTCCCTGCATCCATCTCAATAAGTGCCTTGAACTCACAAAACTTGGAGAACGTCTAAACTTTGTTCTGCATGATGAAAATCCAACACTTTCTTGAAAAAACATCAACAAAAATCACATAATACATGTGATTTGCTATGGAAGCTATCAAGAACGGTCCACACATGTCTGAGTGAACTCTCTCAAGGATCGCCTTGCCTCGACTTTCCTTATCATGAAAGGTGGCTTTGGTATACTTCACCAATGTACACCCTTTGCATGTGTCTCTTTGCACAAGTGCACCCTTTAGAAGCCCTGTAGAAATATGTTGCATGATCCTCAAATCGTTGTGGCATAGATTGCCTAACCTCCTATGCCATAACTCACCGATGTCTCGACTTTCCACCTTTCTCTGCTTTACTACTCAGTGATGCGCAATCCTCTCCATCCAAATTATAGTGATTCTTTACTCGAACCCCAATATTTTTCACCTGTCCCGTGGCTTTGTGACGAAGGAACACCTTTCCTTCACTGAAGATCATATCATAGCCACGATCTTCCAACATAGCAACATAAACAAAATTCTTCTTTAAACCAAGAACATGCATGAAATCTTTTAATGTGATTCAATTACCTTACTCCCTCTAAAAGGTAATTGTACCTACACTAGTAGCACTATACCTCTCGTCGTCACCCATCTCGATGTGCATCTAGAGATCCTTCTCCTCCAAGCTACTGAAGAATTATTTGTTGTCAGTCATATGGAATGAAGCTCCACTATCCAAGTACCACACAGAAACCATCACCGATGACACCATGCATGCGATGAGGGTGAAGTACAACTTGAATTTTGAATCCAATGTTTCACCTATTGCTCCTCATGAGGCCTTCTTGTTCTTCTTCTTTTGTGTCCAACTTGTGGCATAATGTCCATGCTCATGACAGTTGAAACATTTTACCTTTAACAAGTCTCGCTTATTTCCTGCCTTGCAGGTCTCGGATTTGGAGTGGAACGCCTTCCCTTTTCCTTTCTTCACCTTGCCAGCCAAGGCACAGCTTTCCTCATCATCAATCTTTGATGAGGATCCATCTTTAGTGCTCCGCTAAATTTCTTCTTGTGCCAGATCAGGCCATAGTCACTCCCAATCTGGCAGCTTCTCCCTCCCATTAACAGAGTCCTGGTAGCTATGTCAACTCTTGGGAAGGCCTAGAAGAGCTAGGCTCACCAAATCATCTGACGAAACAGTGATCCCAATGCTTCCAAGCTCATCTCGACACTGAGTGAACTTTGTCAAGTATTTTTTTTATCGTGTCGCCCTTCTCCATTTTGCTCTTCCTGAGCTTGTCTTTTAGCGCCACCTTCCTGTGGTCACTGCTATTTTTATATAGATCTGTCAAGGCTTTCCACATCGCATATGGAGTCGCCATCTCGTGGAAACTCGAGACAATATGATCTCTCACTCCCTCTAACAAGATCCTTCTTGCCTTTGCTACATTCTTCCTATATGTATCAAGAAGTTGAGAATCTGCTGCTGCGGGACATCAGTATCTAAGAAATATTTCAGTCCGTTGTCCTCGAGCACTGCTTCCATCTTGTTCTTCCATGCAATATAATTCGAATTTCCTTAGAGTGCATATTGGAGTCTCAAGCCATTGAAATACATCTTGATCTGCTGCTAGATCGTAAAGAATAAATATGAAAATTCAAACTTGATCAAAACAAACTTTGTTCTTCTCTACTTATTGTGATTCCTAGCGCTCTAATACCATGTAGAAAATATAACAACGAGATTCAATCTGATATTGTAATGTACTAAAACAGGATACATAATCCTTCTACAATTTGCAGAAACAAAACACGATTGCACAATCACATAACAAGTAAGAGAAAGAGACAATTAATTGCATAACATAAGATGTATATGGGGAAAGCACACTACCTAAAACCCTGATATATGTATATTGTATAAATTTAAGACCATGAAACAATACAATTTTTTCTCTCTCATGGAAATTCCTGCACTTTGTCAATTGTCTCACTTTGATCAAGGAAAAATCAGCCAAATACTTAGCCAATTCTCAGCCTCTTCGTAGCTTGCCTTTCTCATGCATTCTTTGAGTATTTAAGCCCCTATTAAATAGGAAAATCCTTCCAATTGATTGTGCAATACTTCCTTGGCCTCCACATGACTCTATAACTGACCTGTACAATTTTATAATTATACAACTGATAATTATCATCCCTTTAACCTTAGTCTCAACTGGGCCTTCCTTAGAACTAACATGCAACAACTATTTATAGGGAATTATCAGTTAACTGATTGATCATTACTTGTGAATTAAATTAGATTTAATTCACTTGAGCTCTCACTATCTCATCACTCATTTAAAACTAGTTAAACTGATTTTAACTCAATTTCTTGAGTTAACTAATTACAACTCACAAATAATTGTAACTAGAACCCCTTAAATCATGGGAAAATTCTACATGCTTCCTATCTGACCCTCAACTCGAATTTCCTAAGGTAACTTAGTCATTCTGACTTAGTTAACTAGTACAAGTTGTCATGAGATGAAATTACAATTTCTCTTCCAATTTAATTAAGGGAAAATTAAATCAGAAGCCCCCTTGGGGTGCCATTTCAACAATTGTAGTCTTGGGGGGTCTGAATTTGGGGATTTCAAGTCTGGTCCTAGGTTTTATATGTCTTACGACAATGTGGAAATCTTGTTGGTCTCTCCTCTGGTTTAGGGTCGAGCGCCTGGTTTGGTCTATCTCTAGGACGTGGTCAATATATTTATTGTTTTAAGTGTTTCCCCCTCATGTCATCCATGTTGCCAAGGCAACGGATGCGCTGCAGAAGGGGTGGTTGTGGTAGCAACCCACTTGGTCAGTTAGGCACCCGTCTCTTTTCTCATGACTTTGCAACAACGTATTTCAATGCAGACCCTCCTAAGACCATGAGGGAAATTAGGAAGCTAGAGACTCAAGCGTGAGTGGAGAGGCAATCCCACTCCAACTCAGAGATATTGGATGAGGTATCTTGTTGGGTTCTAAACCCTAGACATTGGGGATGGGAAAAACAATATTTCAACTCTATAGTCATTCACAGGCAAATGAAGAGCCAGTGGGGTATTGTCCTAAATGACAAGCAAGTTGAACACTACAATATCTTTTCTACACTATAGGATATCAAGAGGATACTATGGAACCAACGCTTTCCTTTGGACAAGTTGGATTCTATATTAGCTCATGTTGAAGGTCAACTCCCTTGCGAATGTAATATTGCTACTTCTCTTGGTTCGAATGCTAGGGATCCTGCTCCCATTTCTTCTTTTAATTCCTAATGATATCTATGATTGTGTGTTGTGGTTGGTTATATGTCTTGTGGTATAGTGGTGTGCTATGAATTTTTGGTTTTGGTATCGGTTGCTCTACAAAAGGTTATTGTATGACTTTTGTTATTTGGGGCTTTGTAATAGTTTATCGAAGTTTAATAGATGATAGAAAATCCCAACTCCACCAAGAACCATTAGAGAGCTCTCTTGTGATCAGATTGTTGCAAATTGTTCAACTAACTATGTAAAACCCGTGTTTTTCTGGTAATATAAAGTATTTTAATTTAAATAAATAATATTTACTTTAACATTGCTAAAATATAAAACTACATTTTACAAATTGATGAGAGATTAAATCTTTGAATGATTCATTCACTATCATTTTTTTTTTCATTTATCTTACTTTTGGTTTTCATTTTACAAAATATCACGACTGAATTACATAATTTGTGACTATTATTTATAAGAATTAGTTGACCAAACAATTATAACATTTATTTTAAATATAAATTAAATTTGGAAATTGGTTTTTGCTTGGCTAAGAGCTTGTCTTCTTTAGACATAAGAACACGTCTTAACGAATCAAGAGCCAAAGGCATTTGACAAGACTAAATATGTGCCCTCTTAAAAGGCCGCCAATTGGGTACTTCCAAGTGATATGGTTTTCCTTGAATAATAGTGATGAGTCAATTTGCATTTGTAAATAACAACCAATGATTTTATCCCTATTGTTGATTTGACAGCTAAATCATGACCAATTTTTCCAATATATAGAAATTTAATCTTAATATTTAAGAAAAATATTGTAATAAGTGATATTTTAAGTATATAAAAAGTACTCTTTTAATAATTTTAAATCTTTTCCTCAAAACAAAATTTCTTTATATAAATAAATAAATATTATATCCATTTAAAATTGATATTCATAATTTAAAATATACTAATTAAAATTTAAAAAATAATAATAATTATATATTAATGTAATTAAAAATATCACAACACAATCATCACATATTATAATAATAATAATAAAATAATAAATTTAAATATGTAAAGATACCTTTATTATATTAATAAATTGATAAATGTTTACATATATATTATAGTTTTAAAAAAATAATTTAAAAGATAAAGTATTAAAAAACATAAATTACAAATTAAAATACAATCATGATTAACATTTAAATTATAATATTTCAAAATTTATTAATTCAGATTAAAAGTTTAACCAAAATAATAAAATAAAATCACAATTAATATTTAAATTATAATATTTCAAAATTTATTAATTCTGGATTAAAAGTTTAATCAAAATAATTTAAATTTTGATAAATATATCTTTTTGGTTTTATTATTGATTGGAGAAATACCGATCCATACTTATCACCAAAATGGTTTAACGCCCTTTTAAGAAATTTAATTCCAATATTATTTAATATTCGTCACTTTGAGAAATTACAAATATTCCCCACAGCAATCAAACTATTATAGACACAGTTAGAAATAAACTATTCCATTTCATGATGACCAACTTGCATGTAGAATATGTAACTAAAAGCTAATGAAACGTAGGCACAAGTTATTCCATTTCATTATGTCTAACTTGGATAAGTAGAATATGCAACTAAAAGTTATTGGAATGTTGACACCAACTTCACTTCAAAATTATTAGGATATTCCAATTCATGAATAACACGTCATTTAAAATTTTATATGTACTAATTAAATAATTAATTTTGAATTTAGAAACCTCTTTAAAAAAAATTGTTAAGATGTCTCTAGAAATTGTCCTTCATGGGTTGAGTTACCTCGATAATTGTAAGTCTTCACTCAATCTAATTCTCGATACGTGTTTCTTCTAATATTCAATGTTTGTTGGTTTGTTTTTTCTAATTAACTAATTAGTATTATGGAAATATTTTTAATAATTTCTTTATGGTTTTTTCATTTATTAATTAATGGTTTTATAATTAATTTTAGATTTATATATTTTATATACAAAATATTTAAAAAATAAATTATATATATATATATATGAAAAATTAGTATTGGTAACTTGAAACACTTAATTAAAGTGTTGTATTTATTTAATTATTAATTATGAATTGTTCATATATATATATATATATATATATATATATATATATATTTAGTTTAATTTATAGATGAAATGACTTTTTCCACGACATATTTTTTGGTAAGGCTTAGACGAAATTTAGTAGAATTAGTAAAAACTTGTGCTTAAGTTATTTAATCTATAAAATTCGAGTGACCCAAAGGTTTTTTTTAGGAGTATTGAATCCATTTATGCATTCAAAAATGGATTTTAAACAATGTTTGTTTCTAGTGGAAAAAATAAAATAAAAAAAATAAAAATATATAAATATATATATATATATATATATATATATAACCTTAGAGTTATGAAAATCTATTTACACAAGGATCATATGTAAAATAAGTGGATAAATTAGAGGATTAGATTTTGTTATAGTAATTTAGTATGATATGTAGTTTCATATCAAGATATTTTCACTTTAATATTCCTTTTCTATACCAATTTTAATAATCTCACTCTTCTTTATTTCTTTTGTTTTATTTATTTTTTATATTGAATAGTTTACTTAACGTTGTATTTGATTGATTTCCATATCCTTATTCTAGGTTCTCGAGAAAAGGAGTACAAATCCCTTGTTATCAAATAGAAATCTAACAAATCCTCTGGGTAAATAACAAAATAATCACCTACAGAACTTGGAGTGGTCGCCACAAAACATAACACACTGAATCGGGTCATGGCAACAAGCTGACTCCGCGCATTGAATTCTTCCCTTCTATTTTTTCTGGGAGATTTGGTTGGCTATAAACCAAATTCTCTTTGAAGCCACACTAATTGTACATAATCAGAATTTTTTTCATAATCATGACTTGCCTTGACAACAATACTACTCCAATTCTAAACACTAAGATCTATCTCACCGACATCTTCCTCCACAGGTCACTTTCTCGACAGGGTATTTCGATGGAGCTTAACACATGGCATATGTGGGTGTGGCGTCTAGATTAGACTAAACAACATAAAGCAATATCACATATACTGGAATGGAGGTCCTGGCTCAAGAACGAAGGTTGAATTCATGGCACTATGGGGTTTGCTCTATATATTTTACAATATGCAGATTATGAATCTACAAATATATGGAGACTCACATTCTGTTATAGATGGGATTAATGCTCACAACACTTTCCTTCCTCCTCCATTGGCAAGTTGGATCAGACGCATCAAACACCTCCTTAATCACATGCACAACCTACATATTCAACACATATACCGGGAGGCCAACACAAAGGCAGATTCACTTTCAAAGAAGGGCTTACAAGAACAATTCGGGCACATTCACATTCTACATTTCATGGATGAACAATTTTTGGAAGAAGCCTCCATACATCTTCCATGAGTCCAGCCACCATGGATCAAACATATATGTTTTTCTCTGCTCCATCCTTTTTTGTTACCAAAAAGTTTCTACTGTATGTTTTATTTACATTTACCACTATACAGTCTCAGTTTTTGAACAATATGTTGGTTACATGTAATCCTACAATAACTTGGTTTCAACTCTTAGTTCTACTTGGGCTCTGGAAGCCTATTGTTGTATATTTCACAAGCCATAATTTTCTTGTATGGGATGCAAACATGGGATATGATCCATGATCACATGTACTGTTTTTTTGGTCTAATACAAAACAATGTTTTCTTCGTCTGAAGAATTTTTTTTTTTTTTTTTAAATGTCATCGAGTATATAAAAATAGTATTTATTTATTTATTTAACGAATGGCTTATTCAAAATACAAAAATTTTAGGCAACACACCTTAGATCTCCAAATTTACAAGTTCTAAGGGTAGTTCATTCAATATGTAACTTTTGGTAGTTTATACATATTTTAACTCAATGGTGCTATTTACTTACTCGATGGTGCTATTTAATTTCATGGTAATTTTCCCTTTAGATGAATGCTATATCTCTAAGAAGAATGGGTTTGCATACCCATATGTTATTCTCCATATTTATGGGTTGCACATAAACTATTCCACTCCTAGGCTATGATAATTTGGTTATATGAAAAACCTAACATAGTATGTATTGGTAACTTTTATGTTTCCATAAATTTATTATGTTATAAGACCCTATATGCCTTACCACTCTTCAGGTCTCGCTTTCCTTATATGCATATGCATGACGATACGGTTCCAACTGAGTAAAATTATTTTAATGTTGGTAATGCTTATAATTATGGTTGCACTATGGATTACCTTACCAAAGTTTACCTACCCCTCTGCCCATCTGTCAATTTTTTAGTCCACACAAGGTTATCGATGATCATGAACTACTATCATTAGAGGAAATTTCATCCTAAAATTGGCCTCCTAAGGAAAAATAATAAAATAGTAGGTAAATAATAAAATAAGAGTTATGAATTGTGGACGGAAAATAATAAAACTACTTTTTTTAATTGTATTTTTGGCTTATCTACTTATGGGTTTACCCAAATTTTAAGTCTAGACACTTGTTAGATGAAAAATTAAATTCCACATCCAACAAGTGTCTACACTTGAAATTTGGGTAAACCTATAAGGAGATAAGCCAAAAATACAATTAAAAAAAGTAGTTTTTTTAATATTCCCTCCAAAGTATTTACGTGTACCTATTTTTAAATTTAAAGGATTTTGATTAGTTTACATATTATGTACGTGAAAATTTCATGGAAATTTTACGCTGAAATTTCCTCTAATGAAGGATTAGACAACAGAGATGAATCCTTAGGTGGTTAGGGTAACCACCTAACTTATCCTGCCTGCGAGCCCTCATTCTCACTTTTGCATTTAGAGGAGAAAACACTTTACCACTTGTGTTATTTCAAACCCTAGCTACTAGTCATATCATTCGATGATCTGACACATATAGGATCCAGACACACGAATGTTGGCCTTCATGTCGTTTACTCTCATCGAGCTTAAGAAAACAATTACATAGGTAACGACATCGCCTATCAGTGTTTATTTTGTTTTCGAGCTATGTTCTTTGTAACCAGAGCAACAATTTTCCTCTTATATAAACTTATAATTATACTAAATATTTCTTTGGCTTATTGGCAAGTATAAAGGGCACATGCTAGGGTGGTTTTTGGTGTTGCATAGGAGCGGAGGGATGCTTGCTCAAGAAAACCGTTTTTTGAAGGGTGTATGGCTATCAACACAACATGCAAAATGGCCTTGACCTTTAAATTCTGACCATAGTTATATTTTCATTGTAATTTTGTGAAGAGGAAGTTTACGACGTTTTTTCACTCCTTTAGCCCTATCTCACCCAACTTGGGTTATGTTTTATTGCTTGCATATTTCATTTTTGGTAGTGTAAGGAGAGATTATTGTCCTCCAATACTCAAGGTAAGGGTTTCACATCTTATATGATTGTTATTAAGCTCTCTGTTTTTTTTTTCTTTTGTGCGAAAAAAAAATACTCAGGATTATTCTCTTATTATGGACAGGTATGGTGTTGATACCACACTATCCTAGATTGTACAAGTTCTAGAAAGGTTCAGACCCTATGTCAATTTAACTTACGGTTATGCTACTCTTTCAGGTTGGATCGCTTACTCGAACAACTACTAGTTATTGTACCTGGAACAAACCCTAACATAGGGTCTAAACTTCAACGAGGTCATAACAATGTCAAAATCATAAAAAAAAATTGTAATTTGTGAATGAGTTTATAATGTAATTGTGCATGTATTTTTTCGTGAGGTATGGCCATGGTCGTTAATACCACATCTTGATAGGCCAATTATTCTTTCCCTTTGGCATATTTCAGGGGTTTAATACCCTATTATGGTTTTAACACCCTGTGACTTCATGTACATTTTGATTTTAACCAAAAATCAAGAAACTCATTAAGTATGAACATGTTTTCGAAAATTTATATTTTATGACTTTTCATTTTGGTTAAAATACAAAGTCGGGTCATGTAGTTGGGTATAATTTTTCTCAAGCTGGAAATAATTGCTATGACGTTTTAAATATTGTTCTTTTCCTTTAACTAAATTAAAATCGACACTAGTAATTTCAATTTGACTTACAACTTTGAAATGCTCACATTACATGTTGTGAATTTATATATAAAATCCCACACATATCTCTGCATATAAGTATCTATTTTTATGTTATTTCTAGCACCTTGAATTAATATTTTCAATTTACTATTTAACTGCAGAGAATAGAAGAGAACAACAACTTGAACATCATACTATTTCCTTTCCTCTTCACAAGAATACAATAACAATTTTCCATTCTAGTATGAAATACTTAATCAGGAAAGCAACGAAACTAGGTCTACATACAGTAAATAAATTCTTTAATAGTTACACTTATATGAATAAAGAACACAAATATGTCTTAGGGAAACCACAATGGAGAAAAATATGCTCCACCCAACCACAAGAACTAGTGTTTTTCTATAACCAAAACTCCCCTTGAGCCAATTTCACATTCTAAACAAATTCCCAACCAACATCCAACTTGTCCCAGAATGTGATCTCCTTTGTTGTAGTGTCTTGTCTGCCTCTAACAACGTCCTATCGAAGATAAATTAGGTGAAAAACTAGTTCTTTGGGTGCTTCCTCCAATAGGATCGTAATAAATAAGGTTGCTTTAGGATTTCCCCTCTCACCTTCTGCCAAACTCTTTCCCTTTTTTTAGATAAAATTTCTCCCAGGAGAGGAGATCTAGGAAGACAATTGCCTCTACCCTAGTATTTCCTGACTACCTATAATTGTTTGGAATGTGAACCCTCTATAACATATTTTCCCATTGCAATTTCACATGGCTAATATTTTCTTTTTCTTTTTCTTTTGAATATTAAAAAATATAAATTTATGCACATCAAGTGCTCCTTTTCGACCCTTAACATGGGTTTCATAGTTTGTGAAATGGGTATGTTATCCAAGTAAAATTAAATATTTATAAATTTACTAGAAGGGTGTTACCTCCCCTCCCCCACTCAAAACAAACACCATCCCTGGTGCGTCTTGGTCCTTGGAATAGGTCAAGATATGCTTCATGCATAAAAGTGTCACCTTCCTAGGTGGCATCTTTCGAGTTAAAGTGCTTCCACTTCACTTTAACCTAGGTGAGTATTTGCTTTCGTAGCACAGTTTCTCTCTGGTCTAGTATGCATAATGGCTCAACCAGAAATTTTATGTTCGACTCAACCTGAACATCTATAATCAGATGAAAATGGTTAGTTTTATGTTAGATTCCTTTTGAAAACTTACATAATTATTTTCAATTTACGTTACCTACCTGAACATTATTTCAATCAATAACATGCTTAGGATCATGTACATATTTATTTAACAAAGAAACATGAAACACATTATGTATACGTATGTGACTTGGTAAACCCAACTGATAGGCCATGGACCCTATCATGGAAAGTACTTCAAAGGTGTTGCAGTATTGGGGAGCTATTTTCGCACAAGTTCACCATCTTAAGGTTCTTTTCTTTGGTTTAACATTTACATATACAAGATTTCATATCTAAAATTCTCGATAGGTTCATCTTTTGTCGACATTGCTTTATTTCGGTCTCGAGAAACCTTCAATGTTCCTCGTACTTTCCTTACAATTTGTTCCATTTATTTCAATATGTCTAACCCCAAGACCAATATATCCTCAAGATGGCTCCAATTAAGGGGTGTTCTACATCTTTGCACATATAAAACCTCAAAATGACTCATTTTTAAAGAGGCATGATAACTATTGTTATATGAAAATTCCACCAAGTGGATGTACTTCTCCCATTTGTTAGTATGTTGCATAACATACATTCTTAACATATCCTCTAAAACTTGATTCACTCTTTGTGTTTTCCTAATAATATATGGGTGTGTTGACACGAAAATATGTCCAGCCAACAGTAAGGGATCTCCCCAGTGTAAAGTCCCAATTAGACTCTAAACCATTTGTGATAGGGATCCCGTCCGGGTTGTGGGTCCAACTACCGCTGAATACTCCTTTTCTCATACATGAACGAGCCCTGCAAATCTATGAACGCATGATTATCCGGATGGTACAATGCAAATGGTTGATGAGTCTCAATGAACATAAAACACTATGAATGGCAAGATGAGTTAAAAAACATGTAGCCAAGGAAGTGTTGTTAGCAGAACATCATCAGGGTCATGCTTGTAAAAGGTTGTTCAAACCACAAAAGAAACAGTTCTTTATGGTTAGAGCGCCCTTCACTTCCTTAAGTGGTTTCTAGAGATGAGATAAATGTTAGTAACATAGTTGCTTAACATTTTCTAGATAAACAACCTAACATCATTAACAAGATTTAGTGAGCTGAAATGTATAAATGATATAAGCGGAAAACACAGATGACTTAATCAGAAAGATATCAAATACATAAGACAAAATATTCACAATGTTAACACATTAACTCCCATCATATCCAAGAGTGGAATCAAAACAAGTGCTTGTATTCATTCATAAAGAGTGCATTCAATGCTATACAATTCTCTGCTCCTTTGGAGTCCCAGAAAAAAAAAGATAAAAACTAAAAAAAAAAATTAAAAAATAAAAATAAAAATAAAAATAAAAATAAAAAAATAAAAAAATCCCTTTTACAATTCCCTGAAGGGGGTATTTGTAGGAAAAAATTGACCCTTGGGTATCCCTGACTTTTCGTCTTCCTGACCATTGGGATGCTTTGCGACTTGATAGAATTTGCGACTTGCGACCTGGGCTATAACTACGACCTTCAACCCCTTGGTTGTTGCTACCTACTACCCCTTTATTTGCTGCGATATGTAACTTGGTCATGGGAGTAGTTGGGTGATTGCAAGGTCAGGAACATCTATCTGCTGCTCTTTGAGATAACTCTGCTAGGCCTGATAATTTGCAGCTACTAGGGAGACTTGAGGTGTATCCTCCCTCAACCTGTGAAGACACATGAGAGAATTTGGAATCAAAGTTTCCCTCTTGATTGTGATCTGATTCGACAAGGAGGCCAGTTTAGTATAGATTCGAACCAGTGTCACGATGAATTGAACCATGTTTTCTATTGACGCGGGCAGGTCTTGAGAGGTGGTCGCTTGCCTTATGGGTTTTAGGAATGCTTGTATATATTTGGAGACCTCTTCCCATGTTTTCTCTTCACCCAGTGCACCCAGAGACAGGATGTGGTGTACTCCAGCCATTAAGTCGATGCCGCTAATCAGATGTTCATATGTGGACATTACTTTCTCAAGATCCTTGATGAGATTCTCTTTGTATTGTACCTTTATCCGAATTTAAACCTTTTCATTCTGGGTGGCAATCCAATCCTTTCTAGGCATCGTGGCCAGAGCTTGTGGATACCTGTTAGACCACTCCAATATCTTGTCCAAGGCAGTAGAGGCTTCCCTTAGCTATGTGTTTCTTCTATTGGTTTTTGCCTGTTCTTTCAGTAGTGGCGCTACGATTTGTTTTATTGTAAAAAATTCCTCATATACATGTTTCATGGTGGCCTCTAAAATGACCAGCTCTCCCTATAAAGTGAGTGATATTTCATTAGTAGGGGCATCCCTGGCCCGAATTTGTCAGACCTCTTCTTTTAGCGCCCTCTTTTCTTGTGTTGATTTAGCTGTCTTGAGTTTGGAGGCCTGTAGTTTATTATGCAGGGATAGAATTTCTCTTCTCATCTTGCTCACGTTCTCCTCGGCAGCTGCTGCAAAAGCGATACCAGCTGATGCGATCATGACTGGATTGGTCCTGGTGTCCAAGACTATATCCTCCTCTGTAGTGATTGTGAGGGGTGAAGCAGGGTATCATTCTAAACATCTTCTCTTTTCCTGCCTGACCTTGTGCGTGAATTGATCGTAGGTGAGTCTAGTGAGATCAAGCACTCCCTCATCTAAATCCTCAGAGGTACCCAATTTCAAGAGGGAAAAGAGCACATTGGGTGCAGGAGTTGTTTGAGGTATTTCGATGTGTGGAAATCCAGTTTGCTTCTCTATCTCGAGGAATCTTCTTGTGACTTCCTACTTTCTTCCTCCTTCCTCTTCTGTTACGTTTCAACCCTATGTTTCTCTTCATGCAATTGGCACTCTGCTTCCGCCTTGTCCTGTTCTTATTTTAGTCGGTGCTCGACTTTTTCTTTGTCCTACTCTATTTTTAGCTGGTGCTCAGCTTCTGCTTTGTCCTGCTCTATTTTTAGCTGGCACTCAACTTCTTCCTTTTCTTCCTCTTCCTTCTTCTTGTGGTTCTCTTCTGCCCGCTTCTTCCTTTGCTCTTCTTTCGGCTGCTTCTTTCTTTTGTCCTCCTCTTACCTTGCCTTTATCTCAACCTCTTGTTTAGCTTTGGCCTCCTCTTCCCTTTCCCTTTCTTCGGCCTCTTGTTTTGCTTTGGCCTCCTTTTCTCTTTGTTGGGCGCAAGGGTTATGGCCTGTACCAGTCCTCGTCTTATTAGCTTTAGAGGATGAGGCTCCTCCCAGTGTATGAACCCTTTCTTCTAAAGTCTGGTTGTCCTACTCCTCTTGATCCTGCTAGAGCAGTCTCTCTATCCTTGTTGTACCAATTCTTTACTCTATCCTAAGCCAGATAGTCAGTATGATGGTAACTCCATTTGAATTTGGCCCGCTTGCAGCGTGCAGGGATAATTCTCTCGGGATCATATGTTCGGTGTGCCAAGGGAGGAAAATAGAATCCCCTGATATGTTCAGCTCTGCTTCTACTTCCCTAAAATCATTCACTGTGTAGGTGTCGATGGTGAGCAGCAGAGTGGGCCATGTCTTCTTCTTACCCTTAGTGAGGACTTTGGAGAAACCACCTCACATCTGATAACAAGTTTCTTGGAGGAGAAGCGTGTCTATTACGAAACGGGGCAATACGTGAGGGGCCTTGAGCGACCCAAAAACTCGGAGAATGGTACTATTAGTGTCTAGAAACCAGTGGGCCACGTGAGTTATTGTCTCCATGGCTCGCTCGAACATGCACGGGGGGTATTTTCCAAACAGTTTCATGTAGAGGGCAGGGATGAAGCTACCTGTGATTGAATCCATGTCTTGCCTATACCTGGAATCCCAAAACACCATTAGATATTTTTGAATTAGACCTCCATTCTCTGGGTCCCAGTTATGTGACAACCCCTCATAGCGGCACCTAGCGCACACTACATCTAGGAGATAAGATGCCATATAAAATTTCGACGCATACCCTTCATCAGGTGCTAGTGCCGCAGATATGTTTGACCTGAGGGTTGCTACTATCATGTTGGCCTAGTTGAAGCGGGTACCGTACACAATAATAGCGTACATTAGAGAGACCCAAGCACCGTTGAAAAATGTGGAATCTGGGCATCCATACATCCTACATAGCATTTCAACTACGAATTTGTATACCTTCTTGAGACTTGTTGTCTGATATTCCTGATCCTTCTTGAGCCGGAACTTTTCCGGGTCCTCCCACCATCCTTTCAAAGTTTCTAATATAGGAACTCCATGAGTAGTGGCCCATTCATCAGTGAAGGTCTTCTCTTAGGCGGGAAGTGCGTAATAGAATTTTGCATCTTACCCCTTTAGAATTGTGAAGGAATTTCCGGCATAGTCCCGAATGACCCAGATCTTGGGGTCGACTCTCTGCAGGATCCATTCAATCAGCTCGGCACATGGGAATACCAGCGGGTGGGCCCCCGTGTAGTGCAACTTGGACCTCTTAACCTGAATGTATGCCTGTCAGTCTGGGAGGTCTTTGGGAAATTCAGGCATGGTAAATTCCTGATACACCTGGTACAGCTCATACTGTCCCCTTTACCGAATGTGCAGGCAGTGTCTCCATAATTAGGGGGAAGAGGAAGAGGTACTTCCTCCTCTGAGATTTCTATCTTTGGGCTTTTTTTTTCCTTGCGAACTGCTGGAGACCCCATGTCACTTGAGGCTGACGAGATGGATACACACTCTAGCTCGACTTCAATGTCCCCTGGCATGTCCATAAAACAATCCCACAATAAGACAGATGCCATCATTTATAAATATGTGGGCTACTCCTACCTCTACTTAATCATTCTTTGGGAAGTGGGTTAACCTGCAACCTGGCGACCTTGCGACTTGGTTGCCGGGTCGCTAGGTCGCGTTGGTTTGAAATTTCACAGAAGAGTGACTTAGTGACCCGGCGACTTCTGACTAGGTCGTGAGGTCGTAGGGTCGTTGGGTCGCGATGGTCGAGATCTTTACAAAAGTGTGAATTGGCGTCTTAGCGACTTGTGCCTGGGTCGCAAGGTCACTGAGTCGTTGGGTCATGTCATTCTAAATTTTTTGTGATATGTGACCCACGCTCCGCAACATAGTGACCGAGGTCGCAGTGGTCATGGGGTCACTCTAGGGCTATTGCGGATGTGTGGCGGAAACAAAGGTTTTAGAAAACACACACGACACCCATAAGATCATCATCCATGGTCATAGGAGTCTTCATTGGTGAGTTAGGAAAGGTCTTTGAAGGGGGAAGGGGCAGATAAGCTTTACACAAGATCTGAATGGTTAAAAAACCTGAAGGAGGGGCAGGTTTGTAGAGGGATTGCCAGGGAGCTTGATCAAGAGCATAACAAGGTTAAAATAGGTTAGGGGCAAGGGGAATAAATAGTAACAATTATCTTAGAAAAGTAACAACAGGAGGATTAGGCAACTTACCTCGGAAAATCGTGCTCCAACTGGCTTATCAGTGGCATTTTCTTTCTCTATCGCACAGGTCGAATGCGACCTATGTGACCCTTCTATATATAAAGGGGTCGCACATGCATGCAATAAATGAGGGTCGCAAGGTCACAAATAAGCTGTATTAATGAGATGTGTGACCTAGTGACTTTGCGACCTTGCGACCTAGGGGGTCGCAAGGTCGCAGATGTTTGGTTTTGGGCTGATGTGCGACCCAGCGACTTTGCAACCTAAAGGGTCACAAGGTTGCATGGTCGTAATTTAAAATAGTTAACCACATTCGCGACTTAGGGACCTGAGATTTTGAAAAGGTGAATTTAGGCCTGAATTTTCCTTTTGAAAAGGATAGGGGCTCAAAAATTTAAGGAGAGAAAAATTTTGGAGGGTGTTGTAGCAGCTACAACAAATGGAAATTCGTTGGACCCAGGATCTCTGCTGGTGCTTCATTGGGTGGGGGGTGGGGCTTAGCCTGCTGATCCTTCCACTTCATGGGTCCCACTACTTTTTTCCTTAGCTCTTGTGTGTTTTCTCTACCTGTCTGTGTGTCCCAGGGTGTGGGTCTATAATATTTCATTCCGGGAGAGAAAATGAAAAACATTGGAGTAACCTCAGAGATTTCCAGGATCCGGTATAGTTATTTCATCCTCATTGTGTTGCTCTGCTGCCAGTGAACCTAGTGGTCCTGGCGGAGTCACTACCTAGGAGTCACGGATGTTGCTCCACTGCCAGTGAGCCTGGTCATTACCTCGATGGAGTCATCGCATCGCATCTATGTGCCGGAAGCCTTTCTCAATCCTTTACCCTTATTCATGTGCTAGTTTTCACTTATTTTAAATGTGCTTGAGGCACGTATTTGATTGTGCTCAAGGCACTTATTTAATTGTGGCATTTTTTTTCCTGGGGCGAATGAGTGATCCTGACTTATTTTTCTTGCAAGAGAGGTTTCTCCTGGTCTCTATGAGGACTTTTTGGGTTTTCCCGGATGTCCCATTGTCTCCTGTCATTAGCTCTGCCCCCTTTCCATCTAGTGACCGATCACACCGAGACTTTCTTTTGTACAACAGTCCCCTAGGCCAACATACTAGGAAAGCTACCTGCGCTTGGTTCTTTGGACTTAACTGTGTTTTCCCCACTAAGTACATATAACAGGCAAGCTTGTGTCCCTTTTGTGTTTCAGCGGTGATTCTTCAGCAGCATAGATTCTGGCACAAAATTTCCAATTGAGTAACTTCTACATCCCTCCTTCAATTTGGGATGCTACAGGGGATAGGGTCAATGGGAGCCTGCTTGGAATAAGCGGCTTATTGAAAACAAAACAAAACTGAGAACAAAGACAAAAATAAAAAAAAAGGAAAAAAAAAACAAAAGAAAATAATAGAAATATGGTAGAAGGTATGATGATGACCCCCCTGGGGCTGTCGGGTGAAATAGTGTTTAAGGTAGTGCCCATTTACTGGGAGGACCTAAATTCTCCCCTCGAGGGTCTGTAGCCTATAGGTATGGGAGCTGAAATTTTCTTTAATATGGAAGGGACTTGTCCACAGGGCTTGGAATTTGGAGTGTTTTCCTTTATCCTTGTGAGTTTCGTCCCACTTGAGGACCAGGTCACCTAATTTGAAAAATTTGTTTTAGGCAGACTTATTTTCAAACCATCCTTTTATTCGACTTTGGTGGATGGCAAATTTTTCCTTGGTTTTAAGCCTTTCCTCCTCCAGCTTCAACAATGTGTCTATTCGGGCTTGTAAGGTAGGGAAAGGGGTGCCATGAGTCTCTTGAGATAATTGAAGGGCTGGGAGAGACATGTTCGGAGGAAGAATAACCTCTTTGTCATACATAAGAAAAAATGGGGAGGTCCCCAAAGATAGCTTGGGTGTGACCCGATCAGCCCATAGGGCGTTATGGAGAGCATTATGCCAATTTCATTGTTGGGACAACAAAGTATTTTTGATGGTGCGGATGAGGTACTTATTAGTTGACTTGGCTAACCCATTTCCTTGGGGGTAATAATTGGTAGAGTGTTTCAACACTATACTATTTTCCAGAGAAAACTCATATAATTTGAAAGATCAAAAATATGTTGCATTATCAAAAACAAGGGAGGTTGGAATGCCAAACCTGATCATGATGCATTAGGTGATGAAGGCTATTACCTCTTGATCATTGACTTGATGCAACAATATTGCTTCAACCCACCTTGTGAAGTAATCTATGGCTATGAGGATGTATCTATGTTTCTTGGAAGAGTGTGGAAAGATTTCCCAAATCACGTTTAGCCCCCACTGCTGAAAAGGTTCTTCCACTGCGATAGACTGCAACAGGGAAGAAGGCTGTATTTCCCTATTTGTGAACTTTTGGCATTGTGGGAATTTCCATACATAGGTGTGTGCATATTTGAATAGAGTAGGCCAATAGAAACCGACACGCATGCTCTTGTGAGTAGTGGTATCTCCTACATAGTGTCCACCCGTTGGACCATCATGGTGTTCCACCTAAAATTTATGTGCCTCATCATACTCCAAACAGTGTAGCAGGACACCACTGTGGTGTTTGCGAAACAACTTACCCTACACCAGTTGGTAGGATACAAATTTCAATCTTAATGCACATTTCTACTGATTGGTTAAAGTGGGGCCCATGGTACTGTGTTTTATATATTGTTGGAGATAAATGTACCATGAGGAGGTATTCTATTGGGATATTCTATCAGCTTGATACATGTTGATTTCGTGTTCCCAACTCTCTTCTTCACTGCTTCATGAGTCTGTTGCCTCTGCGGCCATCCGACATAGTCCTTGGCCCTTTATAATGTGTGTTGGCTTGAATTACAGGTTATATTCTTGAAGGCACGTCATCCAGTTGTCTCATCTCTCACCTAACTCTTGCTGTATGAAAAGTGAGAGAAAATCTGGGTGAGACATGAAGACTGTGACGTGACTCTTCAAAATATATGGCCTAAAGTGTTTAACTGCCTTATACAGTGAGTAAGCTTGCTTGTTAATATCTGGATAATTCAGCTTGGTACCTTGTAATCCAGTTCTCATGAATGATATGGGATGCTCATTGTTGTTGTCATCTTTCTGAGTGAGGACGGTAGCCAAAGATGAATCTGAGGCAAAGGTGTACAAGATAAAGCCTTTGTTGAAATCCGGAGTATGAAGAGCATGTCCTTCCGCGATGGCTCATTTGATGTTATCGAATGCTTCTTTCTCAGGAGGATTCAATTTGAAGTTAGTGTTTTTATTAATCATACCTTGCAATGGTTTCACAATTTGGGCAAAATCGAATATAAATTTTTGGACGAAGTTGATTTTTTCGAGGAAATATTGCATAGCTTTCTTACCACTTGGGGGCAGTACTTGAGTGATGACTTTCGCACATTCTGGACCCACAACTAAGCCGTCCCGAGTTATTATGTGCCCCAAAAGTTTTCCTTCGGAGATGGAAAAAATGCTTTTCTTCAGGTTCAGTGAGATACCATATTTCCGACACCTTTCAAAGATCTATTTGAGGTGGTGTAGCTGGTTAGATCTGCATTTTGAAACACAGTGACGTCATCAACGTCATCAAGGTATACTACTACGCTTTTCCCAATGAGGCCTTTGAAGGTGATGTCCATGGCTCTTTGGAAGGTGATGCCATCATTAATCAAGCCAAAGGGCATGCGTCTGAATGTGAATGTTCCCCATTTAGTTCTGAATGTGGTTTTGAGCCGATTGGGTTCAACCACTAGTAATTGATTATAACCTGAGAACCCATCCAATAAAGAGAAAATTTTCGACCCCTTTTGAATAATCTAAAAATGGATTGTACTTGAAATATGGGTGCAAGGTATCCATTTCCAATAATTCTAAATGTGCAAACAACTATGATAACAATCTCTGATCTGAAATGTGTGAACTAAATATTTCTTATACAGAGATAGACTGTACGGGCTTTACTGGTTATTTCACATTTCAAAGAAAGGATGAAACCAAAAGCTTCTGGCCCACTTACAGACTATGCCTAAAGAAATATGAAGTAAACACTAAAGCGATCTGTTAATGAAATTATTTGTTTTTTGATTGCAAAGTATTCATTAACCAATATTATGAGTGTGCAAGCATGTTAAGGTGTTATGCAATGGAACAAATGTGTTTTGGAATGGAACAAATATGTTTTGATAACTGTATAAGTCTTTTTGTGTTAAGAGGAATTATTTCAATTTATTGTTTAAGGTATTAAACTCTGGAAATAAGCAGCAAGAATTCATAGCATATAAACAAGAATCTAATAAAGCAGTTCACCCCTCTCTTGGGCTACATCTGTTGGGTCCAAAAGCCCCAAAATGGGCTTTTCCCTTCTCTATTAATGCTCAAAAATAGTTTTACACCATGAAGAAAGCCTCAATAGGCTGAAATAGCTGCTTAAACAGAATTAGAGTGCTGGAAACAGTAAAATTTGATTGTAAATTCACCTCAAACAGATGAACATAGCCCAATACAGTTGTCTCTTCCCAAAGCCCCGGTGGATCCTCAAGCTAATCCGCTAATAAAACCTTTGACAGAGTGCCCTGATGGCTCTGTAACCTATTCCAGTAGCTTTAGAATGTTCCAATACCCCTCAAAAAAAAAAAATTCGTTCCAATTGGACTTCCCTAGCTCCAGTTATGGTCAAAACTGACTTTGCCCAGTTAGGGCTAGGAAAACTCCACCAAAAGTGGTGGGACTGCAGTTAACCCCACCAAATTAGGGTGGCCACCAAAATAGGCGGAACCTGCCAATTATCCCACCAAACTTAGGGGCTAAAGGATAAGGTCGCGTGACTGCGCCTGTCGGAATTCCGTTGAAAACTTTGAGTTGTATGCGGAATGTTTTAATGTTTAAACCATAATATAAAACCATATGCAAACACCCGCCAAAACACACATGATCATGACTTATCCACGTTACACGCTGTTGCGTTTAGGCCACGGTTCCAGTCTTTGGTTATATGCGGAGGGGGCTGGCCCACTTTTGGGCCCCGCCCAAAAAAAATCAAAATTTATAATAAAGTTCATGATGTAGCTTTATAAGAACTGCTTGTGGCTCGTTGGTCAGGCCACCCGGTTGCCACTGACCCGACCCGGGGTTGACTCCTGTCCGCGACAAATTTTGTATAAAACCATTTCGACCATGCTTGACTTTTTGGGGCCATGTGGCGGCCTCCGGGCTGGCCACGTGGCGCCCTACCATTGGTTGCCACCTGAATATTCTGAAAAATATTCTATGGAATATTCTGTGGAATTTTTTTTTTAATAATTTTTTTTTTATAAAGTCAAACTGTCAAACTGGCCTTTTTTAACCTGAAATTGAGAAAATTCAAAGTTGAATAACTTTCTCATACAACATCGGTTTTCAGTTCCGTTCGCGGCTACAAGATCATATTTTCGAGCTCTTTCCTGTCGTTCTGGTTTGGACTATTTCCAAGCAACTAATTTTTTGAGCATTTTTCCATTAAGGACTTAATCACCTGATCACACCTCCCAAATGAGAAGCTTTTGGACCCAAAAAAGCTCTCTGATTAGTGAAGCTGATAATATGGAGACTGAATCTCCACTCTTCCACCCTTGAATAACTGAAATCTACCCGATTTCATCAAATGGAGCTTTTCAGAAAATGATAAATTGTCTTTGGAATTAACTGATCGACCATTGCTAAGACTGACTGAGTCATGATGCAAATTCTTAAAATTTTTAGAACAACAACTATAATTTGCAGAAAAAAACTGTTTCTACACTGATCAAACTTCCAAGAAGACTTAAAACAAGATTCACCTTGCCTCTTTTTCTTCCTGTGTGCTTTCTTTTTCAACCAGCAACTTGAAGCAACATGGTTAAATCCACCACAAAATGTGCAACAAAACTTCTTTTCATTTGAAAAAGAAAAATTATCATTCTTTGCTGAAACATAATCAAATTGATCATGTGAATGATTATACCTCTTTTGCTGCATGGAATTTCCATCCTTTTTGTCTTCGAAAGACGATGAACTAGTAGAGGAGACAACTTTCCTTTTCAGACTTTCATCAATGTTCTTGTCTTGAAAATTGTTTGAACTAGAAGGCTCGCCATAAGCGACATGTTTACCCTCTACTTGCTGCAATGATGGCTTAAAACAATGGAAATCATCCTTAAAACAATTTTGACATAAATGCATTTGAGAACTTGGAACAAAGGTTCTCTTAAAATTTGCATTACATGCATTCAAGGATTTGAATTCTTTGCCATAAAACTGCACATATCCAAGACCAACATTCTTGGGTCGCTCCACAATTGAAATAGGTTCAACCATGCCTTGTGCATGCTTTCCCAAACCTTTGCCTTCTTGATAGCCCATCCTAAACATTAGTTTGGTTTTTCAAAAGAACCAACACACTTTTCAATGGAGGAAATTGAAGACAAGTTGGAACGATTAACCTCTTCCTCAAGAATTTTCTTGGACAAAGCTTCTTGAGCTTGAAGGAGTTGTTTCTCCATGTCATGCAACCTTTGGAAAATTTCTTCCTTCTCATCCTTCATAGCCAACAATTGTGCATGAAGCTTAACGCTTTCTCTTTGATCCTCAATGAGAATCTGCACCATGTCCTTCACCTTAAGGAACTCATTCTTCATGTCACCATTGAATAATCTCGTGAAGAAGGAAACTTCACTTGTAGAAGAAGTTGACATTATGTAAATGGTCAATTAACAAAAGGAACTTCTGAATAAAAGTTCTCAAAGCTTTCCAACAAATGACAAGCTTTTAACCAAATGTCAGTAAAGACCCCTTCTCATTCAAGCAGCCATAAAACACAAACTATTGGAGTTTGTTTTCCAAAGATAATCTTGAGGTAAATCGGGTAAGGAAAATAGTCTTCAATCCTTTCCAAGACTCAACTAACAACAGCTATCCTTCCAACTCAAGAAAACTCATGCATGCAACCATTTTGCAACCAATAAAACAGTACATCTCTTACACTGTTTTAAAAACTTTTGCACAACAGCAAATGCTCAACCTGAGCTCTGATACCATCTGATCTAAAAATGGATTGTACTTGAAATAAGGGTGCAAGGTATCCATTTCCAATAATTCTAAATGTGCAAACAACTCTGATACCAATTTGTTCTGAAATGTGTGAACAAAATATTTCTTATACAGAGATAGACAGTAGGGGCTTTTACGGGTTATTTCACCTTTCAAAGAAAGGATGAAACCAGAAGCTTCTGGCCCTCTTACTGGCTCTGCCTAAAGAAATATGAAGTAAACACTTAAACAATCTGGCAATGAAAGTATTTGTTTTCTGATTGCAAAGTATTCATTAACCAATATTATGAGTGTACAAGCATGTTAAGGTGTTCTGAAATGGAACAGATGTGGTTTGGAATGGAACAAATATGTTTTGATAAATGTATAAGCCTTTTTGTGTTAAGAGGACTTATTTAAATTTATTGTTTAAGGTATCAAACTCTGGAAATAAGCAGCAAGAATTCACAGCATAATAACAAGCATCTGATAAAGCAGTTCACCCCTCTCTTGGGCTACATCTGTTGGGTCCAAAAGCCCCCAAATGAGCTTTTCCCTTCTCTATTAATGCTAAAAAATATTTATACACCATGAAGAAAGCCTCAATAGGCTGAAATAGCCGCTAAAACAGAATCAGAGCCGAAACAAGAAAAATCGATCGTAAATTCACCTCAAACAGATGAACATAGCCCAATACAGTTGTCTCTTCCCAAAGCCCTGGTGGCTCCTCAAGATAATCCGCTGATAAAACCTCTAACAGAGTGCCCTGATGGCTCTGTAACGTGTTCCAGTAGCTTTAGAATGTTCCAATACCCCTAAAACAAAAACAAAATTCATTCCAATTGGACTCTCCTAACTCCAGTTATGGTCAAAACAAGTTTTTGTCCAAGTTTGCCCTAAACAGCTCCTCCAAATCTGGGCAAACTCCAGTTAATCCCACTAAATGTGGGGCAGCCACCATAATAGGCGGAATCCACCAATAATCCCACCAGATCATGGGTGCTTAACGATAAAGGTTGTAGGTCCATAGGACCGCACCCGTCGGCATACTATTAGAAATCTTGGAGTTGTACGCGGAAGTGATAAGTTTAACATTATGTTATAATGGTGCATTAACATAAATTTCGCTCCACGTGACCAAACTTTAAACTTGTTTTACACGCCATTTGTTAAGCTCTTGGTTCCAATCCTTTGGTTCTATCGTCGAGGGGCTGGCCCCTTTACGACCCCACCATAAACAAAATCAAATTTTAAATACAACTTCGCAACGTCTATGGTTAAGACTCCCTGCTCGTGGCTCATCCAAGCTGCGACGGTATCCCATGACCGTACCCAACCCGGTCGAATCCCGTCGTCCAAACAAAATTTTATAACACCGTTTACCTTTCGGGGCCACGTGGCGGCCTCCAGGCTGGCCACGTGGCGCCCTATGATTGGCTGCCAGTGGAAAATTCTGCAGAATATTCTGTGGAATATTCCATGGAATATTCCCATAATATTCTGTGGAATATTTTTTTTTTTTAATAAAATTTTTTATAAAGTCAAACTCGCCTTTTTTTGCCTGAAATTGGAAAACTTCAAAGCTGAATAATTTTCTCATACAGCATCGGTTTTCAGTGTCGTTCACGGCTACAGGATTGCTTTTCCGAGCTCTTTCCTGACATTCTAGTTTGGACCAATTCTAAGCAACTAATTTTTTGAGCACTTTTCCATTAAGGACTTGGATCTCCGATCATTAGAAGGATTTTCTCCATAGGAGGCACCGATAGTTGTCCTTGCCGGAGCTCACACTCGAAGTCTACGCACAAAACAAATTTCGCGCATTTCTCATCATTCTGTGCAAGTTTGACACCCAGGTTTAATGTCGAACTTTGAAAATTATACGCACATCCAAGAGCTTCTTTAGTTTCTTTTGGATCATCGGTTCTAAGGCAAGGTGTACTTTTCTCAGATTTTGTTGGAAAGGCTTCACTCCTTCCTTCATGGGTATCACGTGCTGGATGTTCGTGTATCATAAGTACATAGCTCATCATATGTCCAGGCAAACACATCTCTGTATTTCTTAAATAACTCAATGAATGCTTTTCTCTCCTGCGGGGTACATTCATTACCCAGATTGATGAGCTTGGGATCCTTGTCTGTCCTGAGATATATTTGTTGGTGCGTTAACGTGGAACTTTGCACCTTCGACGTGTTTGGGGGCCCTCGGAAACGGTTCTGTAGGTCGAACAACTTTTTGAGTGACACGATCCATTTGGGTATGGGATTTTCTTTCCAATCTCATAGTTCCTCCTGCAAGGCACGATCATGATCCTCTTCTTCTATAGCTGCGTCTTTGAATACGTTCGTATTGAGCATGAAATCCAGTACCTGTTGGTCATCATTGAAAATGTGTAAATTAGTGACATTATCTGGTACGGATGGCTTGTAAATAACTTTAATAGAAAATCCATCTCTAAGTGGGGTGAACCTAGCGGGAGCATTGGCGAGTGTATCAGCTGCTGCATTGTGCATTCTAAGTATGGATTTAATACCGAAAGCATCAAAAGCAGAAATTAAACGCCATACCTCTTGCTGTTAACCTTTCAAATGTGGAGAAGCAATGGATGGTGTTACGTACCTAACGAGTGATAATCTCAGAATCACCAATTACCTTTAAACAACGAACTTTCAGATCTATGGCCTTTTTGAGTCCGAGCATCGATGCCTCATACTCGGCTGTATTATTCGTGCACTGGAACTCTAGCTAGCAGGAAATTAGAAACTTATTCTTCTGAGGGTCCATCAAGATACAGCCTGCGCCAACCCCATCTTGGGTTTTGGAACTATCATAGTACAAGGTCCATATTTCATCTTCTGATTTGAAAAGGTTGTCCGAGCACGTTGGGGATGCACTAGGGACATCAGTTTCTAAGGGGCCTTTCGTTGAGGCAGAGAATTTTTCAATGACCAGCAGTAGCTTAGACTTGATGTCTTGAGTGATCAGAGATTGGGGAGTTTGATAGCACCTAAAAATGAATTCTAAGAAACACATACCGAGCTCTTATTGTGCAAAACTAACTAGTTCATTAGTTGCATCCAGGTCGGTCACAATGTATTTCATGTACGGCTCACTTTCGACTCGGATTTGGTTGTTCCTGCCCTTATACGGGAGCCAAAGGTGGGACTAATCAGTGGAAAAGTATCCCTGGAGCTTGATGGACCAATCTTTGCTCAATAGAAGGCCATAGGCCTCAGGGATATCCATGATTACTATGTCAATGCACTAATGTACTCTAGAATCGGAGGATAGGCGGATGATGACATTGTTTAATTCACCTACTGCAGGGACTTGAGATCTGTCGAGTTGAATGATCCTAGCGTCAGTTTTCTCAGGGCAGATGTTTAGCTTCTTGCATACGGATAAGGGCATAAAATTCGTGGACGCACCAGAATCGACGAGGAAATTATGGACATTGAAGTTAAAGATCTCAAAGGAGAGGAGGAAAGGTGGTGTGGATCCTCTGGATTTTGCGTTTACGACATTTATGATGGATTGGGGACTAACAGTAGTTTGGGAAAATGTGGTGCTCACGGGTTTGGTCGCCGGTAGATTGGAAAATGTCTTGAGGATAAGATCTCGCTGGTTAGCAATGCAAGCGAGCTCATAGAGAGAAATATTGGCCTGTGTCTTCTTCATATTTTCAATAATGTTATATCCAGAATATGTGTGTGCGGTAAGTTCGGTGGTGGCTTTAGGGGAAACCAATGAAGCTTTAGCCTTGGGGCCTTCTCAGAGATTAGTTGGACTAAATTTTTCAAGAGTCTTATTTTGGTTTTCTGCGTTTGGTGGCAGGATTTTCCTTAAGAAAGATTTTTTTTTTCTTCGAAGGACTTCTCAGGGACCGGGCCTTTTCTACTCAAACCATAGTTTCGAGGGGGTTTAGATTTAGGGTTGTCAGCCAAGTTTATCCCAGTTGTGGAAGGGAGAGACTCTCTGCGGATGACCTCAAAAGCGAGGACAGTGGAACCCATATCTTCATCTGGGGGGGAGGCCTCCTCATTGTCTAAAATAGCCTCCTCTTCTAGATCTTCGGGGTTTGGTCTTCCAGAAGTTGATTTACCATGATGTTCATGCTATTAATCTACTGGGGGAAATTTTTCTCTGAGTGGGAGGCTTAATGGAAAGAACAAAAATTTTCCCTGCCGATTTCTTCAACGTTAAGACCAACATTTGAGTTTGACGGGGGCCGGTTCATAGCGGGGTTATTCTTTCTGAAGAAAGGTTTCTATGTCTTAGTAGCTGAGACATAATCATTTCTCTTCCTCTTCATATTGGAGACTTCGTTGGTCAGTAACTTGAGGGATTTTGCGATACTTTTGAAATTGAAGGGGTCCTTGTCTTTTTCTCTAGATTTATGGTTTGAGGATTGGGCTCTCTTCATGGTCGTCTTTTGATCATCTCGACCCTCATGGTCGATGGCTCCTATGGATAGCATATCCCTTTCAACAGCTAGGGCGGTGGTGTAATTTTCCGCTAGGGTAGCTCTAGCTTCGCGCTTCACGAATACAGAAATATCCCGAGGGAGAGCCCGAGTTTAGTAGTCGACGGTAATGGAATCGTCTAAGGCCATATTCGGCAGGAATTTTTTCAATATCGTAGTGAAGCGTTGATTGAAATATTTGAATTTCTCTTTTTTTTTACACTTCAAAGTACTAAGTTCTGTGAGGAGCATGTAAGGAGTTTTGTCTTCCAAAAACATTTGAAGGAAAATACCACGGAACTACTCCCAGGAAGAAATGGAAGCAACAGGGAGGGATCAGTACCAGGTGGCAGATTTATTATCTAAAGTATGGGGAAAAAGAAGGAAGGCTACATCATCAAATTTTACTCTCATCATTTGCAAGGCCAGGTAAAAGTTACTTATGTGATCTTCGGCCAACGTACCCTTTTCGGGGTTAAACTTAGGGAGGTGCTTCTCGGGATGTCGGGGCATGTCATGGAGGGGGCCATGGAGGGCTAAAGGAGATTGTGTCATCCAAGCCAGCGGCTGCACACACCTAGCCTGCTGGTGGCACGGTATCTAAACATGCCCTATTTCACTTTCAGACTTGCTCCCTATACCTAACCCGGATGCTTCACCTTCATGATGAGACTACATGTCCTGATTCCTCCCTAGGTTCCCTACATCTCTGATGTTTCTCTAGTTATAAAGGAATGGAAATCTATTCTGGTTTCTATGGTGATGGTGGTGGCCTGGATTCCGCCTTGTCCACGACCCCTGTTTCCTTGGCCTCTTTTTCCCCGGCCCCTCCCAGCTCCTCCTCCAGGTGGGTTGTTTGGTTGAGTGTTATCATTCAAAGTTCGGTCGGGTTGAGGGTCAGCATTGGGTTGTGGTTTAGTGATTTTGGGCCAACCCTCAATAGCCCCCTGAGGGCTATCTGGGGGTTCTTCAGAATTACGTTCAACTGCGTCTACATAATCTTCGACCATAAGACCCACAAGCTGAGGTAGGGAGTTGGCAAGGGTTCCTTGGTGAGTGTGGTTAGTTGTGGGAGTTCTAGGATTGGATAGAGAACTAATGATTGCGGCTTGCTGTAAACCCCTGACAAGGTTACAGGCGATAGGGTGTAGGGCCCTTAGTTGATCTAAAGTGGCCTCATAGTACGGGGCTTCCTCCTCCTGGGAATTTTCTAAGGGTGGAGGATTTGTATTTTCATACTTGACCTTCCCTTGGGGAGTTTGTAACATGATGTTACTTGTGTGTTGGGAGCTTGCTATTCAACCCCTCCTTCTAGTGCCAAATATGTTGATGTGAAAATATGTCCAGACAACAGTAAGGGATCTCCTCGGCGTAAAGTCCCAAATAGACTCTAAACCGTTTGTGATAGGGATCCCATCCGGGGTGTGGGTCCGGCTACCACTGAATACTCCTTTTCTCAGACACGAACGAGCCCTGCAGACTTGTGAACGCACGACTATTCGGATGGTACAATGCAAATGGTTGATGAGTCTCAACGAACATAAAAAGTTATGAATATCAAGATGAATTGAAAATCATACAACCAAGGAAGTGTTGTTAGCAGCACATCATCAGGGTCATGCTTGTAAAAAGTTGTTCGAACCACAGAAGAAACAGTTCTTTATGGTTAGAGTGCCCTTCACTTCCTTAAGCGGTTTCCAAAGCTGAGATAAATGTTAGTAACAGAGTTGCTTAATATTTTCTATATAAACAACTTAACATCATTAACAACATTTAGTGAGCTGAATGTATAAATGATATAAGCGGAAAGTGCATATGATTTAATTAGAAAGATATCAGATACATAAGACAAAATATTCACAATGTTAACACATTGACTCCCATCAAATCCAAGAGTGGAATCAAAACAAGTGCTTGTATTCATTCATAAAGAGTGCATTCAATGCTATACAATTCTCTGCTCCTTTGGAGTCCTAAAAAAAGATCCTTTTACAATTCCCTGAAGGGGTATTTATAGGACAAAATTGACCCTTGGGTATCCCCAAATTTTTGCCTTTCTGACTGTTAGGATGCTTTGCGACTTGATAGAATTTTCGACTTGCGACTTGGGCTATAACTACGACCTGCGACCTAGGATATACTGCGACCTGCGACCCCTTACCTGTCGCTACCTTCTACCTTTAGTACTTGCTGCGATATCTAACTCGATCATGGGAGTAGTTGGGTGATTGCAAGGTCAGGAACATCTATTTGTTGCTCTTTGAGATAACTCTGTCAGACTCGATAATTTGTAGCTAATGGGGAAACTTGAGGTGTATCCTCCCTCAACCTGTGAAGACACTCGAGAGCATTTGGAATCAAAGTTTCCCTCTTGATGGTGATCTGATTTGACAAGAAGTCCAGTTTAGTATAGATTCGGACCGGTGATATGATGAATTGAACCATGTTTTCTCTTGATGCCGACAGGTCCTGAGAGGCGACTGCTTGCCTTATGGGCTATAGGAATGCCTGTATATCTTTGGAGACTTCTTCCCATGTTTTGTCTTCCCCCAGTGTACCGAGAGATGGGATGTGGTGTACTCTGGCCATTGATTCGATGCCACTAATCAGATTTTCATACGCGAACATTACTTTCTCAAGATCCTTGATGAGCTTCTTTGTGGATTGTACTTTTATCCAGATTTGAACCTTGTCATTCTGGGTGGCAATCCAATCCTTTCTAGGCAACGTGGTTGGAGCTTGTGGATACTTGTTAGACCAGTCCAATATCCTGTCCAAGGCAGTAGAAGCTTCCCTTATCTGTGTGTTTCTCCTCTTAGTTTATGCATGTGCTTTCAGTAGTGGTACTACAGTTTGTTTTATTGTGAAAAATTCTTCATACACCTGTTTCATGGTGGCCTCCAAAGTGACCAACTCCCCCTGTACAGTGAGTGATGTTTCATTAGTAGGGGCATCCCTGTCTTGAATTTGATGAACCTCTTCTTATAGCGCCCTCTTTTCTTGTTCTGATTTAGCCATCTTGAGTTCGGAGGCCTGTAATTTATTCTGCAAGGATAGAATTTCTCTGGTCATCCTGCTCACAGTTTCCTCGGTGGCTGCTGCAAAAGCGATACCGGGTGATGCGATCATGACTGGATTGATCCTGGTATCCAAGACTATATCCTTCTCTGAAGTGACTGTGAGGGGTGCAATAGGGTCTCATGCTAAACATCATCTATTTTCCTGCCTGATCTTGTGTGCGAATTGATCGTAGGTGAGTCTAGTAAGATCAAGCACTCCTTCATCTAAATCCTTGAAGGTACCCAATTTCGAGAGGGAAAAGCAGACATTGGGTGCAGAGTTGTTTGAGGTACCTCGATGTGTGGCAATCCGGTTTGTTTCTCTGTCTCGGGAGGCAACGTTTCCTTGGAGGAATATTCTTGTGACTTCCTACTTTCTTCCTCCTTCCTCTTCTATTCTATTTCAGCCCTATGTTGCTCTTCTTGCAATTGGCGCTCTACTTTCACCTTGTCATGTTCCTCTTTTAGTTGGTGCTCAGCTTCTGCTTTGTCTTGCTCTGTCTTCAGCTAGCGCTCAGCTTCTGCATTGTCCTGCTCTATTTTCAGTCGGTGCTCAGCTTCTGCCTTTTCTTCCTCTTTCTTCTTCCTGTGGTTTTCTTCTGCCCACTTCTTCCTTTGCTCTTATTTTAGGTGCTTCTTTCATTTTTCCTCTTCTTTGTTTGCATTTTCCTCAGCCTCTTGTTTAGCTTTGGCCTCCTCTTCTCTTGCCCTCTCTTTGACTTCTTGTTTAGCTTTGGCTTCCTTTTCTCTTTGTTGGGCAGAAGGGTTAAAGCCTGTACCAGTCCTCGACTTCTTAGCTTTGGAGGATGAGGCTCCTCCCAGTGTATGAACCCTTTCTTCCAACGTTTGGTTTTCCTGCTCCTTCTGATCACTTGATTCTACTGGAGCAACCTCTTTATCCTTGTTGTGCCAATTATTTATTCTATCTTCGGCTGGACAGTCAGTATGCTGGTAACTCCATTTGAATTTGGCCCGCTTGCAGTGTGCTGGGATAACTCTCTCGGGATCATATGTCCGATGTGCCAAGGGAGGTAGTTAAAATCCCTTGATTTGTTCGGCTTCTGCTTCTACTTCCCTAAAATCATTTATTGTGTACGCGCCGATGGTGAGTGGCAGGGTGGGCCATGGCTTCTTCTTACCCTTAGTGAGGACTTTGGATAAACCTCTTGACATCTGATAACAAGTTTCTTGGAGGAGAAGCTTGTCTGTTATGAAACGGGGCAATGTGTGAGGGGCCTTGAGCGACCTAAAGACTCGGATGATGGTACTATCAGTGTCTGGAAACCAGTGGGCCACCCGAGTTATTGTCTCCATGGCTCACTTGGACATGCATGGGGGGTATTTTCCGAACAATTTCACGTAGAGGGCAGGGATGAAGCTACACGCAATTGACTCCATGTCTTGCTTATACTTGGAATCCCAAAACACCATTAGATATTTGTGAATTGGACCGCCATTCTCTGGGTCCCAGTTATGTGACCACTCGCACGCTGCGTCTAGGAGATAATATGCCATGTAAAATTCTGACACATACCCTTCATCAGGTGCCATTGCCGTAGATATGTTTGACCTGAGGGCTGCTACTATCATGTTAGCCTAGTTGAAAAGAGTATTGTACATAGTGACAACATACATTAGAGAGACCCAAGCACCGTTGAAAAAGGTGGCATCTGGGCAGCCATACATCCTACATAGCATTGTAGCTACGAATTTTTAGACCTTCCTGAGACCTGCCGTCTGATATTCATGATCCTTCTTGAGCTAAAAATTTTCCGGGTCTTCCCACCATCCCTTTAAAGTTTCTGATATAGGAACTGCATGAGTAGTGTCTCATTCATTAGTGAAGGTCTCCTCTCGGGTGGGAAGCACATAATAGAATTCTGCATCTTGCCCTTTTAGGTTTGCTAAGGACTTCTCGGCATGGTCCTGAATGACCCATATCTTGGGGTCGACCCCTTGTAGGATCCATTCAATCAGCTCGGCGGATGGGCCCTCGCGTAGTGCAGCTTGGATCTCTTCACCTGAATGTATGCCTGTCGGTCTGGGATATCTTCGGGAAATTCAGGCTTGGTAAATTCCTGATACACCTGGTACTAGCTCATGCTATCCCCTTTGTCGAATGTGCATGCGGTGTCTCCATAATTAGGGGGAAATGGGTGAGGTACTTCCTCCTCTAAGATTTCTATTTCTAGGCTTTTGTTTCTCTTGTGAACTGCTGGAGGCCCCATGTCACTTGAGGCTGAAGAAATGGATACACACTCTAGCTTGGCTTCAATGTCCCCTGGAATGTTTATAAAACAATCCCATGATAAGACAGATGCCATTATTTATAAATATGCGGGCTGTTCCTACCTCTGATTAATCATTTTCAAGGAAGTGGTTTAACCTGCGATTTGGTCGCCTAGTCGTTAGGTCGCGTTGGTTTAAAACTTCACAGAAGAGCGACTTAGCAACCTGGTGACTTGCGACTAGGTCGCGAGGTCGCAGGGTCGCAGGGTCACGATGGGAGAGATATTTACGGAAGTGCGACCTAACAACTTAGCGACTTGCGCTAGGTCGCAAGGTCACTGAGTCTCTAGGTTGCATCATTCTGAATTTTTCATGATATGTGACCTAGCGGTTTTGCGACTTAGCGACCGAGGTCGCAAGGTTGCGGGTTCTCTCTAGGGATTTGTGGATGCACAGTGGAAAAAAGGCTTAGAAAACACGCATGGTGTCCATAAGATCAGCGTACATGGTCATAGGAGTCTTCATTGGTGAGTTAGGCAAAGTCCTTGAAAGGGAAAATGGGGGAAGATAAGCCTTCACAAGATCTGAATGGTTTGAAAAGAAACTGAAGGAGGGGTAGGTTTGCAGAGGGATTTCTAATGAGCTTGGTCAAGATCATAAAAGGGTTAAAATAGGCCAGGGTAAGGGGAAAAATAGTAACAATTATCTTAGAAAAGAAACATCAGGAGGATTAGGCAACTTACCTGGGAAAATCGCGCTCCAGCTGGCTTGTCAGAGGTGTTTTATTTCTCTGTCACGCAGGTCGAATGCGACCTATGTGACCCTTCTATATATAAAGGGGTCACACGAGTGGGAAATAAATGAGGGTCGCAAGGTCGCAAATGATCTGATTTAATTAGATGTGCGACCTTGCGACCTAAGAGGTTGCGGGGTCGCGAGGTCTTTGTTGTTTGATTTCGGACTGATGTGCGACCTAGCGGCTTTGCGACTTGAAGGGTTGCAAGGTCGCGGGGTAATGACTTAGAAGAGTTAACCAAATTTGCGACTTAGTGACTTGAGGTTTTGAAAGGTGAATTTAGGCCTGACTTCTCTTTTTCACAAGGATTAGGGGCTCCAAAAATTTAAGGAGAGCAAAATTTTGGAGAGTGTTGTAGCAGCTACAACACCGTCTTTACTCATATCACATCCAGCTTC